>CM033722.1:23300020-23741967 GCA_019671005.1 Hibiscus mutabilis
CTGAAGCCTCCAACGCTTCTCCAATCACTTCCAGATCAATCTCCCCCGCTTTAACCACAACACAACAGAGGATTAAAGAATCATTACATGTTCTAAACACAGCAACCACAATCCTTCTCGGATTTCCGCAAAACCTTCATAATTAACCCTCCACAACAACCGAAAACATAACCAAAACACTTCGATTCACAACCTAGCCAACATCTATCAATCTAACATCATTTTCAACATCAAAACACATCTAAAAATAGATCCAAAACAACCTACCACCTCCAGCAACCTTACAACCACAAAAACACCACAAAACCTCGAAACTAACAACCTAAACAAATAAAGATTCTTAAGTTTCGGGATTCCATTGATAAAAATCACTTATCAACATTATTTAACATCCAAAATATAAATCAAAACATCTTTAACTACTGGAAAACAGATCGAATCCATGAATCAACTCATTTTCCCCACATAACTCAATTAAACATTAGGAAATCATCAAAATCGGATTAGAAACACAAAAACAAGGATCAAATGCTTGGGAATTTTAGTAAAGAACCATACAATAGAGGAGATCTCGGACCTTACCCCTATTGTGAAGTTTCTCCCTCAATTGATCTGTGAAAAGCTAATAAAACACAAGATTATTGTAAGATTTTGTGTAAACAATCTTTATAAAACAATTTGAAACAATAAAATCAAGTTAGAAACCACCTCACCTCTAGAAATTTGGTGAAAACCTGAGTGTTTTGCTGAGGAGAGAATGGAGAGAAAAGAAATGATGTGATTTTGGTTTTGGAAATAGATAACTAACTTTTAACAAAAATCCTCTTTAATTAATATTTAAAACACATGTTAAAATATCTTCAATTAAGGGAGAAACCATTAGAAACCAATTGGTAAAATAGCTCCTTAAAGACTCTAAGTATTCGACCCTTTTCATTTTAGTCACTAGGAAATTACAGTTTTCAAAACATCCATTTTGGTCACTAACCAAAATGTCCATCTTCCAAAACTCATTTTACAAGATTGATATCACCATTACTAAATACATAATTAATAATGATTTTAGAGAATTTTTCTATAATTTTTCCAACACTAAAAATATACGATCCCAAAATTGACTCGAATCTCTATTCTGATCCACCGGACCATCTAATAAACCACCAAACCGCTAAGCCCTAAAACCGGGGCGTCACAAACGGAGTCGCAATACTAGAAAATCCCTCACAAAACAGTGATAACAACCTGCGAACCCAAGGAAACTACGCACTTCCGACACGATCTTAGGTTGTTTCTAATTAAGAATAGCCTCAATTTTCTGTGGATCAACATGAATTCCCTCCGCGGATACCACATGTCCAAGAAACATCACCTCATTGAGCCAAAACTCGCTCTTGCTCAACTTGGCATACAACTGATGATCCTTCAAGACTTGCAACACAATCCGCAAATGCTGATCATGCTCCTCCTCAGTACGAGAGTACACGAGTATATCATCGATAAAAACCACCACAAACCAATCAAGGTACTCATGAAACACTCCATTTATCATGTCCATGAAAGCTGCCGGGCCATTTGTCAAACCAAATTGCAACACCAAAAACTCGTAATGCCCGTACCTCGTACGAAACGTCGACTTATGAACGTCCACATCCTTAACTTTCAACTGATAATACCCCGACCTTAAATCTATCTTCGAAAACACTGTTTCCCCGTAAAACTAATCGAACAAGTCATCAATCCGCGGTAAAGGATACTTGTTCTTCACCGTCAACTTATTCAACTAACGATAATCGATGCACATATGGATCGATCCATCATTTTTTTCACAAAGAGAACCGGAGCACCCCAAGGAGAAATACTCAGTCGAATGAACTCATGAACCAACAACACCTGAAGCTGCAATTTCAACTCTTTTAACTCATTCGGTGCCATCCGATAAGGAGCAATGGACACCAGAGTTGTACCTTCATAAGTTTCAATATGAAACTCTACCTCCCTATCTGGAGGTAAACCCGGTAACTCTTCAGGAAAAACTTTCAGATAATCACAAATAGCTCGAATGTCCTGCACCCGAACACCCTTGGCTTCCAGATTCATAACGATAGCCAAATAAGCTAGGCAACCATCAAACATCATCTTCTCCGCTCGGGTAGCCGAAACAACATTGGACAAGAATTTCACATTCTCACCAACCACCATAACCTCATAATCATCGGCCAACTTTAGAGAAATCCATTTGGACTCACAATCCACCACTGCCTTGTGCTCAATTAACCAATCCATACCCAAGATAACGTCAAAACCATGAAATGGCAACTCTATCAAATCCGCGGCAAACTCATGACCTTGCACCGCCAAAGGACAACGCCTATACAACCTTCTAGTTGTAACCGTCTCCCCAAAAGAACTAGTTACTAACATGCCAACATCCAATATCTCAACAGGAACATTTAACAACGATGCATGCTCACTTAGGATGTATGAATGAGTAGACCCTGAATAAATCAAAAAAATAACGACAAAGATTGCAAGGTGAAAGTACATGCGAACACATCCGTGTCGTTGCACCCTTCCCGATGAGCATAGATCTGTGTTGGTCCACCATTCTCTGGTTGTATCGCAACAGCATGAGCCACAGCTCTCTGACCATCCTCGCGCATCTGAAAATCACCCCTACCACGGCCTCGGCCCTTAGTAGGTACAACAGCCCAAACTGGTTCATCATCCACAGCATGAGGACAGTCACGCTTCATGTGACTAGGAGATCCACATATCCAGCAACTCATGGTATTTCCCCAACACTCACCCGTGTGGCGTCTACTGCAACGCTCACACTCAGCTACAATACAAACACCTTGGGTACCATGGCCACCACCACGCCTGGGATCCGGCTTGTGCCTCTTATCTCGAAACCTCTGATTCTGCCTCCCAGAATAGCCAGAGTTAGCTCCACGCTTATTCGAGCCCACGCCTAAACTTTGTCCCGACATCCTCAAGGACTGCTCAATATCCTTAGCATGGTTTACAAGTACATCAAAATTTGTGTAGTCCGTAGACAACAGGTATGTTTTGATATCCTTTGCCAACCCATAGCGAAACCTGTTGCACCTCTCAAGATCATATGAAACCAACTTCGTGGCATACTGACTCAATTGGACAAATTTCACCTCATATTCCGCCACGGACATGCCGCCCTGAACCAAGGCCATAAACTCACGTTTCCTTGCATCCAGATACTAAGGACCAAGATACTTCTTCTTGAAAGATCTTCGAAAGAACTCCCAAGTTACATTCGCCTCTAGGACATTAGCAATTGTGGTCACCCACCAATGATAAACATCACCATTTAACAACGACACGGTACAACCCAGCTTACGCTCATCATTACAGCCTATTTGATTCGGAATATGAATCGTACTTTCCAACCAACCCTCGGTTACCTCAGGGCTCAAACCCCTAAGCTCAACACCTCCTAAACTGCGAAGACGCTCTAAAGGTAACCCTGGATTAATTGCCACAACAGGTGCCAGTGCCTGCGCATGCACTCCAGCCATCGCTGCTTGAAAAGCTCTCGTTATTGCCTAAACTAACGGAGTTAGGTCACTAAATACTGGCACTTGATGAGCCTGGGGCACACCACCAGCCCTAACATTGACAGGCGGAACTAACGCGGGAGGAGGAGGTAAAACATTAGTGGGATTCTTTTCTTCAACGTTATTCTGCCCGCTCCTGACATTACTAGACATAGAACGTGTCTCACATCGAGCCATGCTAAAAAAGCATCAAAACACATTAAAGTCAGGTTAACGCAAGGCAAATGATCCAAGACAATTTTATAAAACATTTTAAAACCTCGGTAATAGGCAATGTGTTCCTAGTTCATACCCCAATATGATGTAAATCAATCACCATACATGTGCACAATCACCGTGCATAACCAACAATGATATACAACCAAACAATAACATCCCAACCTTTCATAACCTAGCTCTGATACCAACAAATGTAACCCTCTTCGACCCGGCCTAGATGCCCGACCGAACTGAGAGTGCTACATTAGGTTTACCAAAACAAATCAAAAAAAGGTTATGAAAATTCGATCCATTTTTTTATCTTGTCTAGATGCAAATTATTATTCCTACATGTTCATACTTGCAGCAGGTAAGTTCTCGAATGAAACGGGTCACAAAAGACAATCAATTGCATCATAACCAAAATTGAGGACTAAAACATAAATACTTTAAATTACAATACCAAAATTGAATTTATGGTTACCAATCCTCAATTAGTCCATTTACATGCCAACATGACCACTTTCAGGTTAAAAAGATCATCCAAACTCAAACAATTGCATTCCCAAGTCTTATGGACCAAAATAAAAGAACCAGAAACCTTCAAGATTCCAAAATAACTGATTTAACGGTACTCGTACTAGTACGCGTACTAGTGTTTTGATATGCCCTTATGTTTTCAAAAACTCGGAATCCAGTAGCTAAAACCCGTACCGAAATGCATGATCGCGTACAAAAATGCCTGGCAAAAATGCCTATGACCCTATCGAAACACTTGCTCGAGTACCAAAATGTTAAGCATGGAAAGACAGGCCCGTATTGAAACACCATCCCACGTATCGAAATGCCATGCCTGAAATGGCCTAGCCGTACCGATACGAGGACACCTATTTCGATACGCCTGGACCTGTAATGACATTTTTAGCTGGTTTCTCACCCAAATCTAGATGCATTTAGGTCCTAGCAACTTGCATACATACATACATATAAGCATCCAACAACATATTTATCAACACTTACGGCAAGATCTAGCAACAATGCGAGCTTATGCTAACTTACGAATTACTCTAGAGGCATGCTCCCTAAATCACCTCACCAAACATACCAAAATGCTCAAACAAACATTTTCCAGCACAAGCACCATACCAACATCATTTCAATACCCTATTCAACATGTTAAGCTCATCAAAGCATATCATCCAAGCAAAACCATCTATATACATACCTAGGTAACCGCATAATATTAACCATAGGTAACGATGCACAATATGAATAACAATATCAAACAAACTCCAGAATCACAGCATTACACATGCTCAAAATTAGGGAATAACAGAATTACAAATCCCAAAATTCGCAGCGAACACATTGCCTTATTAACCAGAAACCAAAACTGAGTTCATACTCAAATAGTCTTGTCTTTGGATCACTTAATCCTTGCCTTTGCTGCCTCCAAGCTTTAATGCTCTGCATCATTAGAGAAAAGATAGCGTAAGCACACTTGCTTAGTGAGGATGCTCTTAAATAATGATGGATTTAAAATCCTTGAAAACCAACACTTGTTTTCAAACCATGCTTACGACCTAAGCAAGTTCCAAAAGTTTCAAAACAAAATATATGTATCAACCATATGCAAAACAATATATATATTCCACATGCTTAGTCCCAAAGCATCAAACATAAAACCATGTTTAAATCCCAAAGCACTATATACAATACCATGCTTAAATCCCAAAGCATTATATACAAAACCATGCTTAAATCCCAAAGTATAGAAATAGATTCACCATTAGAATTCTCGTATATTGGCAATTATAGTGACCCCGGATAGTTAACCACTATCCTTGATTAGCCGACCGCTAATCTTTAGTTAACCGACCGTTAACTTTACACATCGGATACACGGATCTCCCTTAATGACCGACCATCAACAAGACTACCCCATGCAAACCGCATGACTTTACAACCTTGCCGACCGCAAGCTTTACATCAACAAGGGGAACCGCCCGCTCAACCCAAGTGGTATCAACATAGTCCGGGTAGCCGACCGCTATACCCCAAGGACTCTTAACCCACGATCGATTTTTAACCATATTATAGTGCACTTTATCCTATGGCATGCCAACTATATCCGAATGTTTTCTCACCAATATATCATTTACAAAACCATTTACTCACTGTTTTACAATGCATTACACAAAATCCCCACATATGCCAATCACATTGCCATAGCAACGTCACATTTCCGACTGAAATAAAAACCAATGCTCACTAGCATTTAACATACTTTTCAAACAATGCATATGTACTTTAAATCATGCATTTATAGTAAGTAAAATCAACCATGTTTACGACTAAAAAATAAGTTACACATGCTCATATTCGAACCGATATTAAAGAGCAAAGGAGGGAAACTTACTTCCAAGCTTAGGTAAGTGTTTCAAACTTATCCTAAACTTCCAAAACCACTTTCAAACCCTTGAAAGACTTTTAAGGCCGTTTCCACTCACCGATTTCACTTAGCCTTGCTTGCTATCGCGAAACAAGCTCCTGGTAAGTCTAGAACCACCTCAAGATGCTACGCCTTGATTATCCCCTGTTTCGGCCACACAAAACCAAAGGAAACCTGCATTAAAATGCATCCAACACTCTACTTTAAACCAAAATCCCGTAGCTCTCAAGATGCCCACTCAAAACTCATCCGAAACTTACCGAAATCAACCTCAAACACTACTCAATCTTAACCCAGCCATATAACAACGATTCAAAACATCAGACTTCATCAATTGATATCTAAAAACTCATTCACAACATCCTTTTACTTCCAGCAAAGATTAAACACCTTGAACAACCCCAAAACCCTTAACTAACAACCTAAACAATTAGAGATTCAACCAATTACGGGATTCCATTATTAAAAAAAACTTATCCACATTATAATACATCCAATATAGGAAATCAATCCACATCACTAAAAAAACATATCCAAATCGGAAAATCACAAGATACATCAATTAAACCTCAATTATGCTAAAATCCATAATTAATTACTCAAAACCTATTAAAAACATATGTAAAGAGTCAAGAACTTGGGAATTTCAGTAAAGACCTTTCATTAGAGGAAAAGAATGAAACTTACCTCCAATGAATGAGTTCCCCCTTAATTGGATGGTTTTTCCTCTTGAAAAACAAAGAAATGCAATGAGATTTTTGGAAAACAAATTGAGAAATCATTTAGCAAATCAATGAGTTAAGAAATTAAGATCTTTACCTTAAATATCTAATGGAAAAAGAGTGTTTGGCTGAGAGTGTTTTGAGAGAAAATGTGAGAGAAGAAAAGTTACGTCAAATTGTGTTTTAGAAAGATAACTACCTTTTTAACTAAATTCCATTTAATTCTTTTAATTAAAACCTTTTTAAAATAATCATAATTAAGAGAAAACTCAGATTAGACCAAATGGTAAAATAGATCCTTAAAGATTCTAAGTTTTGACTCTTTACAAAGTAGTCACCTTTTAAAAATAGTTTTCAAAAATTGCATTTTAGTCACTAGCCAAAATGTCACCCTTCCAAAGCTCGTTTCCCAAAATTTCTTTCACCAATATTTTTAATATAATAAAATACGATTTTTAAACATTTTTTCATATTTTTATCTTTCGTAAAAATATTCGCTCCCGAATCTGACTCGAATCTCTAACCCGATCCACTAGACCGTCTAACCAGCCCCAAAATCGCTAGGCCCAAAACCGAGGCATTATAAACACTTTAGATTTTGTTGAACAGAATCAGTAACCAATGTTACTTCCAATCACTAATTCTGCTAAAACATATTTGTCCACTTTGTTTGAAAGGAGATCAAGTAAACTCGTTAAAACAGCATAAATTAAATTCTAGAAAAACAAATTTATTTATAAGATCTCAATTTGCAAACAAAATAAGATTATCAATAAATAAATTTAACGGTTTATTTCCTTTTATAAGATAGAATCATATTAGATTCCCAAAAAATGAAATTCAACAATTTATTTCCTTATGCAAGATTCTCAAGAAAATAAACTCAACCATTTATTTTCTTTTTTAAAATAGAATCATACAAGATTCCCAAGAAAATAAATTTAATGATTTATTTCCTTTTCCAAGATAGAATCATACAAGATTCTCAAGAAAATAAATTCAATCATTTATTTCCTTTTCCAAAATATAATCATACAAGATTCCCAAGAAAATAAATTTAACGATTTATTTTCCTTACAAAGTTAGAATCAACGCAAGATTCTATAGGAGAAATAAATTCAATGATTTATTTCCTCTTTTATCCAATGTTTATATCTTCTGTTAAACGACAGGATTAGTAGCACTAAAACCCGAAATAAAGATATCAAGACAACACAATTCTATTTAACAAATAGAAATAAAAAAGAAATAATCCTTTAATTTTAATTTCATCGATTCTTGTTTGGAAAATAATATCAACATGAATTAAATATTGAAAAAAATTATTTACAAGATCTTAATTTTTAAAACAGATCAAGATTTCGTCTAGATATCCTATTCGTCTCTATAAATTTCTTAAAGAAAATTATTAGTATAAAAAAATCACAGTGTTTGAAAAACACAACAATAATAATTATTACATTTAATAATTATTATACAAGCCAAATTATGACACATGATATTTCTTTTCCAAAAGTCATATTTAATATTTCATATTAAAAGTCAAATTTATGACTTTTAACATATATAGAATTACCTTAATAATATGCCATAATAATACCATAATTTAAGGGATTAATATTATCGTAATACATGCACACATACATTTATTGTTTTTATTTCCTTTCTAAGAAAATTTGTCATATATAGTTATAATATTACCATATTTTCATATTAAATTTCGTATTACTTATGCAATATGCAAGAAGCAATTTAAACACATACATTACTTTACGTAGTGTATAAAATTCAATATGGCATATTTCATACTTAATGAAAAGCTAAAAACATGACATTTACCAAAATATTGTCATCGAAAAACGCACCTACAAGTGCTTTGAATTTACATTTGTCCGTAAGCCTTGGTGTTTTCCTTGGTTTTCATTGGCTTCTCCTTCGCCGAAAGGCAAATCAAAATGTGGTAATCGTCCACCACTATAGTTATGGAGTCCGTTCGTCTTGAATTAAAACTAAAGTCTATCTTAAAGATGATTAGAAATCCTTAATTCAAGAATAAAATAAATATAAATTTTGTATTAAAATACTGAATCGAACATACATAAAATAGATACAAATATCTAAAACAAAAACGAATATAAACAATATTAAAATCGTTTACTTGTAGTAGATATAAAACCGATTAGGAAGAAACAGTTGAGGCCCGTGGCTACATAATTTTTTTAAGACAGATTTTCAGCCACTCCTTGGTACTTGAGATTGTCGGTCGTCTGTCTCCTAAGATACAACAACTAGATGATCAGCTACAGTAACACTGTTATAGAAATCACGAACTATAACCTTGCCTTCTCCCATCACCAAAAACTAGGTTGAGAAAGAGAGAAATTTTGGGTTACTTTTTAAGTTGTGCTAAACCTAGTAAGTTTACACGGTATTTATAGGGGTTTCACATAGTCAATTATTGGAATTTTTTGACATAATGAAGCATTTAATATTTGAGAATCGATGAGCCTTTAATGAGCAATTTCCTCGATTAATGTCTGAATTATTTCAAATTTCCTAAACAAAAATTAGAAAATATATGTTCTTATTTGAGGAAAAAATATTTCAAATTTAGGTTAAAATATCTGCAAGCCCACTGAGGTCCAGACCGGTCCGTACATTTACGTTACACATGTTGTGCATCGTCGCACATTTACTAACCAAAAATTGATTCTACATTTTTCCTCAACAACGTTTGGATCAAGCTCCAAAATTTATGTTTTTCCAACATAACATGATTTGTAGACTACAAAAATCTCTGTGTTGAAGCAAGCTTCAAGACAATAAAACTTGAAATTGACAGAAGCCCCGGTAATTGCTGGATACAAGCAAAGCAAGTTTGATTATTCACTTTTTATCAAGAAACAAAGAGACAAATTAGTAATTATGCTTGGATATATGGATGATATCATGATCACTGGCAATAACATGGGTCTGATTGAGAAGTTTAAAGGGATCGTAAATCGAAGTTTTAAGATGAAATATTCAGGAGAATTGAAGTACTTTCTCGGTTTGAAAGTTTTGAGATCCAAAGTAGGTATATTGATAAACCAAAAAAAGTATGCACTAGAGTTAATTGAAAGTGCTGGATTGGAAGTAGCTAAGCCAACTTCAACACCTCTAAAGCAGAATGTGAAACTTACAACAATGGAACATGATGGAGGAACACAACAACAAGAAATGGATGATGAAGTCATAGATGACAAATCAGTTTATCAAAGGCTTATAGGAAGGTTAATATATCCGACTCACATAATATCAGACATAACTTTTGCAGTGCAACACTTGAGCCAGTTTATGATAGAGCCAAAAAAGTCACATCTTGAAGAAACTTAGAGTGGTGAGATAAATCAAGAGTGATCTAGGTTAGGGTATTTTACTGAAGGCTGAAAAAGATTGCAGACTTATAGCATATTGTGCCTCAGACTGGACATCTAGTCCAACGTCTCGGAGGTTATTTTCTGAAAGTTAGAGAAGCAAAACGGTATGGCGAGGTCCTCAGCAGAAGCTGAGTCTAGAAATATGGTTGTGACTACATCAGAAAAAACCTGGTTAAGTGGATTGCTTAAAGAACTTAAAGTATTGTTCTTAGAACAAGTTAAGTTGTTTTGTGATAGTAAGGCAACATTACAAATAGCTGTTAATTCGGTGTTTCATGAGCGTACCAAGCACATAGAGATTAATTGTCACTTTGCACGAGAAAAAATCCAAGAAAAACTGGTGCCAACAGAATATATAGCATCAACAGAACAACCTGTAGATATATTTACCAAAGCTTTGAGCATACAACAACACAATCATCTATTGTCGAAGTTGGGGGTTAAATCAATTTCTAAACCACCAACTTGAGGAGAAGTGTTGAGATTATTAGTTAATTAGATGAGCCTTTAGTTTAGAATGTTAGTTAGCTGATTAGTTAAGTTTGTTAGCTGGCATCGTATATAAACCCTTTATGTAAATTAATAATGCAAGAGGCATTCGTTCATATTTTTTTCATCCCATTATTTCAACATAACATAAACGAAACTACAATGTGAATCATTCTGGTGTATCTTCACTGCAACGAAAAAAAAAAATCCTCGAGGATCCAAGCTATACTAATAGAAACTAGAACATGAAAGTAAAACGCATAAAGATTCATCATTCTTAGTATAAAACAACCAATGTCTTCAAAAAGAAATTTAGTAGCAAATTTGAACAATAAGATTTTAAGTTCATTATATGTTAAAAATTAGGCATAAAGCCAAAAAATACCCTTGACGTTTGATTGAATAGTCACTTTGACCCCCTATTCTTTTTTTAAAGCAATTAAACCCTAAACGTTTTATTTTAGGTCAAAATGGCTCTTCTGCAAAAGAAAACTATAAAATACCCTTGACGTTTGATTGAATAGTCACTTTGACCCCCTATTCTTTTTTTAAAGTAATTAAACCCTAAACATTTTATTTTAGGTCAAAATGGCTCTTCTGCAAAAGAAAACTATCAGTCAACTGACGATAAATGGCTTGAAATGACGTAACAAACCTATATAGCAGTGCACTCTGACATGACAATATCATATGCCGAATGAAAAAGGTTGGGATACGTGTGCTTTAAACACTTTGTGCAATTAAGTAATAGAAAAGTCATTTCCCATGCACCATTTCTGGTCCAATACGAGGTAGGCTTAAAAAAAAACATAGGACATTTTATAAAATCAGAAATCAGCCATTTTTTCTTCTCTATAACAATGCATGTTGCAAAAAGAACAAAGATTTCCCATGTCTATCAATGAAATTCAACTTAATCAATATAACCAAATGCACAAAACTTGTAAAATAGGTTCAAAAATCAAAATGAGAATATAAAGATTGATCATAACATTGGAACACAAAAAATTATAATGCAATGGCGACTCTCACGTGTAATCTACAGTGTAGATTGATACATGTTATCATTTTAAAAATGAAGGCAATATTGTTAAACTAACTTTTCAGTAGAAACAAAATTGAATCACAAAATGATGACAACCAGGAAATCACCAGAATACTCTCATTTATTTGCTTCAATGAATTCTCTGTATTCGCTCTTCATTTTTACCCCGGATACAGTCCTGCAAAACCGGGTACAAAAAGGAATTTATGGTAGGGAAGAAGTAAGGACCTTAGGCATTATAAAATTTATCTGTGATGGCATTTCTTTTGCAAGCCTAGTCATCAATTAACCATGTAACAAGTTTATTTCGGATATACATGAAAAGAGCAAGTTTAGCCAACCCGAGCATCTCTTTGTTTTTGAAAAACTGCACACATGGGGTACCCATAATTCCAGCAGCTTCGGCAATCTCTGGATCTTCCTCGATATCAATTTCGATAAAATGTACATTCTGATCAAATTCATCAATCACCTGTAAATAGACAACTAGTAAGAGATGAGCAAATGAAAGTCATTTTATTTGACTCTAAATTACAACATAGAAAAGCAAATAAAATTTGGATATAATTTTGTGATGCATGACTCTACACTTCTACATAGAACAATTAAATTTGGTTTCATTTTTCAATTAAGCATTTACATGCAATTTTTAGAAACTATTAATTGCAAATGCTATAATACATCTTTGTACTCAGCAGCATCCCCTTTCTGGTTTCACGGTGCTTTCCTCAACAGCTGAACGCATGCCAAGCTTTTAGTGAAGAAATATGACATAATTTTTAACTTCCATCATAATCGCATGATAAAATATTCAAATGAGATTTACACGAGCTTAGTAGTCTAATATATGTAACCCTGAATCATATAAAATCACTAACAAATCACCGTTGAAGATTTCACCAAGTCTAACTCTGCAAGCTAACCAACATGAAGTATTGAACCAATTACAACTAATATACCTTGCTGAGAATTGGCTTCAAAGTCCGACATGGACCACAAGTTGGTGAAGTATATAATACACATAAAAGCCTCGGGCTCTCATGATACAACTTTCGCAGAGCATACTGAAATAAGGAGGGAAAAAAAACCTGGTTTAGAGGTAAGATTATATTGAAAACCGAAAACAAAAACAAATCTATGCCAATTATGACCAAACCTGGCCCTTGTGTTTTGCAAGTGTAATGTCAAAACCTTCTTGAACATCTCTATCTGTCAGTTCTTTCTTGACCTCTTCAGTTTGGGGCTGTAAAATATATGATTTTGATAAAGATTGATAAAAGCATGTGTGACGTAAATTCTGAAGGAGCTTGGTAATGAACACATTGGGCAAAAGGCAGATGACCGAGTATTGTATAAAAGTACTTGCATGATATAATAAGAACGCTAGAGTTGGCAATTTTTTAGAAAGAAAAATACCTGATGAAACTCAACAAGAAGATCGTTTCTAACAAGGTATCGTTCAACAGATAAAGCTGCAATGCATCCAGATCCAGCAGCAGTTACAGCTTGTCTCCACTCATGATCCTGTTAATGAAATAAACCAATGGAGTTGCAAGAAAATTTTGTTATAATACGGACTTCAAAGATGTGAAGCCAGACGATAGTTTGAATTTATCTGGCAACTCGAGCGCCATCATGTTTCATAACAGGAAGAGAATGCATGAAGCCTTCAAGAACTCATTAATATTCCTTTTCATGCATGGAAACCATCAAAAGAAAATATGTAACCTTCCATGGTTATATTTGTGTTTTGAGTCATCAGTAAGATCATGTGTTGTACACGCATACCCATATTCGACACCACAAAGTGAATATGGATGAATAGGCGGCTGACTCCAAACATAAGGGAAAACTTGGGAAATATCAATGTGATCATGTCGGACAAGCGTCCATGCCCAACAATTATCTTAACAGAAACATAGATTACGAATACTGTCCCACAACATATAGAACCGAAGAAACATCCTAAACGTAAAAACACTACTTTCTGAATCTAATACTTTATACACGAATATACATGTCAGATAGAGACATGCTCCAGAAATCATATACACCGAGAAAGATAAAAGGACACTCCTTGAAACGATTCAATATAAGGCATGGTTAAGCAGTGTTACCAAAATTAATAAGAATTTTGGAAGAAATTTAAATTGCATCAAAACTTTAGATCAAAATAATATTTTGGTACAAGGAAAAGAACTTTATACTATAAATATTCAACCAAATTGATGGTATTTGACTAGAATCAATCCAAATTAATCAAAATACTTTATTATAAAAATTAGAACAATATATATCTTATTGTTTTCACAATTCCAAAATCTAAAAGTTCTACTGAACTCATGGAAGCCAACTTCTCATTCTAGTTTATCATTTTCAAATACCAGAATGTCGCTTAATATGCATTACTGCAAAATTCCCATCCAATAGATTACAGATTGTAAGAGAGAAAACTTGTCATTTTCATAACCAGTTTGAATCTCAAACACTGAAGAGAAAAAAGACGAAGTTTCACTCTTTTATTATCATAATTGGGTTACTCTTGCCCATCAACAATAAAAAAGCAGGCAGCATATTAGAGCACTGCACTATCATTTTCCTTGATGTTCCCTATATTGTATCTACTCCAACTGATGATGCTAGAGCAGTCCTTAGATTCTTTAGATGCTTGTACCAAGTTATTACGAATTGTTCCAACACAAGCGTTTCTGTTGTCGGAATAATATACTTTTGAAATGCTAATGTGATCATGCCATTAATTCGGGCATTGCTGACACACATGTCAAGGTTTTGAGGAGATGAGATATTTGCTAACTGATCCCAAACTAATATGATATAAAAAGAAGATTACCTGCACGTCACCTGCCGCAAAGACACCTTCAACAGAAGTTTTAGCAGTACCCTCCTCAACTAGCACATATCCTGAGCTGTCAAGTTTTACTTGACCTTGCAACAGCTGGCTATTTGGTGAATGTCCTATACCGTAAAACAAGCCCTTTGCCTCGAGCACAGATTCCTCCCCCGTATCAATTCTTCTGGTTAGTATGCCCAACATTTGACCTTTTGTATTGCTAACAACATCCACGGCCTCTGTATTGAAGTGCAAGGTGATATTTGGATTGTTGTAAACTCTGAAACATTCGCGATAATTAACCTGTTAAACAAACATTCAGGGAGTTGAAAACTCGACAAACAGACAGTTCATTAGTACACAATGCACCACAATCAAGGTAGCAATCAGAATGACCACCAGAGATTTCAGCTAGCACTAAACAACCAACTTGTAAGGTCAAGCAGATATGATATAGCATAAACTTCTATGAAGATGACAATGATTATAAAACGATAGAAGCAACTTCTTTATGTTAGCTAGAACTTCCCCACCACATTTAGCATAAACATCACCGACCTCTTTTCCAACAAAAGAATTCAATATTCTAACTCCATTCGATTGGATTCATTCAAAAATATGGGGGCCATCTCGTATTACCAATATTTTTGGCACTCGGTGGTTTGTTAACTTTTATTGATGATTGTATAAGGATCGCACGGATCTTTTTGATGAAAAGCAAGTCTAAAGTTCCAATTACATTGTACGCATTTCATAGGTTTATCAAGAATCAATTTGGAGTTAACATTCAAACCTTGTGATCTAACAATGGAAGAGAATATTTTAACCGAGAGCTAATGACATACTTATCAAACGAAGGCATTCTACATCAACCAACTTGCATTGAGGCTCCTCAGCAAAGAAAGAACAAACATTTTCTTGAAGTTGCGTCTTGTTTGAAAAAAAAGTGTACCAAAAGTTTTGCTTATTTGATTAAAAAATTGATTACCAGGGTCCTCTAAATCATAGTGCTATTGAGAAATTGATAAACTTTTGAGATTAGTTTTAATTTGATATTTACTTGGTAAGGTAGATCCCATGTTTGAATAAAGAGATTGGGATGATTGTTTCCTAGAATCTCTTTGGTTTTATTGTGCCTCAATTTGAATGATTTGATTGACCGTTTTATTGTCCCTCAATTTGAGGAATTTGATTGTTACTAGAATTTAGGAGGAATTAATGGGTTCTTGTCCTAATACTTCTTATAAATCCTATGAACTTTATGTTTATGGGTAAAAATCATATGGTCATGTTTGGTAAACAGTTTTTTGAGCCAAAATTAGAGGTTTGAAACATTTTTAAAGGTTTGATCAATCAAATCCACTAATTTAGATATTTGTTAAATAGAGGATTGTAATAGCGGATTAGGATGAAACCTTTTATTTTGAAAAAACTCTTTTAGTTAGATGTTTAGATAAAAGACTTGTAAAAACTCTTTTATCCTTGATAATTATAAAACATTTCTCTAAATAACATAAATTTGAATAACTAATAAAATTAAAAAATAATTTCATAAATAAGACATTAATATATCTTCTAAATTTAATAATTATTAAAATTATATTCAAGAGATAATTTTACAAATAAAAAGTTAATATATACATCCTTCATATATGCGAAGTAATGATATTAAAAAATTACTTTTCATAATTTAATTAATATTAATAGATACAAAATATTAATAACTAATAAATTATTCAAACAAGTATTGAATATAATCATGTCATTTTGCTTGGTAAAATGACAAAGCAGCCATCAGCTATCAGTTAATTTTACCAAACATTTTTATACAATCAGTTAATGCAATCTGCTAGTCAAATCAGTTAATGCTATCAGCTAATGTAATCCGCTATCAACTATCCACTATTCGCTAATTGTCAAACAGAGCCATAGAGTTTTTCTCTAAAATAATCTCTAAAATTCTTTTCATCTCTAATCTCTGAAATTCTACATGGTAAGAAGCTTGAAAATCGACTCTCCTCCAAAATGGCTACTAGAAAACCAACCAGAAACCCTTAAGTCTCAACTCCAAAAATTGTCCACACATGAGCATAAAAAACAAAATAAGGTCTACAAACAATTGGGAATCTTTAAAGTAGGCATGTATTTGTCAACAATTTGAACATCCTCTAAGGTATCTAACTTATGCAATAAAAAGCAAAAGAAATGTATTTATATGAAGAGATAAAATAATGAAAAATAAAAAAATATAAAAGGTTCAAAACACCTTGTCATATAGAACGGAAGGAAAAAATGTCAAACCTCCAGGACTTCTGGAAAGGCATCTCACAAGCAAGAATACCAACGCCGTCCACAAAAATTACACATACACATCTAGACAACTTCATAAACCAATCATTTAATTACGATGTAAAATATTGGCCATAAAATTTATACATAATAAGGGTTTGTAAAGCTCACCTATCTTGCATTGCTCTTGATGCTCTTAGTCGGTCCCTACGGACAAGCAAGTGAACATGACGAGCATATTTAGTTAAATATATTGCTTCTTCAGTAGCTGTATCACCTCCTCCAACCACAGCAAGTACTTGTCCTTTAAACAATGGTGATGCTCCATCACAAATTGCACAAGCACTAATCCCCTTACTCCAAAATTCATCCTCACGAGGTAACCTGAGCCTTTTTGCTGTAGCTCCAGTAGCAAAAATTACGCTATGACACTTAACCTAAAATACAAATGTAATAGACAAATATGAATAAAGCAAATGCACATCATAATAATATTATTTAAGGACTAATGATAAATGAGTTCCAAATATTCAAAATAGGAAGAAAGAAAATTTCAAACAACTAAACATTCTCTTCTGGTGATAGTAGCATCATGTAATTGAAAACTTATTCCTATTGGGTACCATAACAAGAAAGTAAGAGTTTCCAACTCAAATGGTGTTCCAAAGAAAAAAGCTAATATCACATCAACTAGCATGACATTCGACCAGAAAATTAGTTAGATGAGTTCAACGAAAGGGTCATTACGAGGCATAATGATGCAATTCAAGTTATAGATAATACTTAAATATGTTCCAATAGTCCACTATAATAATAATTTAACCATGTCGACATAACAACAAAGGTAGCAACAGAAAATTATATCACCTCGCGTTCACTACTCCGTACTGTAAAAGGATTGCTTTTAACATCAATGTGTTCCACATCTTCTAGGAACATTTCTGCTCCCCAACGCTCAGCTTGCCGTCGCATCCTAGTCAAAGCACAATCAAGACTCTAATTATACAATTCTATTTGAAACAGTAGTTGTTGATAAAATCAACAAACAAGAAAAACAGACTTTCATTTTTCTATTAAATACCTATCCATCAAATCTGGACCAGTAATTCCATCAGGAAAACCAGGGAAGTTCTCGACTTCAGTGGTAGTCATCAACTGGCCACCAGGAACACCACCAACCTGATATCCCTCAAACACTACAGGCTTCAAATTGGCACGAGCTGCATATATTGCTGCCATATATCCAGCAGGACCAGAACCTATGATCACCACATTCTCCACTGATTTACCTGCAAGAAGAAAAACAAAACCATTACTCATGCCCCCAAAGTAATTTGGTTATAAAGATGAAAAACATAATCTATTCCTCAATGTACATTTTTGCAATTCATATAATGCCAACAGCTGATAACATTGATGTCATTGACGAATTATACTTGTCGTAAACTAAAGTTCCATTTGATTGTTAGTCTCACTAAATGCTTCTTAGGCTCTAGTTGGTGTTTTTGCATGATGGAAATCGTCTGCCCCCTTAGCATGCCTCCATTTATGCCCCCACACTAAAATTAGGGTTTAGGGTATAAGGTTACAATTTAGGGTTAGGGTATAGGGAATTTAGGATAGAGTTTATTTTTCAAGGTGTAATGTTTAGGACTTGAAATTTAGGGTTAGGGTTCATAATTTAATTTTTAAGTATTTTTTTAGCATGAGGCATAAAAAGAGACATGCTTAGGGGACGAGAATTTTTGTTCGTTTTTGCAGCTTAAAGCTATTGTCACGGGGCTATTACCCTCTTCCCAAAAGACATATCTAATAGAATGTGCAACGCCACCGTATTTATATCCCAAGACCTCCCTTTTCCTTTTCGATGTGAGATTAATGACTCTGCCTCTTCTCAGGCGTGACACTATGCACGAAATATGCATATAATTAAATATATTTTCAAGGTGTTTCGATAATTGTTGGGCGTGTAATGTCCCTGGCTCCAATGGACATCCACCACTGCATTATAGCTTGCACTTTATACTCGAAAATGAAAAGGCAAATAGCAAAGCATCAACCATAAGGAACCTTAAAAATTACAAAAAGAAAAAGAAAATATTAAAAAATGAAGTAGCAAAGCATCAACCATAAGGAACCTTAAAAATTACACAAAGAAAAAGAAAATATTAAAAAATGAAGCTACACTTATTTTATGTACGGTTGTAGGCAAACAAATATTAGATTTCCGTAGAGCAAAAAAATATTTGTTCTATAATTTTAAAGATACGTATTTTGTTACTAATAAAACTAATTTTTTAACTTACGAAAAATATATGATTTCCATTTATCCAAACACTTGACTAAATTTCGGAAAGTAAAATAAAAGCAACAACCAAGCATAAATCCACTTATTGTTGTAACTATCAGTTTCATTCAGTATTCACATTGTGAAAAGTAAATGATAATTTTTTTTCTTCCCTAGAAATGTGATTAAGTGGCATGATTTGAATGGAAATCATGTACTACAATACTGCAAGCTTCTCACCATTCTACAAGCACCTATACTTACTTCTTAGAATTTATTAGAAAACAAGAAGAAAATCTGCAGTATTTTCATGTTAGCTTGAAAATAAGTTGAGCAATAACAGTAATTTTCTTAATTCAATATTCCAAACTAAACATATACATAAGATTGAACAAGAAAAGACATATACATAAGAAAAGTAAACAAAGAAAGCTGTCAGTGAGCCACCATTTGAATTTAGAAGAAAAAAAATGCAAAGGAAGTAGTGAGAGAGACCTGAAGCGGCGGGGGTTTCGACGGAGGCCCTGGGGCGGAGAGAGAGGAGGCGAGGGCGCGTGGGGGAAGAGTGGAAACGGAGAGAGCGTGGAGGGGAAGAGTAGTAGAAGAAGAGAGGGTAGGAGAGAGTAGTAGACATAGGAAGACGGGGGTGGGTGGAAGCGATTTGGATTCCGATTCGTAAGTTGGGAGAAAGAGCCATTCGATTTCAGACCATACAATATTAATTGTAAGAGAAAAACACCAAAGCCAGTTTTGTCTTGAGAAGCAGAGTTTAGCCTCATGCCTTCCGGATAAGAATTATATATACTTCATCGTCGCTAAATTATATTGAAATGGTATTTTTGGTTTTTGAATTTTTAAGATTTATAAAATAATTATTATACTTTTAATTGTTTAAAAAATAGGCATAATGTTAAGAAAATTTTAACGTTTGACTAAATAGTTATTTTAGCCTTTATTTTCTTTTTGAAGTAATTCAGCTATCAATACTTTATTTTGAGTCAAAATGGTTTATATGTGAATAAAAACTATTAGTCAATCGACGATAAACAACTTGAAATGACTTGACAGAATGACACGTCAGAAGAAAAAAATATTTTATATTTTATGCAATTTTATGAAACTTTTTTTGATTAATGTGTCATTTTGTAAAGTCGGCATACTTGTCTCTATGAAACTGCTATCGCGACATTCACTGCCATGTAGGTTTGCCTAGTCATTTCAAGTCATTTACCATTAGTTGACTAACAGTTTCTATCCGCAAAGGGGTTATTTTGACCCAAAATAAAACGTTAAAGATTAAATTTCTTCAAAAAATGAATAGAGGCCAAAACGACTATTCAATCAAACATTAGGACATTTTTTAACATTATGCCTAAGAATATCATTAAGTTGTCGTTAGTTGATGTTTAATATCATCATAAGTGTTGATGTAATTGTCACGGCCCAAATCTTTTGGTCCGAGACAGTTGCGCAAGGATCCGCCCAAGAGGTTCAAAGCGGATCATCGGACTTGCCAAGACCACCAGACTTGGCCCAACACTTGGAGAATGCTAGAGAGCCCGATCACACTAGCTCTTCGGAAATGGCAGGAGACAAGAAGTCAAACGAGGAATCTTGCCATATCGGGTGTGATCAACTATTTGAGGAAAGAAACCTACTAATTGATGTAATTAGGTAGGATTTGATATTCTTTCCTAGATTAGAGATTCTTGTAAGGATTTGGGCTAATCCTGGCCATCCATGTAAATCGATCCAGACCATTGATTGAGGGGGAGCTCAACTATAAATAGAGAGCCTCCCACTCTCATTTGTATGATCCAACCATCTCATTCCATTCATTCTCTCATTTGAGAAGAGTAATAAGACTCTGAGGCATTTACTCTAGTTCTCCTCTTGTTCTTTCAATTGTCTTCGTTTCCAAAGCTCTTCGAGCTAGTTGCCTCTCGAGTGGCCAAGAGTAGCCACCATAGTGCTTAAAGCGCTTCCGCATCCATCGAAGCCTGGAGGGCTTGTCCGAGCCGTTGCCGAGTAGGAGTACTCGCAAGGCTGGTTGAAGGCTTACTTAGGCGCGGGAATCGACCGATTAGCGTCAAGGGCGTCTAAGGCCGCACGGATCACTAGGGTTGAGCCCTAGCCCCGTGACATAATGTATTAAATTAATTAATAATATTTTATTTGACTCATCAATTATAATTAAATTTTTATTTTAATATTTTTTATGAGTATAATGAGAAAAAAAAATTATAGCAGCACAACTATATTCGTGCCCTTACAAAGGGCAGTCTTCATGCAAGATTCCAAGGACCATATCTGGTGGCTGAAGGAATTCATGGGAGCTAAAGGAAAAATTCCACGCGAATTTGGCCATTGCATCAACCAACTTATTCCTTTCGCAATCAACATGTGTGATGGAGATCTCTTAATCTTGATTTAAGAGACATACAATATGTTGTAAAATTGTGACTTGACCCTTGCGCATTGCAGCGTTTTGGAGCATCTGAACAACCTCTACATTATATATTTCAACTAACACTTGACTCTCCTCCAACATAAACCCTCGTAGACACCCCCAAAGCTTTATCTCAAACACTGCGCAAGATTCGATGCTCTTAGCAAAACCCAAACGCACAGACAAAAGATAGATGAAGGTGACCTGGAATGCTAATGGTTGTAAGAGTTAGGTGCAATAAAAGGAAAGATCAAAGGTTTGGGTGAATGTGTGTGTAGTGTGATCAACAAGCATAAAAGTAGCAAAGATAGAAACAAGATATGAAACATCGAGATAGCACAACATAGCAAGACAACATGCAAAGGCACCGACAAAAGATAGATGAATGCACATATGGAATGAATGCAATGCGCCCACTACCGTCGCCACAATAATCGCCTCACTCCTAGTACTTATAATGAGTAACTACCCTCTCTCGAGGCCTAGTCCAAAAGAGAGTGTCGATCAATCTCTTGACAAGTCTAAATGAAACCACATCAAGATAAGCCTAAGAAATATTAGAAAAAGGGTTTTGCCACAAACCTAATTAGATTCTTGGAATACTCTTTATTCTCTCAAAGCAAAGAGCATTGTCCATCTATTCTACTTCCTTTTGAAGCCTAGAAACTCATCGGAGCGACCCCGTTGTCATTCACGACATGAAGAGAACCCTTAATGGTTTTTATGATTGACCTTCTCTCAAATCCTCAATCGTTATTGCAGCAACTCTCGTTGTCAACATTTAAAAAAGCACATATGTGAAGCAATCATCGTTAAACAACATAAATGATGAACAAATATTCATTAAACAAACTCTAAAATGTCAAATAAGAAATATTTCAAATCATCCATAACAACCAACGATAAAAACAATAAGAAAATAATCCAAAACTATCTTCCTATCGCGAATCAGAGTTACAATCTCGACTGCTAAAATCCTTAAGCTTGACGGTGGCCTCTACATGAAGATCGGCCCACTGGTGTTTTCTACTAGCTAATCTACCTCGACTTGGAGCTTAACCCTCCACTAATGGTAGATGGCAACTTGGAAAAGAAGATACGAAGATTGTGAATGAGAGAGAAATGAAATGATGAAATTTGTTGATAAATAATCTCACATACTTGATACAACCTCTAAAATCCTTTTCTTTTCTTTTCTTTTCTTTTCGGATAACAGCAAAGGAGATCAAAGTGGCAGCCAATGAGATACAAGACAGTTGTCCATTTTGTTACGTACGGACATGCTCCAAAAATTCCAGTGAAATTTGGCGAAGTGTTGGCAGCGTTAAGCGTTGTGGCCACATTACTAGCAGCACCAGTTCTAGACTTGAACCTGTCATTTCGAGATATAATCTTGCAAAAGACTAGTAGCTTGGTTATAGGAAAGTCAGAGCATTTATGGATGCATTTTAGCACAAAATCCCACAAAATACTTATAAGTAAAAGACACATTCATGAAATACAAACTAAGAAATTTATATGCTAAACATAAAGGAAAATGCTAAAATACAAGCTAAATCAAGGTGTAAAGAGATGTACATATAACTCCTTTTGGGGAGTTATCACACCCTAAACATAAATCTTTGGTTGTCCTCAAGCAAATAGACACAACAACATGCAATGAAAAATGTGGCAACGATGATGGAAACATCAAGCACAAAATTTTCTCATACTCAATGAATATTTAAAGATCATATTCCCTCAATTTTCTATCAAGTTAAAAACCTCCAAACTCAAGTACACAAATTCTCAAAAGTTCAATCCAGGTTACAAGATAAAAAAATCATGCTAAGCAAAGAAGTTTGAACGTGCTTGCATGTGTGCATTTAAGAACATAATAGTTTCAAGAATCCCTAAGGTAGGTATCATTTCCATTAAAGCTATGCATGCTTTGCATTTTAACATAGTTACTAAGCCTTGTGTGGATTTTAAAAGAAAGGAGGTCATTGTTTAAGATGGTTTTTTTTTTTTTTTGCAGTGCGCTAACCTATGCAACCACTCTTGCCAAAGCATTGGAGTGCCCTTTCTTGCTCTTCATATATATTATTATCACCATTTCTTCTGTGAGTAAAACATGCATATTTTTTTAGCCATTTATTAATGTGGCGAGTATTGTTGTGACATATCCAATCCAAAATCAACTACGCGCTACCTAAGTTTTCCAAGAAACAAGATATAGCATTTAGTGTTCAAAACCCCTCAAACAATCAAGGGTTAGCAATTCATTTCCAAATTCTACCAAGATTCAACAAAAGAAAATCTATCATCATAAGTATGAAGATAATTAATTAATCATGTCATCAAAAGTCATAGGGAATTAACTATTTTCAAGCATGAATCATATTTTTTTTACAATTACAAAGTCTATACATTTATCAACGCATTATACAGAAAACAAACAAAGTACACTATGGACTTTGTACCCTCAAACCTAAATGGTGCATTGTCCTCAACGCAAGACAATCTACCTAAACAGAATGAATTACACTACATGCACATGCAAAATATAAATTAAAACATACAAAGTGTATGGTGGGGAAGAGTCACGTTCCTCGTCCTTCTTGGCCCTCTTGTTCTTCTTTTTTCTTCTCAGTAGATGTGTCCCGCTAGGAGTTACCTTTGATGTTGTGACATTTTCCATCTCATCCACATCTTTTGTGTCAACGGCTTCATCTATGTTATGAAGACTTTGCGTCCAAATTAGTCTCAACATCAAGGGAAGACAGGTTCTGCACATTGACGACTGTGTAGATAACCTATTTTGCATACCCTTTTACTTAGCTTTTGTATGTGTTTAAGCTCATATAGTTGCATTTAGAAGTAGTTTGCATATAGTTAGGGAGGTACACTACCTGTGCTTAAATGTTATATATTTTGGTACGTTTAATTGGGAAGGTAGTGTGTTTTAGTGGTGCTTGTGCACGAACTGTTGGAGATGGAGGAACATTGGAGTAGGAAGGATAGCATCCCTCTCGTATAGTGCTGACACGGCAAAAATAGTTAAAGACAAATCAGACTTGTCCTATGTGGATTCTCATATGATACGAAACTCATTAAAGGAAGGGGAAAGCAAGATCCTTTTAAAGAGGCTTCGTGTGCTTTAGGGTTTCCAGCCCCTAGCTTTTCTACCTATATAAAGAAGACTTAGGTTACAAACAAGGGGAGCTAGATCATAAACGGCAACCCTTAGTCTTCAGCTATCGGAGAACCATCAGAGTCAAAGTTCTAGAAGAGTTTTCATACAACGAAAGCCATCGAGCGAGGCTGAGGAGTGCGGGACTTGTAGCACAGTTAGAGAGCTTGGAGGAGATCATCGAGGACGCTTAACCTTTTTCTATCCCTTGCTTGATAAACTGTCATGTTTTTAAATACTTTTATTATCGATGTTTTAGGCTCAAACATGAGCTAAATACTTTTGCTTGGGTTTATTGTTTTTAGGATATTATGTTTTGATTATTTTGTTTAATACTATAGTTCGTTTCCCTTTATCTATATTCTTCATCGTTCTTTATGCGTAGTTATTGTAAGAGCTATCGAGAGAGGGCTTTTAACTATTTATTTGTGCCTTAATGTCGAGAGAGTTAGGTTAAACAAACATGAACAATGGAGCTAAGCTGTTAACTTAGTTCTAATTCGACTTAGACATAAGTTTAGGATTTCAACGATTAATAAGAGGAACTTGAATAGATAATAGAGTTGTTAGGGTTCACGCAGACATGTATGACCTCATCTTTCTTGTTATCAACTTCTAGGCATCGAGAAAGTCAGAAGTTAATTAAAAAACCCTTTCGAATAGATAAAGTTTTAATTGGTTTACGTAAACATGTATTGCCATCCGGTATAGTATTCAAATAAGTAATCAAACATAATTCCTAGGCAATAAACCCAACTTCCATAATCATTTGAATATTTGCTGCAACATTTTTTTGTCTTGATCATAGCTAATTACTTTTAGTTGCATTTAGTTTTGATAATCAGCATCAAACCAATATTTGCTCATTCACTTTTAAGTACGATCGCCTGTATTTATTGATCCAATCCTCGTGGGTTAAACACTATACTCTATCACTTTATTACTTGATCGACGAGTATACTTGCTCTAAAGTGCATATCTATCTCGCAGCCTATCAAGTTGTTGGCGTCATTACTAGGGATTGGCAATTGATAATTACGTAGTAATTATGCTTAAGATTTTATTTAGTTTATTTTTAATTTTTGTTTTTGTTTTTCTTTATTTTCAGGTGCGTCTAGTGCATGACTAGACGTACCAACCTTGAGGAACCCATTCTTCCATATAATCCAGAGATCGAGAGATACTTACGAAACCTATGCAGAGAATAAAAGATGTGGGACCGAGGAATTAAGAATAATGGCATGAACAACGTACGAGATGGCAGCGATCCATTCATAGACGGATGAGTAATTATTGATGATGTAGCCAACAATAGAGAACGGGGAAGGCTATCGGTTGTTCCACCATCAACCCGACCTAGACGCCCACTCGTGACAACATTGCACCTGTCATCAACGACCTCAACCCATCAATCGTTTTGCCATACCTAGGGACAACCAACTTTGATTTGAAGCATGTCATGTTCAGCATGCTCAACTCCATTGGACAATTCAGTAAATCAGAAATAGAAGATGCTAAAGAACACGTTCAAGCTTTCCTGGAAGTTTGTGATTGTTTTAAACAACAGAGAGTTCCTAATGACGTGTTGAGACTCAAACTATTCTCTTACTCTCTGCGTGATAGAGCCCGAGCATGGTTGAAAACTATATCCTCAAGATCTATCATATCCTGGGATCACTTGTGTAGAAATCTTTTTGCACCAATATGATCCACCAAACGTGCACAATCAGAAATGGAGTGAGATCATAGCATTCAAGCAGTGAGATGATGAATCTATGTATGAATGTTGGGACATATATAAGGATATGCTACATAAGTGCCGATTCATGGATTTCATGATTGGCTACAGATAATGATGTTTTATAATGGCGTCAATGCTCTAACAAGAATGATGATTGGTTATTCATCCAATGGAATTTTGCTCGACAAGGATCCAGAGAGAGGCTTTCAA
This sequence comes from Hibiscus mutabilis, assembly GCA_019671005.1. Classification (NCBI taxonomy): domain Eukaryota; kingdom Viridiplantae; phylum Streptophyta; class Magnoliopsida; order Malvales; family Malvaceae; genus Hibiscus; species Hibiscus mutabilis. The sequence continues at coordinate 23,326,938 of CM033722.1, forward strand.
AATTTTAAACCAGATAGCCAATAACGGCTACCAATTCCTATAGGGAGATTAAATCCTAGCCCTAAATATACTAGAACACTTCAATTGGATGATTCCCAAAGTGTGGCTGCTTAACTCTCCACCATCGCAAACCTGCTCAAGAACATGTAGCCGATATCCAATACTTAGGAGGCTAAGGTAATTCAATACACATGCGAGCTATGCAATGGGAAACACCAATCGAATGAATGCCCCCAACAACAAGAATCTGGACGCTACATAAGGAATGCCAACCGCAACAACAACCCCTACTTGAACATCTAAAACCCAAGGTGGCTACAACATTTAAATTTTGGTTGGGGAGGTAACACATGAAATTAGGAGCCAAACAGAATGCTACAGTAGAGTCTCCTAGATTTCAACAGAAAACTCAGAGCTAGAACCAAGGAGTTTCGAAATCTACTTCTAATTCTTTTGATTCTACTTATCAAAGTTTTATGAATGCTACCCGAATCATTATACATGATTAGTGTGCCCATCTCAAGAACCATAGAGACATGCTTACGATGTAAGCTGCTATGTTGTAAAACCAGAAATCCATCCTACAAAACAACACCGCATCTCTATGGTCTCTATAGATACAAGTTAGACAGATTGCCCAAGTATTAAAGATGAGACCTCAATGCGGTTTACCTAGTGATACGAAAGCCACTAAGACCTTTAGTGTGGAGTAATGCAATGTCACCACGTTGCGTAGGGCATACAACTAACCAAAGATGACAAGTTTGGGGGAGGTTTCCTTGTTGATTCCACTCCAAGCAAGACATCCACTAATGCTCTGTCACCTAGAGATACGATTCATGTGTTTGATATAGTGAAAGACCGTACTACTGATGACAAAAATGATAGTGCTAAGGATGCTAAGGCATCCAGTAAACCACCACCTCCGTTTTTGCAACAATTGAAGTCTCAAAAACAAGACGTACAGTTCTAGAGATTTCAGGAGATGCTTAAATAGTTACATATTGGTGTCCTATTCTTGGAGCCATTGATCAGATGACGATATATGCAAAGTTTCTAAAGGAAATCGTGACCAAGAAGAGGATGGTGAGTAAAGTTGAAACTGCTACTACAACAACCGAGTGCGTAGCAGTGCTAGGTGATTTACCACCCAAGATGAATGATCTTGACAGTTTCACTATTTTATTTTCTATAGGTCAAAATTATTCTGGCCCTGCTTTATATGATCTCGATACAAGTGTCAACGTGATTCTGAAATTAATGTTTACAAAATTGGGCATAAGAAGAGCCAAACCTACATCAGTGATCCTTTAATTGGTCGATCGTTCTTAAATCTTGTCACACCCTCTACCCGGGTTAGCAGAAAACTGGTTCGGGAGCGTTACTAACGTACATTACAAGCAAGAATAGGTTAACTCATCCCTATTAGATGAGTTACTTAACTAGCAAGTAACCAAAACAATTATTACTTAACATATAAGCAATCACCTTTACATACATTATAGGTTACCGAAATTTTCAATTAACATTATCATACAACATCATCATTCGAAACCTAAATAAGCAAACAAGTTTCCATTTCATTTCATTGTTCATTAACTTGATTTCATGTATCATTTCATGCATAACTCATTAAACATGAATCATTGGAACGTACCTTGATTCCAAGCAAGCCAAATGCCATTCTTACCATTCGGCATATAAAAGCACTTATAACATGATATGTCCACACAAGACAATCTCATCTCAAGTAATTCGAATGATACACTATATATATTTATCCATATGCGCAGCTAATACATCTCCATTACATAGAATTTTAATTCATTTACATTATCAACCAAGATCATAGCATGGAAGGCCATTCAAGACATATATACATATATACAAACATTCAAGTAGCAAAATGCATGACCTAGTTTAACTATATACAAGACTAGGTGCCACCAGCTAGGAGCATTACAAGTATAGGTGTGGATCCATACTCTAACTTGGCTTGTACTTTGCTTCGGGCACAAGAAAGAAGCTTCAAAATCAGGAGAATGCTTTGAATCAACTAACCTGTAGTTTGGGAAGAGTGGAAACGAGAGTGATAAGTACAAAAATGTACTTAGTGAGGTAGTACTAGTTCTAACCAATTTTTAAGACATGTATCAATTGGCTAAGTTAAGCCTAATCAAGGTTTGTAGCAATTCGAATTCAAGCTTAATTAAATCTTTATTTCAAGTCAAGTAACATTTAGTTCAAGTTTGCATATTGGTCATTTCAAGAATACATATCAAGTAATCCAAGCAACAAGTAGTTCAAGTATCAAGTAACTCAAGTATCAAGTAACTCAAGAATCAAGCATTTCATGTATCAAGTAATTCAAGAATCAAGTATTTCATGTATCAAGTAATTCAAGAATCAAGTATTTCAGGTATCAAGTAATTCAAGAATCAAGTATTTCAGGTATCAAGTAATTCAAGAATCAAGTATTTCATGTATCAAGTAATTCAAGAATCAAATATTTCATGTATCAAGAAAGCTTTATTCTTTAATTATTTTTCATTTGCTTTCTTTTATTTTATGCCTTTGTTATTTAGTTGTCCAGGTAATCGAGTCTCCAACCAACTGCCGCCACAAGATGTGCCGTAGCACTGGTCAACCCTCCCACTGCCGCCAAAGACCACACATACGTACCCTCCGTCTGTCGCCAATTAGGGGCCTTAGCCCTGGACCGTAGTCCACCTTGACACAATGAGCTCTAGACTCTAAGGCATGGCCTTCTACCTATGATCACTAACAACCAAGGCTTTGTTCAATTATGAATCACTTATTCAAGTATTACATGTTTATGTCAAGCAATAGCTTATTCAAGGATCAATTCAAGTGATACATTGCAAGATTATGTTCATGTACACAACCCTTAGGCCAATTGAGCCTTAGCTCTACACTTTACAATTCAATCTTATCATTCAAGCAAGCAATTAACATATGCCATCTCTTAGGCATCAAGCAAGATCTTTTCAATTCATGATTTATATCGTGTTAACAAGTATTCAAATCATAGAGATTCATCAAGCATTCATTCAAATGGATCAAAGTCAAGGCATCAAGGCTCATATATTTGTATCAAGGAGAAATATCAAGCAAACATTATAACAAGTCATATCCAAGGCATGGAAGCATACATTTATTTTCACTTTTCTTTCTAATTAATTTCTCAATTTTTCATGCTATTACTTATTCACAATTTTAGCTTAGTCCATTCTTCCCTTTTATTCATATTCAAGTTAAAATTGAGATCATTAGCATGGCATATCAATGGAAAGAAGATAATCATGCACATTTGGTTAGGAACTAAGTCCTAACCCTATTGTAAACTACACTCACAATACTCCAAGCTTAGCTAGTCTTGGACCCAAATTTCTTTGTGTTTGCCACTAGCTTGGCCACTCCTTTCTTCTTCCACAAGTTTCACTCCTTGATCTATCAATTCATACAATTAAATCAAGATCAATACAAAGTACATTCATTACTAAACATCAAGGCAACAATGCACAATATTCATTCATTTCAAAACATTAAGGGTGCTGCTGCCACTGCCTGGCAGCTTGTGCACTGTTTACTAAAACATGCATATCTTTCATTCCGTATGTCGGAATTTCAATTGGTTTACACCGTTGGAAAGATAACTTAATTTTATTTCTAACCATATAGGTCTTACATTTTAATTATTTACCAATTAATACAGTTTTTTTACTTAAAGACAGGGTAATTACAACACTGGACAGTTTGCACTGTCCCTAGTGTTTCATTTCTACAATCCTTTCTACAATCCCTAATTCAATTCCGTTTTCTTCTAATGAATTTAGACATTTTAAGGCACTGCCCATTAAATTTGCAGCCTTAAATTCCATTTACACAATTTATGGTAATTTTTCAAAGTTACTGCCCAGAACAAAGCATTCTGGGAAGATTGTACTAAGCTAGATTTTTAGCTTCATGTTTCCCCTAAACAAGATTCTAACATTGTAATTCAACTTATTTTCATGTTCTTACATGTCTAGGTCAGTTTTAATTCACTTATCTATGTGATCATAACAGGGCATTATGTAATCAAGCATGTTTACACAATCTTATCTAGCAATGTGATCAAAACAGTTTCATGCCATGTTACATTCAAGTCATACCAATTTAGTACCTAAATTTCCAGCATGTACAATCAAGTTTCCAGCAACCATAGACATTTCCTTAGCAATTTGATCAATAACACTCAAAATTTCAAGGATTCTTAGAAGCTAATACCTCAATTTTCACGATTCAAGTACATACACATCCAAATAATGACTTAAAGCATTTCGATAGTTTCAAAATCAGGACATCAAAACAGCAACCTTAAATTGGTCTCATTCAAAAATTCCAAATTCCTCAATATCTCATTACTTTACATAACAGTTTAATAACATACAATATTTGAAATCTTAGATGCATGTCTCGAAAATACCTTTCCTCAATGTCTTAATAACATAAAATTTTGTCTCATTAAAATCTAATAACTTAAACATGTATGGACAGCATCTTAATCGAATTATAACATCACAATCCTTTCGAACAAATTACTATCACAAGGTTCGTATAGAAATATGCTATGACATTTTCAAATCTATCTCTAAAATTAAGGTAAATGTGTACTTTCTTACCTTATTTCTAACAGCCCGAAACAACGATCCTAAGCTCCAACTATGGAACTCAACGATGGTTCACAAGCTCTCTCACTCAAATAAATTATTTCGGTCAAACAATGAGAAGAAGGAGATGATGTTTCACCATTTTTTTCTCCACCGATTCCTATCTTTCCTACATGTTTAATTTAAGAATTGACATGTGTAATGATACTTGAATTATAAATCCTTTAGCATGCAAACCCCAAACTTAATATTTTATGCGGTTTAGAACTTATAATTTAGTCACCTCAATTTATTTTCTTTCAAATTGATCCTAACTTCTTAATTAGCAATTGAATCAGCAACATACTTCTAAGCCATGTTTAGGGGTATTACAATTCTCCCCCCTAAAATAAATTCGTCCTCGATTTTACCTGAGTTGAACAAGTGAGGATATTGATCTCTCATCGCAGCCTCAGGTTCCCAAGTTGCCTCTTCCATTTTATGATTCCTCCATAACACTTTCACCAAGGGAACATTATTGTTTCAGAGTCTTCTAACTTCTTTGTCAAGTATTCTTATTGGCTCGTCTTCATACGATAAGTCGGGGTTCAATTCTACTTCTTCGGGCTCAAGGACATGGGATGGGTCAGATCGATAGGCCACTGGCCCTATCCTTTCAATGATTTCGAACGGACCAATGAATCGAGGACTGAGTTTCCCTTTTCTTCCAAACTGAAAGACTTTCTTCCAAGGGGACACTTTCAGGAAGACTTTGTCTCCAACATTATATTGGATGTCTCTCCTTTTCAAGTCTGCATAGGCTTTTTGTCTATCGAAAGCTTGCTTCAATCGATCATGTATGATTTGAACTTGTTCCTCAGTTTCTCTGAGTAATTGAGGTCCCAATACCTTGTTTTCTCCCAATTCAGACCAACACAAGGGAATTCTACATTTCCTTCCGTATAGAGCTTCGAAGGGAGCCATCGGATAGATGTCTGGTAGCTATTGTTATAAGCAAACTCTACTAGGGGTAGAGATTTCTCCCAGTTCTTTCCGAAGTCTATAACACAAGTATGTAGCATGTCTTCAAGTACTTGGATGATTCTTTCAGATTGTCCATCTGGTTGAGGATGAAAGGCTGTACTACGATGCACTTTAGTTCCAAGGGCTTTTTGCAAGGAATTCCAGAATTGGGAAGCAAATCTAGGGTCTCGATCGGAGATTATAGCTGTAGGTACACTGTGTAATCGAATTACTTCACGAATGTATAGCTCGGCTAAAGTTTCCAAGCTCATGTTCATTTGAATAGGGATGAAATAAGTAGACTTTGTGAATCTATCAACAATCACCCACACAACATCATTCTTTCTTGGAGTGGAAGGAAGACCAGTAATGAAGTCCATTGTAATCCGATCCCATTTTCACTGAGGGAATTTGATTGGATGAAGCAATCCAGTGGGGACTTGATGCTCGGCTTTGACCCTCTAACAAGTTAAGTACTTTGAAACAAAGTTTGTGATAGCTGATTTCATGCCTGGCCATCAGTATAATGGCTTTAGGTCCTTGTACATCTTAACCGATCCAGGGTGAATCGAGAAAGAGCTTTGGTGAGCTTCTTGTAACATCACGTGTCTTAGTTCTTCGTTGTTAGGAACACATACTTTATCCTTGAAATAGAGGAGTTCATTCAACTTGAGGGAAAAGTCAAAATTAGATTCAGAGTCTAGCTTGGACATGATCTTCTGAAGATCTGGATCAATTTGTTGGAGTTCTTTAATTCTCAAGATTAGGCTCGATTGAACTTGAAGTTCAGACAAGAATTTTCATTCTTTGGATAAACGTAAATGAGCATTGATAGCCAAGGAAGCTATAAACGAATGGAAAAGATCATTAAGGGAGATTTTCGAACAGTTACTTGCAAATTAAGTAACTCATCTAATAGGGATGAGTTAACATATTCTTGCTTGTAATGTACGTTAGTAACGCTCTCGAACCGGTTTGCTGCCAACCTGAGTAGGGGTGTGACAAATCTGACCCGAGGGCAGGATTGAAGATCTCTTGGTCAAGGTAGACATATTTGTCTTTCTGGCAGATTTTATCATCATTAACTGCAAAGCCGACGAGAATGCTCCCATCATCCTCAGGAGACCATTTTTTTACAATCGAGCATATTGTGATCGACTGTGAGAAGAGAGAATTCACTATGAAGATGAACGACCAAAGATCACACTCAATGTCTTCAACATTCTCAAGTATACGAATGACTACGAAGAATGCCAGCTTGTGCAAAGCGAGGAAACCCTAGTCGAAGAGAACCTTCATGAAATATGTTGTAGCAATGTGCTCAATGCTGCAGAGCAATTAGAATTCGATGGGGCAATGTATGAAGCTGTATAAGAAGTTAAGGGAGAAACTGAAGAATCTAATTTTGTGCTCACTAGGCCATGCACGTCCTTTAGACATTTGGATTTTGCTGAGTTTAAATCTTCCAAGCCATTGCTGGAGCATCCGCTTTACTTAACCTAAAACCTCTTCCCCTACAGTTAAAATATGCATATCTAGGGGAGAATAATACGTTGCCTGTAATCATATATGCTAACTTAACACTGACCCAATAAAATAAACTATTGCACGTGTTGTCTCAACATAAGAAATCTATTGGTTGGATTATTGCTGACTTGAAGGGTATAAGCTCTACTTTCTGTATGCATAAGATTTTGCTTGCAGATGATCACAATAGCTCAATTGAACCACAACAGAGACTCAATCCGATCATGAGGACTATGGTAATGAAGGAGGTCATCAAATGGCTCAATGTTGGAATTATCTACCCTAACTCGGATAGTTCGTGGATAAGCCCTATCCAGTGTGTGCCAAAGAAAGGAGGCATGACCATGATAAAGAATAATGTTGATGAACTCCTTCTAACTAGGACCGTTACTAGATAGCAGATCTGTATTGACTATCAGAAGCTAAACAAAGCCACAAAAAAGACCACTTCCCCTTGTTGTTCATTGACCAGATGCTCAACAAACTTGTAGGGAAACCCTACTATTTCTTCCTAGACGGTTACTCTAGATACAATGTTGGGCCCGAATTCCTTCAACTGAATTGTTTGCCAAGTGGGGGAAAAGTTAATTTTTAGGTGTTGGTGGTGGAAGCAAAAAGATGAGAAAAATATACACAAGGATTTAGAGTGGTTCGGCCTTCTAACCAAAGCCTACATCCACTACCTTAGCTTCCCCACTAAGGATTTCCAAATTCACTCTTGAATTTTCCCCCTTTTCTAGGCTTAGGAGGTAACCATTTACACACTCAAAGCTTCTACCCCAAATCTTGAGTAAACCCTCTTTCTAAGAGAAAAGAAAACAAAGCAAACAAGAAATCCCTCACAAGGTATGTGTTTGCACAATTAAGCTCACTCACCCAAACCTAAACACTTGAGCAAATATAACAATTAAAGCTCTCAAGTGTTGTCTATACAAATAATATGAATTAAAAGCCCTAAGACAATTTTGGAATCATAATGTTGTTGACAATTGAAGCATTAGTCTTCCATAGATGCTTGGAGGTCCCTTATATACTCCCAATTGAGTTCATAGCCGTTGGAGCCTCTATTTCCCGCAATTAATGCAGTTCTACAGCTGTCTGTATTGATACACGGGTTATCCGTATTGATACGCCCTTCTTAGAAACTAGCCGTTAAGCTCTTAGCTGCCTAACTGTATCGGTACGCGTGTACCTATATCGGTACAGCTACTAGCCGTTGTGCTCAGTCTTGCTAACCGTATCGAAACACCTTGGTTTGTTTGCTAACCGTATTGGTACGCCTTGGTTTGTTTGGAAAACCGTAACGGTACGAGTTGATCTATTTCGGTACGCTCTGCAATTTGAAAGAACATTAGGAAATAGCCGTTGGGGAGGTTGAAAATGGGATCGGTACGCATACTTGCATATCCGTACGCCCCTACCCATATTGGTATGCCTAGGGACGTATCGGTACGGTTTTTCGGTTCTGGAAAATCACTATAGTTGAAACCCTTGAACCGTATCAATACAGGGTATACCGTATCGGTACGTTTGTGTTGAAAATGTTAGTTTGGCTACTTTAAAACATTTAAAACATTTCCAAAACCTCTCAAAAACTTCTCAAACTTATTTTCAAGTTGTTTGGACTTAAGAACATTTTTGAATTCTTTTCAAATTAGTCCAAAACTATTTTTCAATTATTATATCAAAACATAAATCCTAATAATCTCCCCCTTTTTGATATAATAAAACCAACTTGAAAAATTGTTTTTGAGATTCTCCACCTTAGTAAAAATGAAATTTGAATAAGAGATTAATTTGTTAAAATCTTATAAGCTCCCCCTTATTCATTTGAAAATTCAATTTTTTCAAAACATTTTCCCTTTTTTTGTTATATCAAAAAAAGTTAAAACTAAAGTTTGAAAACTTTAAAGTTCATAACAATGGAGAGTTTCAAATGAAAAAAATAAGTTTTGTTTTAAAATTGGCTCCTCCTTACTCAAGCATCATTCAAATGTTAGTCCAACATATATGATAAACTAGTTGAATTAAAAAGATAAATCAAATAAAGATAAATAAAATTCAACTAATTTTTACCACACTTGAATCAAAGGTAGGATGTGGAGCCTTCCTTCTTCAAGTGTTCTTCCTTGTGTGCATAGAGCTTTCATGGTTCTTCAACTTGTTGACCAATTGCTCCATCACACCTAAACAAGACAATCACAAATATTTTGGTATCCAAATTGCTTTGGATCCATAGACATTAGTAGCACAAAGTTTAGTCCCCTTAGGAATCCATTTTTCAATTTCATCCTTTTTATGTGAAGTACTTAGTCCTTTTGGGACCCAAATACTTCTAAAACATTTTCCTTTAATAAATCTAGGGGCACTAGATTGTCTTACATAAAAAATTGATTTTCCCAAATTATTTTTCTTTTGAAGTTCATTGGAAATCAAATCTTTTTCTGTCTTAAGATCATCTACTTCAATTTGATGATCCTTTTCTTTCTTTTAAAGCAAATTTTGTAAATTCAAAACTTTAAGTTCAAAATCCTTTAATTTTTCTTCAAATTCCAAATTGGTATTTACAAGCAAATCATTTTCATTTTCCAAAATTGAAATCAACTTTTTGTTCTTTGAAAATGAGGCTTTAAATTCAAAAACCAATTTGTCATAGGCATCTTGCAACTCATCAAAAGTATAAGAATTAGAAATAGATGAGTTAGAAGCTACCTCTCCCTCTTGGAGGGCCATCATGCATAGGTGGGCTATCTCATCTTCATTGGTAGAGTCTTTATCACTCCATGTAGCCACATATGCTTTCTTTGATGATGATCCCTTCGTGTTCAAGTGAGGGCAATCGGATTTGGTGTGCCTCGCCTTCTTGCATTTCGAGCACTTGGGGAAATCCACTCTCTTCTTCTTCAATTCATGCTTGGATTCTTCTTTGTTGCTCTTCATGAATCGGGCCAATTCCTTGAAGAGATAGGTCATCTCTTCATCTTCACTTTCCTCCTCACTTGATTCTTCTTGGTGGCTTGTGGAGGAATGTAGAGTAATAATGTTGACATTGATTTCTTGCTCTTGGATTATCTTCTCCTTCTCCATCTTCAAGGGTAGAGACATCATCTCATGGGTGAGAAGAGACCCTACGAGCTCTTCAAGCTTGAGCTTCTTCAAGTCTTTGACTTCAATAATGGCCGTCTTCTTGCTCTCCCATGATTCAAGAAGTGAAAAATCAACTTTCGAACAAGCTTTTCTTCCAGAATCTCTTCTCCAAGACTTTTGAGTTGATTGACGATTGTAGAGAATCGGTCGAACATGCTTTTGATGTCTTCATATGGGTCCATCTTGAAGTTTTCATATTCGAGGTTAAGTAGGCCGATCTTTGTTTCTTTCTCCTCATTTGTCCCTTCGCACATGACTTCAAGCTTGTCCCAAAGTTCCTTGGCATCTTTACAAGAATACATCTTCTCATAGATATTGGGCCTAAATACACAAAAGAGGATGTGCAAATCCTTGTAATTTAGCTTTATCTTCTTGCGATCATCCGTATTCCATTCTGCCTTGCATGTCTGTGGTACGTATGGACCATTTTCAACAACATCCCAAAGCTTGTAATCTTTGGCCTTGATGAAGAACATTATTCTAGTCTTCCAATAGGCATAGTTGGTCCCATCAAAGAAAGGTGGCTTATCGATAGATTGCGCCATTTATCTCTGGTTGACTTGTTAGTTGATTGAGCTTTTGGATTGTCTTAATGGGTTGTTAGACCTTCTCGATTGAGCCTCACTTTGATACCAATTATTGGGCTCAAATTCCTTCAATCGAATTGCTTTCCAAGTGGTGGAAAAGTTGATTTTTGGGTGTTGGTAGTGGAAGCAAAAAGATGAGAAAAATATGCACAAGGATTTAGAATGGTTCGGCTTTCTAACCAAAGCCTACATCCACTACCTTAGCTTCCCCACTAAGGATTTCCAAATTCACTCTTGAATTTCTTCCCCTTTTCTAGACTTACAAGGCAACCCTTTACACACTCAAAGTTTCTACCCCAAAACTTGAGTAAACCTTCTTTACAAGAGAAAAGAAAACAAAGCGAACAAGAAATCGCTCACAAGGTATGTGTTTGCACAATTAAGCTCACTCACCCAAACCTAAACACTTGAGCAAATATAACAATTAAAGCTCACAAGTGTTGTCTATACAAATAATATGAATTAAAAGCCCTAAGACAATTTTGACATCATAATGTTGTTGACAATTGAAGCATTAGTCTTCCATAGATGCTTGGAGGTCCCTTATATACTCCTAATTAAGTTCATAGCCGTTGGAGACTATTGGGATTGAATTAGAGCCGTTGGAGCCTCTATTTCTCGTAATTAATACAGTTCTACAGCTGTCCGTATCGATACATGAGTTATCCGTATCGATACGACCTTCTTGGAAACTAGTCATTAAGCTCTTAGATGCCTAACCATATCGGTACGCGTGTACCTGTATCGTTACAGCTACTAGCCATTGCTCTCAGTCTTGCTAACCGTATTGAAGCACCTTGGTTTGTTTGCTAATCGTATTGGTACGCCTTGGTTTGTTTGGCAAATTGTATCGGTACGGGTTGATCTGTTTCGATACGCTCTACAATTTGAAAGACCGTTAGGAAATAGCCATTGGGGAGGTTGAAAATAGGATCGGTACACGTACTTGAGTATTGGTACGACCCTACCCATACCGATATGCCTAGGGGCGTATCGGTACGGTTTTTCAGTTTTGGAAAATCACTATAGTTGAAACCCTTGAACCGTATCGATACGGGGTATACCGTATCGGTACGCCTATATTAAAACGTTAGTTTGGCTACTTTAAAACATGTCCAAAACCTCTCAAAAACTTCTCAAACTTATTTTCAAGTTGTTTGGACTCAAAAACATTTTTGAATTCTTTTCAAATTAGTCCTAAACTAATTTTCAATTATTATATCAAAACAAAAATCCTAACATACAACCATAGTGCTATAACACCAGAGGACCAAGAAAAAATAATATTCACATGTCCATACGGTATTTATGCCTTTCACCGAATGGCTTTTGGTCTATACAATGCCCAACAATATTTTAGCGTTGCATGATGGACATCTTTTCAGACTTGGTGGATAATTTCCTAAAGATCTTCATAGATAACTTTTCGATCTTTGGAGACTCATTTGACCACTACTTAGGCAACTTTGCCAAGGTACTAAAATGATGTAAGGAGACCGATCTTGTGCTTAATTGGGAAAAGTGCCACTTCATGGTCGCCAAGGGCATTATCCTAGGCCACCATATTTTTGAAAAATACATCGAAGTGGATAAAGCCACATAGAGAAGCTTTCACCCCCAACTTATGTTAAAGCCATTCGAAGCTTCCTTGGCCATGTCAATTTCTAGAAGAGAGAGGCTGAAGGAGTGTGAGACCTGCAGCAACAGTTGGAAAGCTTAGAGGAAGATCGTCGAGGATACTTGACCATTTTCTATCCCTTGCTTGATAAATTGCTTATGTTTTTATCTTTTATTATGAATGTTTTAGGCTCAAACATGAGCTAAATACTTTAGTTAGATTTATTCCTTATTAGGATTTTATGTTTTGAATACTTTGTTTTAATGCTATAGTTTTTTCCCTTTATCTATTTTGTTCATCATTCTCCATGCATAGTTATTGTAAAAGTCGTCGAGAGAAGCCTTTTGACTATTAATTTGTGGCTTAATATAGAGGGAGCTAGGTTAAACAAACGTGAACATTGGGGCTAAGTTGTTAACTTAGTCTTAGTCCAGCTTAGACATAAGTTTAGAGTTTCAACGACTAATAATGAGAACTTGAATAAATAATAGAGTTGTTAGAGTTCAAGTAGACATGTATTACCTTAGCTTCAATGTTATTAACTTCTAGGCATCGAGAGAGTCAGAAGTTCATTAGAAAATCTTGTCGAATAGATAAAGATCTTAATGGTTTACGCAGACATGTATTTCCAGTCGCTATAGCATTGAAATAAGTAATCAAGTATAAACCCTAGGCAATAAACCCAACTTCTATAATTATTTGTTATTTGCCGCAACATCTGTTCGTCTTAATCATATCTATCTTTACTTTATTTGCATTTAGTTTTGATAAATCGACACCAATCAATACTTGTTCAACCTTTTTAAGTATGATAACTTCGTATTTATTGATCCAATCCTCGTGGGTTTGACACTCTACTCTATCACTTTATTAATTGATCGACCAATATACTTACTCTAAAGTGCATCACTATTCAACAAGCATCAAGTTTTTGTTGCCGTTGCCAGGGATTGGCAATTGATAATTACGTAATAATTGTACATAAGATTTTATTTTATTTGTGTTGACTGTCAAAATAAACAGAGGTCAGAGATGGTGATCCGATGGTGGTCAAGATGGCCGCTAGGGGTCAAAGATCATGTGTTTCTCTTGTTGTTTTTGGGTAATGGTGTCTTGGATGATCTTATGTCCCACTCTCCTTATTGTATGTCCAGTTTTATACTACTTGGACAAGTGTCATGATTGGGTTGTCATGGTGTCTCGATTGGACTAACTATGACTTGACGCCCTATCTTTGCCTTTTCATCTATGGCGATCACGTGCATAACCACGTGATCGATGGATGTGAAGGGCATCACATATTTCGCAGGCGATCCTATACGTGGTGGTCTGTAGCAACCATATATGCGATATCCTCTGTGCTAAGCTATTTATAGTTTTGCTTATTCACCGGGGGCCGTTTGGTCTTGACACGTGGCAGTGGGTATTCAGAGGTACTAATAATTGCCCTCAGGTGAGAAAATGTTATAAAGTGACCTTGGCGAACCTGTGAAATTTAGAAGAGGATCCCTTAGGTGTGTGTTTTTATGGTGAACTGACCTTGAAATTTAGAGGGTTTTATGATAAACTGGCCGGTTTTCTTTTGAGGGTAAACTGCTTATATATGAAACATTACATAATAAAACTCTTTATTAGCAAGGCGTGTTAAAGACGACACAGATCGTGGCTATAAATAGGGTTTATGTTTGTTTTTCAATATTTTTTATTTTGGTTATCTCGTCGGCCGCTTTTTATTGGTTTTTTTTGAAGAAAAAAAAGATATATTTGCTTTTTACTCTGATGGCTAGTTCGCCTACTGTGGAGAGGGATGAAGTCCTTTGTACTGTGGATGGGATGACATGTTGAAAATGTTAAAGTGTCGAGGCCTCGTTGCTATTAACAACTTTATTTATCGGTTTAGTTTGTCGCATGAGTTGTATTGCCTAAGTGCTTAGTCCGATGAAGGGAGGTCGGGGTGTTTGATTCCCCTTTATACTTTTGAGGATAGATTTCATCTACCGTTGCACTTTTTTTTCGTAGATTGGTTGAACTGGTATAATGTGGCACCAGGCCAACTGGGTAGGGCTAGTTGGTGTATTCTGATGACCTATTTTTTGAATTAAAAAATTTGCAGGGATGAGCCCTCTATTAACATTTTTTACCTTTGCTACAAACGTAATGGTTGGTCATCATAAGAATACAAAGGGCTTCATAAGCATTGGTCATCGTATAGGGAGACCATTGGTGATGAGTAATTATGCTGTGAATCATCTCCTGGATAGGACAAAGTATTTTAAAGTGGAGTGTACTTTTGGTGTTTTTCATTGTCGCTTGTTTGGTGTCGACCATAACAAGATAGGGTTGCCCCTCCTGATGTGCAAGAAATGTCTCCCGGCGAGTTGAAACTTCTTAAGGTGTTAGAAAGTGACCCGCCTTTGCACTGTGAAGACATATATACTCTTAGGAATATCTGGGTACATTGTCTAGAGAGAAAGAATCCCAGTGGTTGGGATGAAGTGGGTTTGAATGTTTTTCTGAGGGTTTTTTTGGCAGGAATGCCCATTTGCGCAGAAGCTTGGCCGTTTGGTGAAGGGGTGATGAACGAGTGATGAGGGTACTTTTGGGTATTGAGAATGAGTCGAGAAATTTGTTTTCTATGTTGGCGTTCGTACTTGCCCTTGGAGGTATCACGGCGAAGATACTCCTTCAAATGAGGTTAGTGAGGAAACCACTCCTGCTACTCCGAAGGGTTATGCTAGAGCTAGCCCCTCTGGTTTTGGTCGCGTTAGAGGGGAAAAAATAGGTAACCTCGAGCTCGCCTATCTTATCTGATTCAAGGGATGAGAGGAACCGTGTCTGCTTGGAACGCAAGACAAAGAGGTGCATGAATATAGGCATTGGTTCGTGAAAGCTTTTATTTTTTGTTATTTTGTCTGTATGCATATGTCTATGCTGATATGCGTTCCATTTGTAGAGGTAGTTGGCCTCCTTTCACAAGCTGCTGACGACGAATTAGGGGATTTGGCTATAGTTGCAAGTGTGTTAGTTTTTGCGTCTAGTGACGAACAATTGGGGTCACCATATTTGGCGGAGGTGATGTCTCCAGGGGTTTTAAGTAGCAGAGAGATTGGTGTAATTCTTGTTGTTCTTTCTATGGGGGCTTCCCTGTTGTGCAAAACAGGTCTACAGAGGGCTCAGTGGATATTGTGGAAACAATATGTGAGAGTGTAGTAAGACGGATAAGAACTTATGGCTCCAGGAAGCGCCTTTCGACTGTCGAGGACAAAGCATCAAGAAAAAGGGTTGCATCAAATGCTGGGTTGTTATGGATTCATTGAGGTTTAAGCTCGATGCCCTCTTTGTTTTGAGCGAGCCCCACAATTCTCCTATTCTTGTTGGAAATAATGCTATTGAGGATATTGCTTCTGCTGGTTTGGCTATTATTTGCCTATTTTTCAGTCATTCCCAAGTGCATTTGGTTTAATTTTATTGTTACTTAATTTTGTTAATAAATTATACTTGTTAATACCCTCACAGGGGTATCTGTCACGAATTTTATTGTTGTTCATTGTTCCATAGGGAGTTATCCCCTCATGGTTGTGCCTAATGATGTGGTGGATTTGTTAGAAGCTGCGGTGACTCTTGTTGTGTCATCTCCTGCAGTTGTTTCTTCTAGTGGGATTGGTGAGCCTCTAGCTCCATGGGAAGAGTTCTTTCCTTGGAGGGGTTTTTCTGAAACGTATGGTTGGTTTCATCCTCAGTCTGCCTCTAAGAGGTTATCTGAGTTGTATGCCAACAGTTTTTGTGCTTTAAGTCTGTGTAATAGTATTTGAAAGACTATTGAAGGGGGTTGGTGTCTTATTTAAGAGTTGGGATGCGTTCAGTATAACAGGGAAAATAATGCAAAGTCTCTTGTTAAAAAAACGATTAGCTGAGCTTGAAGGTGGAAGGTTATACTACTCTTCTTGAAGAAAATGAGAAGATGTGATTGAAGGTGGATGGTTATGCGGCCAATTTGGAAGAATTGCGAAAGAAACACGAGGCTGGCATTCGATTGCATAAGGAGGAGTTGCACAAATAGCGTACGGAAGAGATTTCCAAAAAGGAAATTGATTTCAATTGCGCTATTAGGATTAAGAAGAAAATACTTGAAGCTACTAAGCAAAGTTTGAATACTAAAATTCAGGGCTTGAGAGAGGAGCTAGCCCAGTCAAAGAATGCGGTAGATGAGAGCTTTGTAGAGTCTATGAGAAGGTTGATTGAGTTAGAAGAGTATCATAAAAATGAGATTATGGTGTTGAAAGCTACCCACGACGTTGATATGGCTGATAAAGTTAAAGTAGCTGCAGATGTGACCTCTGCCTTTATGATTAAAGGAATGAGCAAAGCTTGTGATGTCGCCATTCTCTGCTTTCAGCTAGCGCGTGGCCCGTTAGATGTCAGTGCTGTGGACTTTGATGCCCTTTGCGAAGTGGATGCTGACTTTGACGTGAGGAATCCCTCTGGGCCCTCATGGGAAAACTTTGCTGCACAATATAGAGATGTTTTGGTTGCTCCTATTTCTACTCCAAATGCATCTTCTCCTGATAGTGATCGTAGCGGTGTTGCGGATATGATAGATGGTAGCGGTGTGTCAGGCGATTATAGTAGAAGTATGTGATTATTGCTGCTACCTATATTTATATGCTTTTGTAAGAAAGTTTCCCTCCTTTGATAGGTAAAGAATTATTTTAGTTCTTTATTTTGATCTTGATCAAGATTTTTTTATTTTAGTTGCGACACTTTTGGACATCATGCTCGTGTTGTAAAAGGGATTATGGTTATCTGTATAGGCTGAAACTGTTTGCCCCGTTGTTTAGTTCACGATGCTTTATTTTGTATTTTCCTCGTTATCACGTGCTGGTGTCGAAGAAGAGTCCCACCTTCTTTTGAAAATATACTTGCAAAAGTAACTTTGTTGTTTGGCGTATGATGTACTTATGGGGTTTCTTCCTCCTGGGGTATGATATTTGTTATTGCCATTGCACCTGTTTGCCATCCCCGTTATCTATAATCTTTAGTTATATTAACAATTGTTATCCGGGTTTAGGGGGATCGCATAGTAGAGATTTTTTGACTTGTCATGTGAAACTCATGCTATTAACATAACCTATCCTGACATATTTAATTGGTTGTGTTGTTTTCGGGTATGATTATGTTTTTTTTATATTCGCGTATTGTGCTAGATACGTGTTAGCTCTTTTATGATGATTGGACAATTCGGGGTAGACCATGATGAAAAAAAGAATGTTTTGATTGGCTTTGGTAGGTGTATGAGACTATTCATGTGTTTATTAACTAGAAGTTTGAAAGTTGCATGATCTTTGTTGTCTGCTTGAGATTTTAGGATCTGGACATTAAATGTTCAGCCTAATAGTTTTCCATATCTAAATCTGAAGCGTCTTAATTTGGTGTTTTACTCTCACACTATAAATAGAACTCTTTTTGTTTTATGTTTTTGTGCAAATTTTCTTTTTTTTCTTTTTTGTTCATTGTTTTTATTCGTTCTAGCCTAAGGAGAGAGGAAGAAAACATATTTGTAGTGGTGAGAGTTATGCGAAAAATTTTGTTTTACATGTCTTGGGGAAATGTTATTTGGTGTCTGGGTTATTTGTATCGGTGGACAATAGTGTTTGAAAGGCTATCTACAACCATTTGTGGTGAGAAATGCCAATGTCTTGAGAGCTAGGCTCTTCGAATATTGTTGTGTGTTGGTGTTTAGAACTTTATTAGGACGCGGCGGATGGAGGTCACTTTGTACCTGTGAATGTGATAGGACTTTGCCGAGTCCCTCATATGTACATATATGATCAAGGTGGTTGTTTGTTCGCCGGCTATGGTGTTTGTGGCGTCGGCAACTGTGTTACTGAACCGCTCACACCCAATGATGCTTACAGAGGAGTTGAAGCAGCATTAGGAGAGATATCTATCATCTTCATGCGTTCTGGTGGTCGTATCAAAAAGCCTCCTTTTTTCCCAACATAAGGAGTTTTGTCGATTTATGGGTTTTTCCAGATTAAGCTTAGTAGAGATATTGTCAAGTGTTCTCAATTTGTCCTTTACAAGGGTCTCATGATTATAATATCTTATTTTATTCTTGTTTTACAAGGGCGCTTGTTTTTATTAGCCTGGGGGCGCTATGGTCGCTCAATTTTGTTGATTGATTTGTGTGTGAATTGATTTTTAATGGACAAATTTTTGCGTTCTTTGCACATGGTATTTATTGGTTGTGATGTTCCTGCTTGCATATTTGTATTTGTGAATAGGATTTTTCCTTTGGACTGGCCGTGCGAGTATTATTTCATATGAATCGCATATTTTTATCAATTGCATGGGTTTAATGACATCGCAAATGAGAGAGAGGTTTGTGATTCATGGAAAATTTTGTACTTTTGCATTTTCGCATCTCCATGGTGCCTTTTTCTTAGGGTTAATTCTTGCCCCTTAATAGTGAAAAATATGTATGGGGAGTAGGTGATGAGTTGGAAATTATGCTTGTGCTCTAATGCTCGTATTGCGCTTTTCTCCCTTTGTGATAGTGAGACGCAAGTAAAAATCTCTAGTAGGTTGTTGCCCCCTTTTTGTGACTAGTTCCTTTGTAACACACCTTTCTCGTATTTATTAATGAATACAAGTCAGATATGTCACAAAATAAAAGTATAATAATTTTTATATCAAATTTCGTTAAAATAAAATTTCCTAATAAAATATCAAACCATTTTTTTAAACTAAAGTAATAGTTAATCGTATAGAATTTAAAAATCTAATTTTTCTAAGTTCAATTTAAATCTAAATTTAAACAGCAACTAGGCAATTCACTCCTTAAACATCTAATTAATAAAACTGCTTAGAAACTGCCTAATTTAAAAATCATCTAAATAGCAAATAAAATACGTTTAAACTCATATTCTATTAAACATAGTTAAGCCAGAGCAGTTAAAATTTATATTATACATGCCAACTAGAACTATCAAAAGACAACATTTAAGATGTCATACTGATTCTATGTACCACTCTCAAAATGTGATGATGTTTGCAGCTGTTCCTTACTTCTTAAGCTCCTTATAACCTACGCGTGAAACAATCACACACTAGGTATACACTTAGTGAGGCAATATATATAATAATTAAATAAACATTTCACTATAAGTATAATAAAAATATGTAGAGTGCAATAAAAATATTAATAAGGATTTAAAAATCACGAATCTGATTTTACTAAACCATTTCACTTTCAATTCCAATTACAATATATCATAGCCCAATGTATTATATATGAGAATGCAAGGTATGGGAGTTTAATGATGAGTAATGCACATGTACCCGCAACAACTAATCAGTTGTGTTTGGATCAATAAATCAATGCTAGTGTATCACTAGAAATACTACCGTGACTTAACAGCATTAATAACCTTCACTGGGTCATAGTTATAAAACACAACTCACCGTCTCACCTGTCGTAGCAGTATTAAATGTATTGCCTCCTTAGTAGCAGTATTAAACCAATGTACTCTAACTCTTTGGCATACCAATATACCAAGACTCTCAATAGACATACAATGGGCATTCAACATTTCAATAATATGAACTTTCCTTTTTATCAATAATACCAATAAATCATTAAAAATCACTTTCATATATAGAAATTTGTATTGGGCAGTTCATACCCTAAATCATTTATAAACCGTTTAAGCATTTCAAATAATTCAAATCCTTTATCTTTAATCTTCGAGATTGACTTATTACAAGTCTATCTCATAGCATAATAATAAATAAATAAAACTGCACTCACCTTTGCCTCACTAGCTATACTCTACTATTACTTTACTCTGGAGCTTTTCCTTTATCTACTGACTTGTTCGAACCTTGATTGTTATCACGAATACGATCTACACCACATTTCAACAACAAGTACCATTTCAAAGTAATGTTAGTATCTTACTAACATTAATATATATATATATATTAGGAAAATATTCCTAATAATTCTATAACTTTCCAAAAATATTCACTCTAGTCCTAAAAGACTCCTTTTTAAGCTCCCAACCATCATTTTCAACTCTAAACCTTACATTCTTCATTCTTGACACTTGAGAACCTAAGCTTTAAAAATTTACCTTTAATCCTTAAATTTGCCGAAATCACAATTTGGTCCCCAAATTCTATCTAAACTTCAAAGTCAACCTTTTTAATCACTAACCTTGATTTTCCATCACAATACACTCCAACAACAAGTTTAACAACTAAGTCCTTAAACTTTCCAAAATTTACAACATAGTCCTTATTACTTCACAACCTTCCATATTAGTCCAAATGACTTTCTAAAGTTTACAAAATCATCCTTACATCATTTCCAAGCTTAGGAAAAATTTCAAAAAATTTCCCCCCCATTTTCTTCACTTAGCCGAATTCAAATGATCACTTCATCCTAACTTCCCAACTTGATTCAAGCATGTTTTTAGCTTCTACGCAACATATTCAAGCTTCTAACATCATTTCCTCTTCAAAAGGAAATTTTGCAAGAGTTCCCCTAATTTTTCAATTTTCCCAAAAATCATCTAACAACCAAAACATAGAAATTTCACTATATTCATGCTTGAAACAACATCACAACACCATATTTATTCAAAACAATTCATAAAACTCAACATATCAACTTGTTCTTCATAAACCCTAACTCCCAAACTCAACATATAAACATGGAAACTACTCAAAAATTACACCAAATAAAAGAGAATTTGATGGTGATCAAATTTCTATTTCACATCATAATCCAAAAACCAACTCAATCCTAGTAAAAATTGAATCAAAAATTATCTCTTACCTTTGCTATGGTGTTCAAAAATGGAGGAAGATGGTGGAGAAATTTCTGGCTTTTCTTCATTTAATTATAAGGACAAATGGCATTTTATTCTTAAAAATCCAATATAAAAATCTCTACTAATAGTGTAATGACCAATTTTCCCATTAGTTATGACCAATAGGATCACAACACTTGTATTATTTTATCCAAAATAATCAATTTAATATAAAAAGTAAGGGCAAAATGACCAAAATGCCATTAATGAATCTTGGTACTTCAAAAAGGCCATTATCCCCTATTTACTCAAATATTGCATAAAATCGAATTCAAATCGAATCAAAACAATCCCAAAACTTAACACAATCTTCTTTTAGTCGATCTAAAACTCCCAGCAAATTTTTATAATTTTCTAAGCTCGAATGGTCATCCGAATTACTTTTAGAAATTTATCCCCTTTATAGCTTTTTACACAATTCCCGTACCAAAATTTCGATTCCCACCAAAATTTTTGTACCGGGATAAACTATTTATTTTTACCATAAAAATATTTATTAGGAAAATTACCATGTTGGTCCTTATACTTTTCCCAACTTTTCACTTTTGTCACCAAACTTTGAATTTTTACATTTTAGTCACTAAACTATAATCACAAACTTTTGAATTTTTGCAATTTAGTCACTAACCAAAAATTGGGGTATTACATCCTTGGTGGGTCACGCACTGTGTTATTGTCTAGGGCTGGGAGGGCTCTTGTCCCCTGGTGAGATAACTTCGGTTATTACATATTTTCTTGACTTTTGAGAGACTTTGTTAAGCTTGGCTTCGGTATATATATTTTTGGAAGCGGTGATCGCTAAGTTGATTCCTTTATGCACACTTCTTGGAAGTGGCAGACGCTCATACAACCCTTCGTTTAGTTTCGCTTGCTTGCTTTGGAAATGGCGATCGTTGAACGAATTCCTTTATGCACACATCTTGAAAGTGGCAGACTCTCTTACGACCCTTTGTTTATTTTCGCTTGCTTGCTTTAGAAGCGGCGATCGTTGAGCTAATTCCTTTATGCACACTTCTTGAAAGTGGCGGACGCTCATACTACCTTTTATTTATTTTCGCTCGCTTGCTTTGGAAGTGAAGATCGTTGAGTTGATTCTTTTATGCACACTTCTTGAAAGTGGTGGACACTCATACGACCCTTTGTTTAATTTTGCTCGATTGCTTTGGAAGCGGCGATTGCTAAGCTGATTCCTTTATGCACACTTCTTAAAAGTGGAAGACGCTCATATGACCCTTTGTTTATTTTTGCCCGCTTGCTTTGGAAGCGACGATCGTTGAGCTAATTTGTAACACCTCCTTCCCGGTCCGATAGAATCCGGGTCAAAAGGCGTTATCGACAAACAATACGGTGATCGGATCAATGATTTCAATAATTTATGCAATAAATTATGTATCAATAATTTATAATGCAATACAATAAGCAATTCTGGTTAATAAAGTTTACCAAATTTATAATTTAAGACCGATTGATAACTTATTCAAGTTTAAGGACTAGATTGTAAAATCAATAAATTATAGGGTCTTGTCCAAAATTAGGGTTACCAATGTGAAATTCAATGTATGAATATATTGCCTACAAATTTTTAGCGTAATCAGAGTTCATTTGAAACTTCAATTAAGTCTTATAAATATTCAGTGACGAAATTACAACATTCGAAAGCTTTCTTAATCACCTTTTAACTAACTTACCTACCTCAGTACTGATACTCAAAGAGGCCGTATCGTTATGCCTATTTCATGGTCTTAAATCAGTTATAAATATTAGGGACTGTATAGGTACGGGTACATCTGTATCGGTACGCTATGCCGGTCTTAAATTCCATAAACAACTGGCTGTATCGATACGCTAAAAGCCGTATCGACACGCCTTCCATGTCCATTAAAACGTTTATATTTAGCAAACCCGTACCGATACTAGGTATCGGAATGCGTGGTTAATACAAGAAGGGTCAACTTTAGGGATCAATACGGTATCGATACAGTGCTACAATAATTTTCTAGATTCAAATATCTGTACCGATACTCCAATAGTCGTATCGATACACCTTTATTCTTTTGCCCCAAATTGTATACCCGTACCGATACGCCATTACCCGTATCGGTACGGACAGACCTATAATGATAGATTTAGTCTTTTTCTGCTCATTTTAGGGGTCTTAACCTTGTCCAATTATTACCAAATTTTACCAGCAAACTTATAAACATCAAATCTATATGCATGCCAAATTTCATGCCAATACGGATCCATTCACTACAATTTCACTTGTGTAGGGGTCTTGGAGAGTGACTTGCAACCTCGAACCATGAACACGTCCTCGAAAATATTAAACCTGAAATGATGCATGACAATGAATGCATTAGGCATACTTTGCCTAGTGAGGTAGTAACCCAATAATACCACATTGAAAATGACAATGGATTTTATGAGAATAAATACAATCAATGACTATGGTAGCTGCGATAAATACACGTTCACATATGGACAATGCTCAAATATTGTGAATCCATTTCCATGCTTTGTTTTTGCTTATTTATATACTAGTCTTATCCATAACTTTACTTGTCTTTTAACATTGTTTGGCTTGGAACACATTTGGAAATAGGTAGCATTGGTCTGTGTTTAAGCAAGCTCAAAGCACAAAGCAATGGCTTGTATCAATGTAATAACAATAATGTTTCCTCCACCATCATCCATCATTTCCCCCTAAGAGCTTCCATTGCAAGGCAACTTACATGTCTTATGATTTAGCAATAGGGAAATATTCTTATTCAATAGTCGAGCCTTAGCTCCAATAAGTCTTGTCAATACAATAATTCATCAATACAATAGCCTTGCCAATATAATATCTTTGTCAATACGATGATCTTATCAATACCATGTTTTCATCGATGCAATGATTTAGTTAATGCTATTAACTTACCGATGCAATAAACTTACCAATGCAATACTCTTGCCAATGCAACATGATGCAAGACAACACGAAAGGACTTACCAATGTTTTCCAACGATATGAGCATTGCCATCAAATGCTCTATATGATCCAATAAACAATTCAACATCAATCATACAATAAAATGAAGAAGATAATACAACAAGGATAACACCTAGCCTTCTAAACCATTAACTACACTCACCAAACTTTCCAAAGCAATGGATAGTCTCATATGTGGATTCTCTTATTCCTTGACTTAGACTTCTTTGAAGAGATGAATATGTTTCCACTTTTACCTTGTTTACAAGACAAAAACAATGACATGGTTTCAATGATTTTCTATATTTAATCATATGAAATCGATATAAGAATTTCCATGTTTCTTAAAGGCAAACGTGAGCTTTTGCACCAAAGGCTTACCTTGAATAAGATTAGAGTGAAAAAGGTATAAGGATTCAATGGAAATTCTAAGCTTTTAAAACTCCATCAATGGAGGTGTGTGCTTATACATGGGGAGGTGCTTGCATGTTCAAAGGTTTGAAGAAGATAAAGATTAGATAGTAATTCCTTTTTTGGCTTATACTTCCAGTGTATTAAAACTTTTCTCTATTTTAATTTATTTTTCAATTACAAACTATCCAAGACATCGTCATTCACTTCTTTTCATATTTTATTACAATCATGCCACCATATGCCGCATGTATACTCTTACGACAATGGAAAATTAAGCTTTTAGTCTTCTAAGAACCTATTCTTCCTATGAAGAAAGGTCGTGGTCAAATTACACTTTAGATCATTGTATTTCTTAACTATTACACTATGGCACCTTAACTTTGAATCTTTCCAATTTAGTCACTAATCATACTTTCATTCTTTTTAATTTAGTCACTAGGTGGTCTAATTACATCCCTAGTCCTTGCTTTTAGCCATAACTTAAATCTATGTCATTTTATGCTTCATTTCTAAATTTTAATCAATAACAACATATTTCTAATTTTTACGATTTAATCCCAATATTTAACAATGAGCCAAATAATTAATCAATTTAAATCCATTATTCACATTTTAATATCTTTCTTACTTGTTTGGAAATAAATTTCTGGTCATCAAAAACTGAATCCTGACTAGGCCAGTTTTTGGGATGTTACATGATTCCTTTATGCGTACTTCTTGAAAGTGGCAAACACTCATACGAACCTTTGTTTATTTTTGCTCGCTTTCTTTGGAAGTGGCGCTGAGCTGATTCCTTTATGCATACTTCTTGAAAGTGGCAGACGCTCATACGACCCTTTGTTTATTTTTGCTCGCTTGCTTTGGAAGCGACAATTGTTGACCTTATTCCTTTATGCACACTTCTTGAAAGTGGTGGATGCTAGATGTAACCAATATTCTGGGCATATTGCTTGCATTGAATAATCTGCAGAGTTTTTAAAGATAAAACTTTTTGAGGTGCCGAGCTTTCCATGTTCTTGGAACCTCTTTTCCATTGAAGTCTGCAAGTTTATATGCCCCCAAATCCAATCACCTTGAAGACTTGGTATGACCCTTACAATGTGTGGTCCATTTTTTCCTCTCGATCGGTGGCTTACTGGCCTCTGTATTCCTTAACACTAAATTGCCCGACCGAAATTGCTTGCTGTTTACGCGCGAGTTATAGTAGTTCGCGACAACTTGGTTCCTTGCTTCTACCATTATCTCTAATTCCACTCTTGATTCTTCGAGCATATCGAACTGTACTTGGGGGGCTTTGTTGTTCGTGTCAGCATCGTATTACATGGTTCTATATGTTGGAACCTCTATCTCTGCTGGTATAACAACCTCTGTACCATATGTGAGATTGAATGGTTTCTTTCCTGCTTTTGGTTAGTTAAGGATTTAATATAGGAATCTTTACATATGTGAGGGGAAAATGATATAATATAATGATGGCATTGTGGGCATGTATTTAAAGTATTTGTTAGTTGTACCAGTGTGGGAAGTTGTTCGAAGTGCCCATAGAATTCCTGGCAATTCGTCTATCCATGCTCATTTTGCGTCGCCCACCTTTTTTGAGCGTAGACATTATCTTCTTGTTAACTGCTTCAACCTGACCATTCATCTGCGGAGATTTAACTAAACTTTGGGTTAGTGTGAATGAAAGCCTGCGCAAAATTCTTTTAATCTTTTCTTGAATTGAGTCCTATTATCTGTGATTATCGTATAGGGGATGCCAAATCTACAAAGTATGGGTTTCCACAAAAAGCTCTCCATTTTTCTATCTGTTATCATCGCTAACAACTCTGCCTCTATCCTGTAACCCCCTCGACCCGGCCTAGCCGCCAGACCGACCCAAGCGAGCTACATTAGCTTATCGAAGTAAACCGTAAAGAGATTAACCCGAAAACTGACCCATTTTTTTCATCTTATCTAAATGCAAATTAATTAACCTATGTGTACATACAAAGCTCTTGGGAAAACCCAGCTCAATTGGGCGTCAAAAAGACATCCAATTGTTCAAAGCTTAGAATTAGGGACCAAATTGCAAATTCTAAATATTTCTCGGACTTAGCCTAGTTTTAAGTTACCAGCCCTTAATTAGACAAGTTTCATGCTTACACGTAAAAAATCAACTCCAAACAATCAACCAAACTCATTCAGTTACATTCGTAACATTTAGGGATCAAAACGCAAGAACACATAACTTCATTTCCATGACATTAACCAAATTAACGGACACCCGTATCGATACGCTAGCTACCGTATCGATATGGTGCTCAAAACCAGCACTCCTCGTTTTGGTACACGTAGCACCGTACCGGTACGCTTAACTAAAAATAACGGCCAGGTTAAAAATCTCTTTACAACCGTTCGATACGGGTTTAATGGTGTTTCGGTACGTGGGTCTAACCCCAAAAAGTAAATTCCAGTGTTGTTGAGCCGTACCGGTACACCCATGCCTGTACCAAAACGCCAAGCCTATTTATGCCAAGTTGTATCGATACGGTCCCCTGCGTTTTGGTACGCCTGGGCCTGCAATGTCATTTTTAGCTGGTTTTACATGCTTTCAGGGTCTCCAAACCACACTAACATGCCCATAACAATCACACATCAACTCTACGTATCAAACCACATCCAAACATCACTATACCGGCATCATATCATGGCATTAGCCTCAAAAGAGAAGTTTATAGGCATGCAACCTAAAAACCATTCAAGTAAAGCATTAAACTCCAAACCACCACCAAAACCAAACCACAAAGGCCATTTAAAACTTTAGAGCAACCATACAAACTTGCTCAAACAGGGGGTTTATCAAAACATCTCCCAAAACAAAATGAGTACCCCATTTCTCTTATTACTTATAGTCTAATTCAAACGTACTTTGGTAAACAAGTCTTGCTAGGATCCCTTGCTCCTTGCTGCCTCCAAAGCCCTCAATTCTCTACATTGATGAATAATAAGAGCGTAAGCACACAAGGCTTAGTTAGGAGCGCTCACAAACAAAACACCATCAATACATTTAAAACCATCTTTCAACATTACATTGAAACCTATTTCAAACAACCTTTAAAACATTATCATGCCTTTGAAATCTTGCACTTAACATTTTAAAACCAGCATATTGACCAAATGTAACATGTATCACTAACCAACAACAAGTCCCATTGCTCAACCTCAATTTAAGCCTTCCCAAGCATAACTACCATATGCAAAGCGTAAAGAGTAAACATATATAAATCACATCATACATCATAAACCTCTCAATGATACATTAACAATTATATTGGCTTCCAAGTGACATTAAACAAGTCCATTAACAAAAGATTTCATCGGATACACGGATTCAACAAGTGTTCAACCAACACTTCAAGCCATCTCAACCGGAATAGCGATACAATAAAAATCGCGGTACATTACCTACCGGGTACACCTTTCAACCCATGGGGACACCAACCCCAATCATCAGTTAGACGCTTAATCCACTAACAGGAGTCTACGGTACTGTTTA
This sequence comes from Hibiscus mutabilis, assembly GCA_019671005.1. Taxonomy (NCBI): domain Eukaryota; kingdom Viridiplantae; phylum Streptophyta; class Magnoliopsida; order Malvales; family Malvaceae; genus Hibiscus; species Hibiscus mutabilis. The sequence goes on from CM033722.1 coordinate 23,355,288, forward strand.
ATCCCTCTACCGTTAGGGTACTCAGATGGAGTCTTCGGTACATGGATCTAAACCCCTCAACATCCAAGGCGACTTATTGTAGTGCACTCAATCCTATGGTCAGCCAACTATATCCGATAACAATTTTAAAACCACATCACTTGCCAATATAATTAACCATTTAACATTTTCCTCACTATTTTTAACAAGCATTAACCAAACCATTTTTCCAAAGCAACAACCATGCTTTAATTCACAAGTATAAATTGTATACTTACAAGGATCACTTACCATGTGCATCCTTCAGCATTTCATGCTTAACAACAGTATATTAAATACTTTAAATCATGCTTAAAAAGTAGGTAACATGTAAATCAAAACAAGTGCATAAATCCATTTAACACTAGTACGATCGAGAGAGAAAATCCATTTTGTACTTACTTTCGAGTTTAAACCAGCGTATCAAGCTAAGTTTAAACTCCCATAAACCACCTTTAAAACATTACAATGCTGTAATCCACGTTCTCACTCACCGATACGCAAAGCCTTGCTTTGCCGACATGAAATCAAGCATCTAAAGCCTCCAATGCTACACCATTTGCTTAAAAAACAACCTCCCTTGTTTAAACCACATAACAAAAGAGGATTACTGCATCTCCATGCATGTACAACACTGCAACAACAGGTCCTCACGAATTCTTGCATTCACCTTACAGTTACCAACCATAACAATCAAAAACATCAACTAATCATTTCCAAACACAACCCAGCCACAACCTAACAATCTAATACCACTTTTATCACAAATTAACATCTAGAAAAAGAATAAAATCAATCTAACACCCTCAACAACCACACAACCACCATAACATCTCAAAAACACAAATCTAGCAACCTAAACAATTAGAGATTCAAGAGTTTTGGGATTCCTTTGTTCAAGTCGACTTATCAACATCATTAAACCTCCAAAATATATTAAAAAACAATTCATAACACTAGAAATCAGATTCAATTTGAATCTTTCATCATTTTATCAATTTTACCCAATTAAATCAATACAAAAACATAAAATCAGATCATAAACCATAAATCAAGGATCAAATGCTTGAGAATATCAAGAAAGAACCATGCAATAGAGGAGATCACAGACCTTACCCTATTGTGTGATTTCTCCCTCAATAGACTTGTTTAAAGCTAGAAAACACAAGATTTTAATAAGATTTTGGTAAAACAATGATAAAGAAACAATTACAAATCAAGAAATCAAGAATATAGACCTCTCACCTCTGGAATTTGCTGAAAGCAAATGTGTTTGGCAGAAAAGAAGTGGAGAGAAAAGTTACGTGAAATTGGTTTAAAAGAAATAACTAACTTTAATATCCAAAACCCTTTTCAATTAGCTTTTAAAACACATGTTTAAATGATTTAATTGAAGGGAGAAATCATTAGAAAAATCTTGGTAAAATAGCTCCTTAAGGATTCTAGGAATTTGACCCTTTTCATTTTAGTCACCACTAAAAATAGTTTTCAAAATTTACATTTTGGTCACTAGCCAAAATGTCACATTTCCAAATTCCATTTTCCAAAATTGATTCCACCAAAAATCTATATATATTAAAAGATGATTTTTAACTATTTCCACATTTTTATCTTACCGAAAAACATACGGTCCCGAATCTGACTCGAATCTCTAACCTGGTCCACCAAACCGTCTAATAAACCTCAAAACTGCTAGGCCCAAAACCGGGGTATTACAACTCTCCCCCACTTAAGAAATTTCATCCTCAAAATTTACCTGGAGGAAACATATGCGAAAACTGCTCCAGCATCTCCGACTTCGTTCCACGTGGCCTCCTCAACACTGCGGTGCCTCCACAACTCCTTCACAAGCTCAACCGTCTTACCACGCAAAACCTTATTGCTGGTATCAAAAACCTATACTGGTTTCTCATCATAGGATAGGCCAGGTCTCAACTCAATATCTTCCACTGGCATAACATGTGAGGGATCTGGCCGATACCTCCGCAACATCGAAACATGAAACACATCATGAATCCTTTCCAACTCAGGAGGTAACCTCAAACGGTAAGTGACAGGATCCACGCGCTCAACAATCTCATATGGTCCAATAAAACTCGGGCTAAGCTTCTCTTTCTCCCCAAAATGCATCACCTTCTTCCAAGGCGACACCTTCAAAAACACTCGGTCACCAACATCATACTCTATATCCCTACGCCTCAAATCTGCATAGGATTTCTGACAGACCAAAGCCACTTTCAAGCGCTCACATATCAACTTTACTTTCTCATTCATGCCTTTTAAAACATCAGGTAACGAAAAATGCTTCTCCCCAACCTCAGCCCAGCACACGGGCGTACGACACCTCCTTCCATACAACGCCTCAAACAGTGCCATCTTTATGCTAGCCTAATAACTGTTGTTATAACCAAACTCCACCAATGGAAGTTGCTTCTCCCACGTTCCCTGGAACTCTATAATGCAGCACCTCAACATATCCTCGAGAACCTAAATCACGCGCTCCGACTGACCATCCGATTGAGGATGATACGAAGTGCTAAAATTCAGTCTTGTTCCCAGAGCACGGTGCAAGCACAGCCAAAACCTTGCAATGAAACGCGAATCTCTATCCGAAACTATGGATTTAGGCATCCCATGCAAACGCACAATCTCTGAGATGTACAGCTCAGCCAACCGATCCAAAGTATACGTCGTATGCACAGGCACAAAATGTGCACACTTCGTAAGTCATCAACAATAACCCAAATGGAATCCTTCTTGTTCTGCGTCAAAGTCAACCCAGACAAAAAATCTATGGTGATCCTTTCCCACTTCCATTATGATATTCTCAACGGTTACAACAACCTAGAAGGAAACTGATGCTCAGCCTTAACCCGCTGACATACCATAAAACGAGAAATAAAATTAGCTACATCTTTCTTCAGCCCAACCCGATAGTACTCCTCCTTCAACCCACGATACATCTTAGTACTACCGGGATGCATAGCAAAAGGACTAGCATACGCTTCAGTCAGAATAGTATGCCTCAACTCATCATCTTCAGGCACCACAATTCAACTTTTGATACACAACACTCCATCGTCATTGAAATGAAAATCCGTAGGATTTCCATCCAAGATATCCTTCTGTAGCGATCTCTTTTTCGAGCGTTTCGCTAAAAATAGAGTTTTAAGGTGTTTGGGGTCTTTCGGGTATTTAAAAAATTATCCGTGGGGTTTTGAAAAAAACATATTTTATTTAAAAAATAGAGTCACCACTGACCACTAAGGTAGGCCGCACACTATAAAACCAGAGATATAAAAAAACTATTGGGTTCGGGAGTCGGTTACGGATGGGGAAGGATGAGCACCCCCACACCGCCCAAAATTGGTACTTTAATAATTACCGCTTTATTAATATTAAACTTTCTGAATTATTTTGACGATTGAATTAAAATTCGGTTATAAGTTTAATGACCCCATTATTCAAGAATAAACCGATAGACTACCATCACTGTGCTTGATACTGGCCATGTTTACTCTCGAATAAATGGGCACCGCATTGACAATTAATATTCCGTTGTGCAATCTTAGAGAAAACAAATTTAAAAAAAACATACATTCACATTAACATGGTAAAAAAACATAAAAACATGAATATTACGACATCAAACAAAAAACAATACGATACATGAACAAGAAAAGCATGACCTATCATAACAATACTAAAAAAACAAGACATAAACAAGTGAGAAAAAACATACTTTTAAATTAAAAGAAAAGAGAACATGCTTCAAAAATAAAAAAATCATATAAATACATGTTAAGATATGTAGAAAAACCATAATGTAGTATATGCATGATATAAATAAAATATGATATTAAACTAATAAAAAAAGTAACATGCTAGCATAAAAGACTAATACTTGATACTTAACATATGACACCATTTATGTGCATGAATTAGATATACCATAACATTATATGTAACAAAACTTCACACTAACATATAACCTAAAAAACTCACGCTAACACAAATAAGCATACCATGAAAACTAACTAAAATATAATATATAAAAACGAACATGGACAAATGAAATAAAAAACAACATATCTAAAAAAACATAAATAAACATGGTATAACAAGACATACATGAATATAACAAGTAATAAAAACATGCTAAATACACATAATAAAAACAAACAAGCATAACTATTTAAGATTTACCAAAGGGACTAAAATGGACTAAAATAAAACAGGAGGATAGAAATTAAAAGAATAAAGCACACATTCACGGATCAAATTAAAAACGGGAAAAGCTACAAGGACTAGAAAGGTAAAAAAACCCATGCGACAAGCTTGAAATGTAAACTTCAAAAATGCGGAGGTCCTTAGGGCGTAATTTCACCATTCAAAAACTGATTTCATCTAATTTAAGGGTTAAATTGCAAGATTTTGAAAGACAAAGGGGATCAGGGTTGTAATTAACCCAAGGGGAAAGCTCAATCTGAAAAATCCAGAAACACGGGGGGTCCTTAGTGGGTAATTAAACCATTTAAAAATAATTTTGTCTATAAAACACAACAACCGCCCCCTAATTTCACTTTTTGCTTCATTTTTTAACCCTAAAAAATACTCCCCTTTTCTCTTCGGTTTCAAAATCAAAATCCCCCCAAACCTCCCTTATTTCCAGAATTCGGCCATGGTCCGCCACCTCTTCCACCGCCGGGCACTGACAAACCGCCCCCAAAATGACCCACTTTCCTTTTAAAAACTAAATCCCCTCTTAGATTTTAGGAAAACAACCCTCCTTTCCTAGATCTAAGAATGACCAACTAGAAACCATTTATTTTTAAAAAAAAATGAAATCAGAGACCTTCCCCCTTTTGGCTCACCATATTCGGTTTCGGGACCGATGGCTTATCGACGGCGGGGGAACCGATGGCCGAGGGTAAACTTCCAAACTCTCTTTATTTTTTTTGTTTCAGTCTTCTATTCTATTTTTATAATGAATATGCATGAATAAGAAAAAAGATAAAAGAGACTACCATGAAAACTGGATTTTTTTGTATTTTCAAACTGGTCACTGGTAAAACTGATGACTGAATATTTTGTGTTTGAGTCTGATACATATATTCTGATTTTTTAGTTGGTAGAAGTAGTACATAAAATACATGCCTTTATGAGATCTGATAACTGACAAAGTCTATATTTTTTGATGTTTTTGGTGATGTTTGATGCGGTTGTTGAGGCCGGCATGGTGGAGAGATACGTTCGGCCGAAAGGATTCTTGGTCGTTGGATCAGATCTGATCCAACGGTTGAGATTTTTTTGAAGATCGACGGCTAAGATGTAATCTGAAATGGGCGAGCTTGCACAGAATGGTGCCACGTGGCGTCTTGGTATCCGAAGAGTCCTGTGCGTGGATGTCACGCGCGTGGGAGATGGACAGCCTACGCGTGTCCTCACGCGGCCATCTGGAATGGCGCTCTCCTTTGATCGTGGCCGTTAGATCTGAATCAGATCCAACGACTCTTGGTTGACTATGCACAACAAAAGATTAGGGTTAGATTTTTAGGGTTTAGTTAAGTCTAGGTTTGGGTTCGGCCGGTTGGGCCCTGTAACATTTAATTTTGGGTTTTGTATATATAATGGACTTGGACTGTCGAATTTTTTGGTTTAAATTAATTTTTTGGATTTTATTTCAGGCAGCCCAACACTAATAATAATAATAATAATGTTAGTAACAATAATAATAATATTATTATTAATAATAATAATACGTATATACATACACACACATATACATATACAGGCATACACATACATATATATAACAGACACATACATTCAAACATTAATATATATAACATATTATTAACTAATATAATATAAAAACATATATTCATATATAATCATACACATAATTAACATAAACACCCACACATTACACATACACAATGCACACGTAAAATATAAACATACATATGACACACGTATACTATAATAAGTATTAATACGTACACATACGTAATATAATATGCATGCACTCACATATATCACACACATATTTTACACACATTAATCACACATATAAGCACACATAATAATATAACATATGTATATGCAAAACTAATATCTATTAATCATTAAACTAATATATTAATGTGATATTTACAATTCAGATAAAAATGAGTGATTACAGTTGCCCTCTTTGCTTGTTCTTGTAGAACGGGAACAAAGCAATGATCATAAGCACTCATTTTTATCTGGCTTCCCTGTTTGTAGCTTTGGAATCAAGTGTTCTTCTGGAACTTTCCACTTTTCCTTGGCCGAATCTTCAGGCTTATAAATTCTTCCTATATAGAACCTTTCGCTTTCTCAGGCGGATCCTTAGGACTAAAAGTTCTTCCTATATAGAACTTTCTACCTTGAAATCCTGGAGTTAGAGTTCTTCCTATATAGAACCTTTCACTCTGAAGCCTCGAGTTACGAGTCCCCCCTATATAGAACTTTTCACTCTAAGACGGTAAAGCTCAGAGTACTTCATATATAGCACTATTTGCCTTCAACGCTGCGAGTTTTTCCTATATAAAACCTTATGTGTTACAGATGGGTTCTTTCGACTGGGAGTTTCTTCAAGAGTCTCGCCGTTGAGCTTATTTTTTTGGTAAAAAAACTAAAAATTAAAGGAAATTTAGGTTTGGGTGTTAAGTGTTTGGTTAATTGGTTCTACAATTGTCTAAAAAAATTTGAAAAAAATAGAGAGGAGATTAGATTCTAAGAGAGAGAGAATTTTGGATTTAGGGTGGAGATCAAGAGTCATGATGAGAGGAGAAGATAACTATAATAATATTTGTGTGATTTTTAAGGGTGTGATAAAAGAAATGCTGCGTGTTTTCTTGGGTAAATAAATAATAATAATTCAAGTAATTTTAATTGTTATCAATTATTTCATTTCTTAATTTAGAGTTTAAAGTTTTTTTTTAATTTAATCTTTTAATTTTTGCAATTAAATAATAATTTAAATTTAAATTTATTAGTCCTTTAATTTTAGTTTAAATAATAATTTAGTTCTTTTTTTTAAATTTATTTGAATTCCGTTAAGCTTTTACTTTTTGTCTTTCATTACATTTTTATTGTCCTGTTAAATTAGTGAAATTATATAATAATTCAAGTTTAAAAGTACATTTAATTTTTTAAATTTTATGAATATATGAATTTTAGTTTTTGTTGAAATTAAAGCATGCCACCACGTATTGAAAAGTTTTTGACTGAAAGATTGGAGGGTGCACCGAGTAACGTTATAAGTTGGCACTTTGGAGATCCAGATCCAAATGATACGAAAGAAAGTGTTTTATGTAAGCTTTACGGAAAAGTCGTGAAAGAAGGAATAACACGATTTAATGAACACATTAATCATAAAACAGGTCAAGTTAAATCGTTCCCTAATATTATTGGTATGTGATACTTTATAATCATTTTTAAATGTTAACAATAAGAACTATATATAATTGTAATAATATGAAGTGTGAATTATTTTTATTTGATTAACATGTGTCATTTGAGAAAGCGTGATAAATTATTTCAAGAAGCCAAGACAGAAAATTAACAAGAAAAGAAGAACTGGTGAATTCTTATCACAATTAAGAGGAGAAGATGATGAATTTATTGATGACGTTTCTGTTTTAAGACAAGCAACTCGAGAAAGTATCCAATCGCAGAAAGAGTGGCATAAAAGGGAAGAATTTAGACAAAGTTATAGTGGTTGGGGTAACGTATTTGAAGAAAGACAATCTTTTTCTCATGAAGGACTTCATGGAGAAAGATCCATCCCAGTGAGTCTAAATTTACTTTAAGGGAAACTATACCTGAATTGGTTAGAAGCAAAAATTCAAAATAACCAAAGGTGAGTGAGTATATTATAAAGACTTTACGTAAAAAGATGGGCGAAGCGGTCTCTAAATTTTTAGTATATGATCGGCTTCCTTTTCAATTGGCAAGATCTCCTTGGTTTTACAATTTAATTCAAGCGGCCATAGAAGTTGAACAAGGCGTAAAGCTTCTCACACCTTATGAGGTTTATGATGTGTATTTGATATCGGAGTATGAACAAGTGCGTGATTGGGTAGATGAACTGAAGGTTCACTGGAAAAAATTGGGCGCAACTTTAATGTGTGATGGTTGGACCAACAGTTTGAGTCAAGTGCACATCATCAATTTCCTCGTTTATTGTAGTAAATGAACTATTTTTTTGAAATTGGTGGATGTCTTGAGTGCTCGTAGTAGAGATGCTGAATTCTACTACAATTTATTAGATTCAGTTGTTGAAAAGATTGGAGAAGAATACATTATCCAAATAGTGACTGACAATAAGGCAGCAATGAAAGCCGTTGGAAGAAAGTTAGTGTTGAAAATAAATCATTTGTATTAGACCTCATGTGCAGCTTATCGTTTGGATTTATGCCTTGAAGATATTAGAAAAAAGTCTAGTGTAGTAAAAGTGTTAGAGGAGGCGAAGAAAGTGACTTGCTTCATATACAATCACATTTTGGAAGGTTGATTTGAAGAAAAAATATACCAATGGGAAGTAAATACTTCGACCTGCTCTTACTCGATTTGCTACTCATTTCATTCAACTTGAAGAGATAACAAGGCAAAAGTAATGTTTGAGATAAATGTTTAACTCGAAGGCCGGTATTTTATAATTAGTTAATACAATTACTTAAATAGCAACCTTTAATAATTATATTAGTTCTAAATAATTTAAATAATATTATTAATTTTTTTCTTATGAAAATATAAGAATTTAAAGAATCAAAATAGGGGCATCAAAAGTCAGGGTATGCTTATGAAGCCAAAAAAATTGTTTTGGAAAAAAAAATTAGAAAAAGGTCGTTGATATCGTGAAAGTTTACGCGCCCCTAGTAAAAGTGTTGAAACTTGTGAATGGAAATGAAAAACCAACAATGAGCTTCATTCATGAGGCTGTTGATAGAGCTAAACGAGCAATTAAACAAAATTGTCGATATCTCACAGAGTACGAAAGGATTATTGACAATAGATGAATATTTATGCATTCCTACTTGCATTCGGCTGGTAAAATAAATGTTTCATATAATTAAGAATTGTTTTTAAATTTTATTATTTTAAGCTTTAGATTATTATCATTTGAGTATATTCTTATAAATTATGATTAGGTTATTTTCTCAATCCTCAAATTTAATTTGAGTGGAGCATTCTGAGAATGTATTGGCAAAAACATTAGAAGGTACAAGATCAGTGATTGAAAGATTAGAACCTTCTGTTAATATGCAAATCATAATGGTTAATCAGGTTAGACTCAAGTGATATTATTTGTAACTTAGTTAAATAATTTGAAATTGAATAATTTTTCTCATTTGTACTCAATCTTTTATTTATGCAGTTGTTAACATTTCGAGGTAAATAAGAGACATTCGGTACTCTACAGGCACAAAGAACTTGGAATCAAATGAATCTAGGTAAATAGTTAATTAAATTATTTAATTTAATTTAATTTATATTGTACATTTTGATGTTAGTTTGAAATTTAAATAATACTATGTAGCTGAGTGGTGAATGATATATGGTATGTGCGCTCCTGAATTACAATAATTAGCAATTAAAGTGCTTAGTCAAACAACTTTACATCAAATTGCAAATGAAATTGGAGCACATTCAGCTATATTTATCCTAAGTCAAGAAACAGGTTGAAGTACAAAAAACTTGAGAAACTAGTATTTACCTATTATAACATGAGACTGAAATTGAGGCATCGAAAAAGATTAAGCATTGATGATATAAACGCTAGTTATAATTCTATCAGCCTTGATCATATCTTTGAAGATGTTGATCAACTATCAGAAAAACTTCATGAGAAAGAAAATCAATTATTAAATGGTGAAAATGCCAGTGTGTTGCATGTGAATACCTCTGATGATGAAATGAATGTTAATCAATCTCAAGATACTCAACAACAAAATTTGTTTCATTCAAGTTCTAGTGCAACACCAAGTCAGAGTGGTGATGGACCCAATGATAATAGTTTAAGTCCAATTGATGATGATGATGGACAAAGTGGTGATGGAGGTGAGATTAGATCTTTTAATCGGTATAAAGGAGATTATGGGGCTCGTACCACTAGTTGACACTTCTGTGATAGATCAGAATTTGATGAAAATATGTATCTTGCACGTAGGAGAGATAGAAATGAACTTAGAGCTCCATCAAGAAAAAAAGCACCCAAAAATATACTTCTGAATATTCTTCTTTGGGCAGAAGATCGAGTTCTAATAACTCTGGGTATACTGATTCATCTACTAGTACTCAAGGTTTTTATCTACCGAGACAACTTTTATATTTTCAACCTTCACATGGTTATTATCCACAATTTTTTATTTATGGTATGCCATATCAGCCATAGATATACTCTCTACCACTAATATATCACCCACCTTCACCTCACATGTACCCTCACCCTCAAATATATATTCTATCTCAATTATTTGAAGATCAAGGTGAAAATATTATTTTTTGGATATATTTTTAGACAAAGACCGTAGAAATCAAGTCATGATCGCTCTGAAAGTACAGATGAAGAATCCTTCTTCGTCATTTCACTAATTGGTGAAATTACCATTATCATTATTTCTAAGGTATATTTTTTTTAAAAAAAATCTTAATGCTTTTAAATTTTATGTATTGTCTTGAAAATGCAACTGCGTCCACAAACGCTTTTCAAATCCCTGCTTGTGTGAGAGGGGGACGTACTAGAGAGAGTTTTGGTGAAGGTGTAAGCAACAACTGACGTGTTGGAGGAGGAGAGAACTGCGTGACAAGTAGGGTTTGTTTTGGTGAGGCTCGGTTTGGATCCAAGTAGTGTTTTGACTTGGGCCTAATTGGGTTGTTGGGGTTCTGAGTCAGCCCGTGATGAGGTCCAGGCTTTGGCTCACACATAATTAAGTGCTTGACAACTACTTTAAACAATTTTAGTTGATTACTGACCTATTGACTTATTCATTAGTTTTTTCAGTTAACAATTATTTTTAAGCTAATTATTTGATACACTGACGGTAGAAATTTTTAGTTTTCACAAGTGCTTTAGTTTTAGGGTTTAGGGACTCAATTTAGGGTATAAAATTTAGGGGTTTAGGGGTAGAGGTTTGGAATTTAGTAATTGTGAAAAGAATTTAGGTTTAGAGTTATAATCTAGGGTTTATAGGTTAAAACATAAGTCCTCAACATATTACCTTAAAACCTAAACCCTAACATCTAAACCCTAAATTTTAACTATCACCCCTAAATTCTAAACCCCTACACCTAAACCTCAAATCCTACACCCTAAACTAAATCCCTAAACCATAAAATTAAAGCACTTGTAGAAACTAAAAGTTTTTCACTGCCAGTGTATTAGATATAAATCCTTATTTTTATTGAATAAAACTATAACAAAGTCACAATCTCAAAAAAAGTTTACAATAACTAATTTAGACTAATTACATGAATATATATTTACCCTAAACCATCGCAGAGCACAAATTAACACTAAATAATGAAATAGAACCATATAATTTTAAAAAAATCTTACCTAACTACTCAAACATTTTTGTCGACAATCAAGGAGAAACATCACCTTTAACACTAACATAAAAATTAATATAACAATGACAACACCTTGAGCATTTGATTTTATCACAACTCAAAGTGAAACTTATCTAAGGTAATTGTGAGTACCTATCAAAATGAGAGATAGACGACGACAATTCAACCCTGAGAAAACGTGCTACGAAAGAAATAAAAATGTGCTATGAAAGTAGACAAAAATTCCATTATTTTCAAATGAAAATGAATAACTTAACAAAAATATGTTAATATAACTCAAATATGCCTGTTAAAAAAAACTCAAATCTGCAATATAAAAAATATCAAATGTTATGATAAAGCTCGAAGAAAAAGAGAAGGAAAGGAGAGAAATGAAAATATAGAAAAACAAGAATGAACGATGCGAAAAAGTAAGAATAAGGTTAAAAGTACAAAAATTATTTATTGTATGGCTTTGCACCTATCTGATTTTATTTAAGATCTTATGTTTGTGTTATTGATTGTTGTGTTGAAATTTGAAAATGGATTTTATTATCGTTAAAAATGAGTAGTTCCAGTGGAAAGAATGAGTGTGTTAAATAAGGACCACAATATCGCATTGTGAAGGATATTTAATTTCATGCCTTCGACTTGTAATGTTATTGTTGGTAATTGGTATACTTTCACTTGTGCAAAGTAAATGGCCGTAAAGTTGGCAGGCATACGAGGATAAAAATCCTTTCCTTCTTTTCGGTATTTTTTTTATGTCCCGATACTAAAAAAAGTTGAATTCTAAGATTTAACTTTAAATTTTAAATCCTAAATCACAAATTTTAAACCCTAAAAAATAAAGCCTACCCATAATTCTTTAAATCTAACCCTGAACTCTAACTTTAAACCTTAAACATTAACCCTAAATTTAATTTTTTAGTGTGAAACATAAATAAGGGCACCGAAAAATGCAGAAGATTTCCATTCGGCATATGATTTGTGTGGAAGGCGCAATCATTTTCCCATTAGGCGATTGGTAATAATTAAACAAGAGATTAGGCGGTTGGTAATAATTAAAGCATGGTAATGCATATACATGCAGCACGTTTAAAGCCAAATCAGAGGCACTAATGATCTGGATTGCATGTTTAGGTTATGCTTTAATTCAGGGCCATAAATTCCATCCAATTCATGCTTCTTCTGAATCCCATTGGCTAAGGTTTACAAATCATTGAAACAGGAGGTCAAAATCGATGATTAAATAACAAATAATTTTAATTTAGCCATCACAACATAAGTAAATGGTGGTATTAGTGTAATCTGAGTATGAGACCCACTGAAAACTTAACGTTAAATCTATGGAGATGAAAAAGTGGAATCAAATTACAAAATTTCAATGTTTTTGGAAACCCAATTTGTTAGTTGTTGAGTTATAGTTTGCCTTTGACGCATCGAATTCAAGAATTTATTATTCAAAAGTCACCTATTCACGTCCAAATGTCTGCCCATACTCAACCATTGGCCTTATTATATGCTCATTATGCGGGATTATTAAACTTCCCTTCCTCACGCTCATCAAACCCCAAATGAAATGTCCAATTCAATGTTACCAAACACGTGAAGTTTATTGATGCAGTGATACAAGATTTAGATTTATATTATTATTAAATATTCAATTAATATTTAATTCTGAGTTGAAACCCTAAAGGACCCTTAATTTGTCCCTTTCGGTGTCCCTTTCTATTCCCAAACACTACAAAATCAAGTTTTAAGCTTTAACCCTAAAATTTAAGTCCTAAACCCTAAAATAGATCATGCCCTAAATTTCCTAAACTCTAATCCTAAACCCTAACCTTAAGCATTAATCATAAACCCTACACCTAAATTTTTAATGTAAGAACATAAATAAAGACACTGAAAAGGAAGATGATTTCTATTCCTTAATCCTCCCGTGGAATAAAGAATAAAAATATAATGACACCCAAAAACTTGTATTACACTTGGTAATCAGGGACAGATCTATATACATGGTGGGAGGGGCAATTGCCCCTCAAATTTTATGAGTTAATTGTATTTTAAGCCCTAATAATTTTAAAATTATTGCAATTAAGCCCCAATCCCTTCTTTGTTCCTCCCAAATTTTTTATGGTTTATTATTCTTAGGACCCTGTAATCTAAAATTAATAAAATTAAACTTTGACCCCTCATTTTTCTGGCTTAATTACTTTGTAAGGCCTTTCAATTTTAGAATTTAAAAAATTAAGCCTAAAATCCCTTAACTTTATGATTTAATTACTTTTTGAGACCCTATTCGTTTCAAAGTTAATCGATCTGCCCCTCGTAGTTCAATACTGGCTCCGTCCCTGATGGTAATATAATAGATATAAAACGAACTTGAAATAGAAAAAATATTAAAATACGGCATGGAGATATTAATATCTATAAATAATTATTGAATCAATTTTTATATGAATATATGAATATAATGTGATAAAATATATAAACACGACATAAATACACCGATTAAAAGATTTCTTGTAAAAACAACTACCTCAAGAATGCTCCGTGTAGGCAAACCCCCACTAAACTATAAAACTTGTGTGCTCTAAGGTGCCAAATTATTTATGTTTGGATTTTTTTTAATGAAAAAAAGCAAGACGGTTGATTATGATGTTTTTAGTGACAATGAGAGTTGGTTCATTTCAATGGTAACCACAAATTTATAATTATTATTTTAATTGGGAAATAATTTGTGTATAAGTAAGTCGTGATTGATTGTTTAGAGGGAAAGCGAGATTCTGTAGAACCAGAAACACACAATTTCAATGGATCATTTGGCCAAAGTTTTCGCTCAAACTAAGCCATTTGTAGCTGTAATTCTTTTGCAGTTTGGTTTTGCGGGCATGGCTTTAATCACAAAGTTTGCTTTAAACCAGGGCATGAGCCAACATGTTTTGGTCGTCTACCGCCACGCTATTGCCACTCTCGTCATCGCTCCTTTCGCCATTGTTTTCGATAGGTTTCATATTTCTCTCTCCTTTATTTTTACAGATTACAGTTTAAGATATATTTTGGATCATGTTATACTCATCTTAATCGTCTGTTGCTTAAATCAATGCCTTTGCAGGAAGATTAGACCAAAAATGACATTGTCTATCTTTATTAAGATATTGCTACTAGGCTTATTGGAGTAAGTACTACGTGTTCTATTTTCGTAACCTTTGTCGAGGTCTATCAGTGACTATTTGAATAAGCAACCGATACCGTAGGTAAAAATCGAGAATCCTTTGAAAACAAAAGGATGTTATAGGGCATCGACTTTCATCTTTCAACGCCTAAGTCCTGTAGCATCCTTCTATTCTCACATGATTCCTAGCCTTTATCTACCATCTCAACGACTTACTTGACTTGTCACCGACGACGTCGATGAACTTATCGTTTGATTTGTTCTATATAACATTGATTCACTTGATTTTCAGGCCAGTGCTTGATCAAAACTTATTCTACGGTGGAATGAAGTATACTTCAGCAACGTTCACATCTGCAATGTGCAATGTTCTTCCTGCATTTGCATTTATCTTCGCCTGGATCTTTAAGTAAACAAATTTACAGTATATAACTTTGTTATTTCAATTTGACTTATTCACAGGTTCATCCCCGAGATCCAAAGTCCACTCGATTTTTTTATGGATTTAGATAAAAGTTTTAGGTGGAAAAATGGATTTAAGCAAAAGAAAAAGGTTTTAAAAAATGGATTGATTTGGACTTAAAAGTTCAAGCTCTTCCCCTAGCATGCTTCAATTTTTTATTATTTCATAATATATTTATTTTATTTTTATATGACGTATTTATATTTTTTATATATTAAATATATAACATCATTACGAAAAAAATGTTAAAAAACGTGTTAGGTTTTCTATCTTTAAAATTTTAATGATATATATATATATATATATATATAATAATGTCGACAAACAAGACCGAATAAATCTTTCAAAGAGGTTGACTTAAGGCCCGTTTGGCAATGCTTTTTCAACGAGTGTTATACTATGGATGGCAAAAAAACCCGAAACTGGCGAGTTTCGACTCGATCTGATTCAGTAGGGTCAGATTTTTTTTGAATTTCAGGTTTTTGGGTCGGGTTGGGTTTTAAAGAAGTTTGAGTCGGATCGGGTCGGGTTCGGGTTTAGGGTGGAAATTCCCCGACCTGTCCCGCCTCGGTTTATTTATAAATATATATTTATTATATTTTTATATATTATATTTAATATTTTTATTAATTTTCTTTGGGTCAGGTCGGGTTTAATCGGATTTTTTATTAAAATTTTGGAGTCGGGTCGAGGTCGGGTTATACTTTTATTAATATTGGGTTGGGGATAAAGGTATATGAAGTTCAGGTCGGGTCGAAGTTTTAAATTTTCAGGGCGGGTTCAGGTTGGCCAAAAAACCGACCCGACCTGCCCTGTTGCTATCCCTACGTTGGACTGTTGAACGAAAAAGTTCTGCTGAACGGTTACCCCCAACGGGCGTTGGAGTAGTTTTTTCTTCTTTTTTCGCTTGATTTATGTCCCAAACGGACGTTTTAACTTCCGCCTCTCCAACGAGCGTTGGCACCCAAACCAACATTTTTTAAACTCTGCTAAACGAGCCCTTAGAAGTATAATATTTTGGAGGGGACAAAGATCAAAAGTGTGTTAATAAAGTTTGAATCAAATTATTCAATTTTAGGAATAAAAAATTGATCTAAGTGAAGGGTAAAAAACTTCAATCGAATGTGACCGGAAGGAAATTGTGTATTTAGCTAAGTGAGTACAAGGCAATTATTCTCCCCTAACTACACCTGAGTGGGTAGACTTAAATGCCTTTTAATTCTTTTTTTAACTGTATGGCGTGACTAGTAAACAAACTATTTGTTCATTAATCAAAGTTTTTTAACAACGTACACACCATGTAGATAAATTGTTTAGACCTATAATTTTGAAATATACACATGTTTAAGCAAAATTTGAGATGTATATTTTAAGTTGAACCAAGTTTAGATAAATTATAGATAACATTGACATCATATGCAAACCTGATTTAAATTTGCCTATACATGTTTTAGGCTGGACTTGGGTAAATATAAATGATGTTAACATTGTATAAAAGTTGGACTTTTGAATCGACCCTGGACATATTGTAATTAGAGGGATGGTTGAAAACATGTACGGATGCAGGATTTTAGGTAAGTCGGGTCGAAGCTATAAAATTTTAAGGGGAGGCGAACTTATAAAATTGAGGGGGCGAAAATAGATTTTTAAAAGAAAATACATAAAAAATTTCTAAACTATATATGAATTTCAAATATTTAGAGGGGGCGACTGCCGCCTCCAACCTCTCTCGGTCCATCTCTGGTTGAAAATGTATGTAAATATGTTGCAGGGTTGAGAAGGTTAACATGAGAAACAGTCGTAGCCAGGCAAAGATAATAGGAACAATTGTGACGGTAGGAGGAGCAATGCTGTTGACATTGATGAATGGACCGAAGTTGCGTTTGCCATGGACAAACTCAGATCATCACCAAATCTCTTCCACTGCCGGAACTGAACAACATCCTATAAGAGGTGCTCTCATGATCACCGTCGGCTGTTTCTGCTGGGCTAGTTTCATCGTTCTTCAAGTAAACTTCTCTCATACAAACTCTCTTTTTTTCCGGTCTCTAATGTAACACATGTTATGCTGGTTTATTTAGATTGGTAAAGATATAATGTTATGTTTTATAAGTACTAATAGTTTTTCGTTTTGATTTTGGAATCAAGTATCAACATATTCTATGCATTCATTACTTCAAAAAAAAAATACATTTTCAACCCAATAAGGCAACAACAACGAAAAATTAAGTCTTAAATAATTTAAACTAATTTATTATTATTTATTTATAAATATATTTAAAATAAAGAAAACAATTATTAAATTAAGCTATTGAGCTGAACAAATAGTTTTAAAATTTATGCCATAACACTAAAAAAATAGATTTACTGTTAAGGTTTAATGTTAGGTTTAGGGTTTTGGGTGTAAGGCGTATTTTTAGATTTTATGATTTAAGATTTATGATTTAGAATTTAGGGTTAAGAATTAGAATTTAAAATTTTAGTGTTGAGCCATAGAAAGGGACACCGAAAAGGGGCAGGGGATTTTGTATGAATAGAAATCATCTGCTCCTTTTGGTGCTCATAGTTCTGCCGTAATACTAAAAATTAGATTTAGGGTTTAGGGCATTTTTTAGTTTAGGATTTATGATTTGAGGTTAGGGCTTAGGGTTTAGGGTGTATTTTTTAGAGGTTGGGGGATAGATAGGGACACCGAAAATAAATAGTGAATTTTTCCTCTATCTATCTATCTATCTATCTATCTATCTATCTATCTATCTATCTATCTATCTATCTATCTATCTACACCATAAATTCAAAAGGAGATACCGAAATATATGGATATTAGTATCCGAATAAAAATGATAGTTCAAGGAAAACAAATAATTTCATGATTAAGTAGAA
Organism: Hibiscus mutabilis; assembly: GCA_019671005.1. Lineage (NCBI taxonomy): Eukaryota > Viridiplantae > Streptophyta > Magnoliopsida > Malvales > Malvaceae > Hibiscus > Hibiscus mutabilis. The sequence goes on from CM033722.1 coordinate 23,373,410, forward strand.
TAAATATATTGGATTGATAAAAAAAATGGAATGTTTTTTTATGTGTAGGCGATAACGCTAAAATCATACCCAGCTGAGCTTTCCCTAACAGCTTTAATCTGTCTGGTGGGCACCATTGAAGGAAGCATCGTAGCCGTAGTAGCGGATGCTGGCGATGCTTCTGTTTGGTATATTCATTTCGATTCTAAGCTCTTAGCTGCCGTTTACAGTGTAAGCAACTCTCCATTCATGCTTTCCGTATATACCCTTTGTTACTTAGCGTTGCGGCTGCAAATTAATACTAAGATATGCACGTAAAATAATTTACAAATGTTTTGTTTGGTTGTAGGGAGTGGTATGCTCTGGATTTGCATATTATGTTCAAGGGATGATAATGAGAAGTAGAGGACCGGTTTTCGTGACTGCTTTTAATCCCTTAAGCACCGTGATTGTTGCAATTTTGAGCTCGTTTGTCTTATCAGAAACACTGTATCTAGGAAGGTAAACAATCATCCCATTAAATACCGCCATGGAAACTGCTGGAAAAAGCTTCATAGTTTCTGCAATTACAGTGCCAATCTTTTTTATAGGGTTATTGGAGCCATTGTTATTGCTATTGGCCTTTATATGGTTTTGTGGGGTAAAAGCCAGGATCAACCTTTATCAAGTCTTAGCATCGAACCCGAAGAATCAAATGATCTGAAAATGATTTCAGCCATCGATGTTATCACAAAGGTTTCGAATCAAGAACTTGTTGTCCTGGATTTAGCAAGCAACAAAGTCACACCTACTGATGAATATGTCTGATAATATGAAGAATCAAAACAAAAAAATCAAGATTTAGGTTTTTGTATAAATGTTTTCAGATTAAAAAACCAAGTTTTATGAACTCTAAACTCGCCAAGAATGTGAAGTAGTGATTAGCTAATGATTGGGTTATAAAAACCTAACTTAAATCATTGTACAGTGTTCTGATATTCGATCTTCTTATTAAGGTTTGATGTTAACTGAAATTCTTGTTTTAAGTATTGATAATCATTCAAACATTCGAAAACAGAAATGATGTTCGACTCTCATTCGAAATGAAATACCCGGTTTGTTCAACTGAATGTCAATAACATTTTAGCACTATGAGTGGCAAGCGTATTGTGTTTGGCTTGTGTCTGATGATGATGTTGGGAGTTTATAGTTTGTAATAGTAGGTGTAACATCCAAAAATAGGGTTAGAAGAATTAGGGGATCGATTGGGTTCGATTCGAACCGGTCGTACCAAATTAATCAGTTAAATAGGTTTTGGAAAAATAAATATTTAAAATTGGAATTTGTTAAATACAATTTGGTTTGGATTTATTTTATTAAACGTTTTAGTAATTAAATTGGAGGTTGATTAAATTGATTTAAGCGACATTTTGGTTTTAGTGACTAAAATGCAAAGTTTACAAAATAGTTTTTAAGTGACTAAATTGTAAAAGGATCAATACTAAGAATCCTTATAGAGCTATATTTTCCAAAATTTTTAATTAATTTTACCACCTTAATTGAAAAATAATTTTGACGGTTAATTGGTTTTCTAAGATCATTTTCTCATTTTGCCAATTTTCTCAATATTTTCTCTCTACTTTTTCTCTAATTTTCTTGCCATTTTCTTTTATGTAAAATTTTGATTTCTTGTTTGTTTTCCATGAAAATGGTTTCATTTGATTCACATTTCATTGTTTAACAAAACCTCATAAAAGATTTCTCAAAATCTCTTCCATTTCTCAACTTCTTTTCAAAGAAAAAAGTTTCGTCAATTTTGGTGGGAACCTCTTTGAAAGGTAATTTATTCTTCTCTATTAAAACTAAGGTTCTTTATTGATATTCCCTAGTAACTGGCTCTTGTTTAGTGATTTATAACTTGATTTTGCAATTTAATTTAAGAAATTGATGTTAAATGATGATTTTGATGTTTTGCCTAAATTCTTGATTAAGATAATAAATGTTGGTGATTTCTATTGGGTTAACTCATATTTTAGTTGTATAAACATAATGTGAGATGAGATTTTTGTTAATAATCTCGAAACTATTTCATTGCTTGATTTTTTAGTTTGATTTTTAGTTAGTTTTGGGGTTGTTTTGAGTGGTTTGTTGTTGCTGGAGGTATAAGGATGATTTGAACGTGTTTTTGAATGATAATTGATGAAGTTTAGATGATGGAATCATAGGGTTGAGGCTAGATGTTGTTTGGACGAAGTTTGGGAATGTTTTCGGTGTTTTCAGATAGATTTTAGAAGTGTTTTGTTGAGGTTGCATGGGAATGTTTATGGCTGTTGTGAGAATGCATTTTGATGCATTATTCCTATGGTTTTATGTTGTAGAAGTAGGGGAAGAGCAAAGCGAAGTTACTTTATAGCTATCGGATTATTTCGGAAGCTCGTGACGCATCAAAAAGCGAGGCGATTGCGTATCAGTGAGTGAAAATGTATTTAAGAGGGTAACAAATCTTATTGGCTCTATTTTGGGACTTAGGAAAAGCATGAAAAGCTTTCCTAAATCCAATAGTAAGTGAAAATAGTTTTACTTGAATTTCTTACAACCTTTGGCATTATGATGTATGTAAATATTTTGAAATTGATTTGATAAAATGCATGAGGCTTAAACTTACTGTTATAATGTATTATGATTATGATTTTCCATGTTTATAAACATGAGAATGGTTTAAATAAGTGTACAAGATGCATAACCTTTGATTAAGATGCTTAAAGCATGACTTGAGTTTAAATGATGAAGTGCATTGAAAAACAATAAGTTCACATGCATGTATGATCTATATTAGATATGTGACACTCTAAAAATATATTGGATATAGTTGGCATACAATAGGATTAAAAGTGCACTATAAACTTTAAAGGGCCTAGAGCCTAATCGATTGATCGTATTCTCGCTTTAAGGTAATCGAAAGACATTATCTGGGCTGGAGGTATTAAAAGGTAATTGAAAGACTATTACCACCGTTAAAAGGCAATTGAAAGACTATTGCCATCGTTAAAAGGTGATTGAAAGATTATCACCACTGTAATCTGAGTATCCGTTGTGATTTATGACAAAATAATGGTTTCTATTTGGTCACTATAATTGCCAATATATGAATATATGATGGAAAGAAAGAATGAAAGCATGATGCATATATTCTGTACAAGCATGATTTGATATATGCCTTGAGAAATAAAAAAATTGAAAAGAGAGAGCATGGTTTGCAAATGGTTTTATATTGCATTGATAAATATTTGTTGAGCATTCTTACTAAGCATGCATTGCTTATGCTCCCGTTTCATCCTTGCAGAGAACTAAGGTTTGTGGGCTGTATTTGAGGCAAAAGGAAATCCAAGAGCACCACTAAACTTTAGTACAAAAACTAGTTTTGGTATTCGGTTAATAAGGCAATTTGTCACCATTTCTTTTGGGGATTTGTAATGTATTTTTGATTACTTTTGACCTTTATATTTTTTATGGTTTGATGATCATTAAGCATGTTGATGATGTGACTTTGGTTAAACCAAGTATGAGGGCTTTATGCTTTAACTTGCCTTGAAATGCATATAATGCTTGAATGCTTAATTTTGAGTTTTAGTTGCTTGAGCAAGTTTAAATGGCATGTATGAATGTTGAATAGCATGTTTGGTTAGTTTTAAGCCTTAGTTTGTATTTCAAGTTTGTTGCAATTAGGGAGCATGCCTCTAGATTGAGCATTTGTGATTGTAAATGCATGAGGTTTGGTTTGCAAGTTCTTTGAAGCATGCATTATGTCTTGTTTATGTTTATGGATCATATTAAATTGATTGGAGAATGTTTAGAAAGGATTAAATTTGAAAAACCAGAAAAGTTGGGCATTACAGGTCTCACTCAGAGTGTATGTTCCTGAGGCTGTGTGACACCGAGCCTCACTCCAAGTTTGTGGTTATGACATTGTGTGCTTTTGCCCGAATGATCTGGTGAGATCTCGAGTATGGTTGGGACTTGTGTACTATGAATGATGACTTGCATGATTAGAGCATGTGTTTAGGCAACTAGTGGTGGCACCGCACGTTTATTTATCTCTCCTTATTGCTCGTATTAGCTTGCATGATTATGTTTATGATTAGCATGAACTATAGTAGAGTAGATGCGTACCACTGAGATTTGTAAACTCAGCACTCAGAATTATTGTTTCCATGCGTAGATTGGTAGATTGATCGGGTGCTCGAGGAGCATAATCAGTTTGGAATTCTAGCAAGCGGTGATGCCAGAGTACAGTACATGTATTTAGTGGTGCTGAGTATTCATAGGACCTTACAACTGTTGAGTTTGTAACTCTGTTTTTGAAATACTATTTATATATATATGATGTTTAAACTCGGAGCTTTTATTTTGTAACGCGATTTATACTACTTATTTATTTATATGGATTATGAATGGTTTAATGTTTTTATATGATGGCTAAATCTATGGTTTAAAAATAAAATTTTTGTTGTGCCGAATTTTGAGTGAACTGAATGTAGTGCTTTAGATCCGTATCAGGATCAGAGTGTTACATTTAGTGGTATCAGAGCTTTGGTTTAGTCGGTTCTAGGAAACCCTGTGGTGGTATAGGTGTTGAGGTAAGGTGTCTAGTGAGTACAAGCCCTTAAATTAAGTTCGTACACCTTAAGATTTAAATTCATATGGTGCGTCCAATGTTACGATGCTAAGATGTTTACGGTCGTGGCTGAGAGAGCCGAGTTAAGAGTTGAGCCAGTCATGGGAGCGATTCTAGGGGCAAGATCGTCCTAGGCTGTTGAGATGCGAGCTAGTTGAAAGATGTTGAAGTTGAGGATGTCCTCCTTTCGCTACTTGAATGGTGTCTTTGTCATGTGTAGTAGTCGTTTCGAAGCCTTCGGATAAATTATGAGAATTTGCGATACAAAATCTTTATCGCTATGCATGATTAATGTATGTGATATGAGTATGGATAACCCGCTCTCGAAGTCGATCAGTGGATGCATGTTAGTTGGAGGACTATTTATTTGCTTAAAAAGAGTCTTGTTGATACTTGGAAAGTATCATCGCCCCTTTCAAGGGTATTTCTTAGAGATAGTATGCTAAAGATCCACTAGTTCATATGAGTGTGATTGAGGTGAGATGTTTTTGGAAGTTCGATAGAGATGCCTTCTTTAAGGTTGTTATACCTTAGACATCATTTTGGTTAATCAAGAAAGATGCTAGCTTGTGATGTCGAGAGATGTGCTCGAGGCTTCGGGACTGTTACCTCTCTAAAAGTATTGTTTTTAATGCCAATCTTACAATGCTTTTGCTTGTTTTTAGGTACATTTAGTTGCATTAGGATGTTAAAATCATGCATTTACATAAGGAGTTTAGAATTCTGTCTATGCCATTGTGAATGGTTGTTTTGTTGACAATTTTGTAGGTTTGGCATAGTATTTGGCCCAGAAAAACAACATAGGAAGGAATGCCAGAGAGAATGCCGAGTGTTGTTGGCACAGATGGACCAGACAATGCCAAGCCCCGGTTGGAAAAAAAGTGAACTTGATGCCATGCCAAGAAGCTGTTGAACCCCGAAAAAATAAGACAAGATCAGGCTCCGAAAAGATAGCAATTGGATCAATCTCCGAAAAAATAGCGGATAAGATAGTGCCAAGATTGGTTGGAAGATACATGCCAAGTTTGGATGCCAAGGCAGCGTTGGTAGTATGACGTCAGCACTAACCTGATTAGCTTTCATTCAAATTCGGATAAGATCTCATCTCTTATCCCTTCAGCATTTAAAATTCAAATAAGAAGCTTATCCTATGCCCTCCTTGCATGCCTATTTAAAGACCAACCAAGCAAGCATTCGATGAGTGGTTTTTGGGGATTTTTGCAGGTTCTTGATTGTGAGTGATCGGAGTGAGGAGTTAGAGTGCGACTGACAACTGGCCGCACCAAAGAGGGAGGTTCGACCACTTGGCCGAGAGCCAGGATCTTGAGGGCTGCATCGAGAGACCCCTCTTACCCATTCTCTTGTTTTAAGTAGTTTTAATTTCGTTTTAATAATGATGTATTTGGAAAATGTTTGTGAATTTTGGGTTAAATCCCTCACCATGAACTAATCTAACAGTTGGTGGGGGATGTTTGTGTTGAACGCTATTTTATGTTTCAGTTTTTAATAATAAATCTGTTTTGGCAATGTTTTATCTATTTGACATACTTTAATGTTTTCTAAATACTATGTCAAGCGAGAGCTGACACTGTTGGCCTATTGCTCCTCAATATCTTAACAGACTTGGGGTGGCAACAATTAAGTTGTTGAATAATGAGGAGAGAAGCTTCGAGAGAAGTCGTTCAAGTAGATGAACTTACTTCGGGAGTGAAATCTACCCCTTAGGAGTATAGATTGGATCTTAATCAAATTGGTTTATTTAAAAGCATGCACTATATAGATATAGGGGTTTTTACATAATCAATTTAGGGCAATGACCATCGAGAGAGGCTCTGCGAATTTTGAATCTGCTTGACAAACAATGCCAAGACAGGTTGTTATTAAAGGCTGGCACGACATGAATAGCGTGAAAACCAGGCATTCCCTGCCAACGCTCATCATTCATTAAAACATCTTCCTTTCCAACGTCTTTACATTACTTTTATTTCTTTTCTATTCAATTATTTCCAAAACCAACTTCAAAACAAACAACTTTTTCTCAAGACAAGTAACAATCAAAGCAATTGAATTCCAAGTCAATCTCTGTGGGATCAACACTCAGCTTAACTGCTGTATTACTTGCAGACCGTGTATACTTGCACGCAAAAGACTCATCTTGGCACTGTTTTGCCAGCATTCACTTAGAGAGTCTGCAAGTTTTTGGCGCCGTTGCCGGGGATTGCGACAGAATTTATTGCTTTAATTTTTACTTGTTTTTGTTTTCATTTTACTAACTTTGTTTTTTTAGTTTTGATCGTTAATTTTTTCTTCTTTTTTAGGAAAGCCACAAAAAAGAGTATGGGTAGCCTCATATGGTATGATGATGACTACATTTTCCCACTTATGACTTCCAATATCCAATTTCAAGAGCTGTCCATGAGCAAAGACGATATGAAAAACATGAAGATGATGCCTATACAACACTATCGACACAGATTTCTGAACTAAAAAACATGATTACATCGATGCAAGTGCCTAACAAGTTCATCAAAAGGCAAGCAACACTCGTTGTTTGTGCATATTGTAGAGGATGCCACTCGTTTAACAATTGCCCTTTCAACCATAATTTCTATTGTTACACGGGGAACTGTAATGTAAACAACCCTTCCTCCTACAATTTCAACCAAAGATGGAACCAGCAGCAAAATATTTTTTGGAATGATCAAGACGATGATTATTTTTATGCACCTAACAACTTTGCTGCACCACTAGACTTCAAACAAATGCCATCCCAAGGTAGCATTCTTCATGAGAAACCAGCGACAAATCTTTATGGATCTAACATATCATTTGCCATGTTCGAATTGCCTCCAGAAATGTCGATGCACATCAATCCACCTCAAGAGCAAACAAATTACATTGGAAACGCACATGAAGAAGCCATGGATGCTATGAGAAGCTTGGAAGAACAAGTCAAGAGGCTTGCAAATGCTGTGAATGGCATGCCTCAAGAGAACGAGATAAAGCTTCCATCAAGGCAGCAAGAGGTGGCAAACGCTTCAGTTAGTGGTAACAATCAGAATGCCATAGCAACGCTACATCAACAAGCTGGCAATTTTCTTCCTCCATCTGCTCCTCAAGGAATTCAGAATCAACATTACGAGTATCAGATTTTTCTGAACGCACTTGAATCAATGTATTATGCTGATGAAGAATATTCCACAACAGGTACATTGGTTTCATTAGTGGTAATAGAGTGTGAGGAAAAATTTGAGGGCAAGGATCTTGAACACAACAACATTGAGGCAAAGCTAGATAATGTTGCCAAGTTCGATGCCAGGACAGAAGGGGAGTCTGAAGTTCCAAACCAAGAAGACGAAGGCAATCAGCCAATTATTTGCCAAGAAGAGAAATCAGTGCCAGCAGGTGAACCCAAGGACGTAGAGAAAGAAGAGGCTGGTGATGCCATACCACTATCTGATGCCAGACCTCCGAAAAATCTGCCATGTGATACGGATGATGCTCTACAAAAAGGAAGAGAACAAATCAAAGCTGTCACTCCCCTAAGTGGCAACCAAGTCGAGATTTTAACGTATAAAGAAGAGCCAATTGTTTGCCATGCGAATAAATCAATGCCAGCAGAAGAAACCAAAAAAGCTGAGAAAAGGGAAGTAAGCACCAACAATGCCAGATCTGAATCTGATGCCAACACCACATCGGCAAAACTAGTGGAGCCAGTAATTGCCAACCCTACATTGTTAAGACAAATAAATGTCACTTTTAATATTGACAAATCTCTTAAGTGTGCAGATGAACCTGAAGAATGCCATACAGTTGAGTCAATAGAATCCATTTTGGATGAGAACCTGGCATTGACTTGCCAAGGAATGAAAGCTGGTGCCATTAAACATAAATGCGATGGCAAAACAATTAAGCGACAGAGAAGATCGGTTATGGTCATGACTGATGCCATGAAGCGAGGTGTGCTTAGATAGCTAGTTACTGGAATAAAAAGTAGAGTCCAAATGGCAGAAAATGAAGAACTGAAGTAAGAGAATTTGGCCATGATAATAATGCCAGAGATGGTGCCGCCAGAAATTGAAGATTTACCTAAGAATGCTATGACAAGTTTGGAACCGGTTGAGGATACATACAACTTGGCATCAAATGAAACAAAAGGACCATAGCCTAAGCACTACTGGGGTGCTGAATTCAATCAAAGATTTTATAGGCCTACAGGGAAAAGGTATTTTGGTTTTCTGAGGTGGCTATTCAAAACCCCCATGGCAAAATGTTCTCCTTTGTTGAGCAATCTAAAGTGTGGCATGATCAAAGGAAAGTAATTCTTTGGCTTTCTATGTTGGTTATTCAAACAAAATAGTGACACAACTTACAATCGACCAACCAAGGGCCACGTACTGAAGTACTACATTGAAGGTGACCGGAACAATGCCAAGGAGGTGATCCTCTTGGCAGAGGTAACATGAAAGCACCATCAGGTTTGAATTTTTGTAAATATTAGGATAAGTTGTTTTTATTTGTTTTTAGGTTTCTAGGTTTTTAATAGTTTTTCTTTCTGTTGTTTTTCGTTTTTATTCCTTGTCTATGTTGAAAGGTTTTCTTTGAGTCAATGCAGAATTAGTATGCCATGAACCATGCCAAGAATGATGTCATGAGCAATGCCAGGAACATTGCCAAGCACAATGCCAGAGCAGCTTGGCATGCAGCGAACTAAAAAATGAAAAGAGGAGATAAACATTAGTTTGATCGGCCCATTGGATAAGAGAGAGTATTTTTCTTTTAATTTAAACCCTAGCCGCCCAAAAATTGGATTAAAATTTAAATTTAATCCAATCACCTTATCACTACAATCTTTACCAAATCTTATCACTTACAACCTTATCACTTCACCTTATCACTTTACCCTCTTTTCAAATCAAATATTTTTACCTTCCATCATTATTCATGTTTACTCGGTTACCAACACCATAAAACTTCCCAAACTTTTCCTTTTCCTTTCTAAAACTGAATTTAAAGAACCCAACTCTCTCTAAATTTTCCACTTTTCTTTTGAAACAAGAACCAAGCTTTGCATCGTCTTTTCTTCTTCTTCCTTAATTCAAAATCAGTCCAAATTCTTGCACGTTTCTAATGGCTTCTTCTTCTACCCCTTTCAACCAATTTTTCAATGAGGTGATCCGGAAAAAGTTTGAATCTAACTTTTCTTCAAGATCTTTTTGCTATGAGAAACACTTCAATTTCAAGACGGATACAAGCATTGGCTTCCCTCCATAATTCATGGCGATAGTTGAAAAGCACAAGTGGAATCTGTTCTGCCAGCTAGAAGGGGAGATTTATGCCATCATTGTTCAAGAATTCTACGCTCATCTTGCGACCAAGGATTCTCCCTTCTTGATGATTCGAGGTAAGTGTGTGTGTTTTGATGATGGGTATATTAACAGTATGTTTGAATTTGATGGTGCAGAGGAGGAATATTTTGATTATGCCGAGTCGATGACTGCTACAAGAAGAAAGAAGCTGCTGGAAGATTTGTGTAAGCCTGGCACGGTATGGACAGTGTCATCAAAGGGACACCCTACGGTAAATCGGTTGGCATTAAAACCCCAATAGAGATGTTAGAATCACTTTGTCAAGGCAAATCTAATGCCAATATCCCACAACGAGACTATATCAGAAGAGAGGTTGATCTTATTGCATTTCATCGTTATGGGGCGCAGGATTAATGTTAGCAGGCTTATTATTGACGAAACTTACAAATATGCAGCGAAAGGTAATGTCAGTCTGTTCTTTCCTTTGTTGATTTCGAATATTTTCATGCTCCATGGTGTGCCAAAGCATGATACAAATAAAGGTCAAAAGATCAAGAGAACAACCATCACAACTGCTATTTGAAGAAACCACACAGCTGCCGAGACAAAGGACAAGGGCAAGAGGAAGGCCAAAGTGCCCACGCCAAGACCGAAAGTGTCAAAGGTAGAGCCAGCAACCATGCTAGAAACCGTGCCAGACAGTCCACTAGCAATGCTATCCCAAATTCACCATCGCCAGGAGATTATTCTCTAAAAGCTTGAAAAAGCTGAGGAGCTCAATGGCAAGATGCGACATTACATACAAGCCAGGGATGTTATAATCAAGGAGCCTCTTAGAAAATTATCAAACTGGTTTCGTGCCAAAATTTCCAAACTTCCTTGCCGAGCCCTCTACCAGTGACAATGCCATGCCAGCTAGTCCAGTTCATACCTCATCCGATGCCACAATCCTATTGTCTCCAGTACAAGCTGATTCTTTCAGTTTTGATTTATCATCTGAATCAAAGGAAACCAAATCCAAATCTACCAAAGCCAAGTCACTAGTGACACCTGCTATACAAACACCTTATGATGCCACCGATGCACTTGCTGCATCGGAACCTGCCAAGAAAAAGGAGGAAGTTGGAGCCTCCACTCATAGCCAATCATGAAAGGAAAGAAACGAATGGCCCCTGTTCATGGCTAATTTTTGAAATGAAAGACCCGTGCTACATGAGAAGAATTCTTCGAAGGGGAGTCCTCTTGTATCTAAACTCTTTTACATTTCATTTTATTGCATTTACATGATCATGCTTTTTTCTTCTTCTGTTTTTCTTGTATTTATGTGTTGTTTCATGCATTGAGGACAATGCACGTCTTGGGTTTGGGGGTGTTCATTTCCTCACATTTATGACATGCCATACATTTTATGTTTAATTTCTGTTGCCATGCCATCTAGGTCATTTAGAATAGATGCATACCGAACCACTAAAAAAATAAAAAAAATTTACCTCGGTTTAATCTTGAAAAATGGTAGCACTTGCTAGGCAAGTTTAATTTGATCTAGGTGCTTGTCCAATAAGGAAATTCTAATCTTTAGTTGTCATGCCATGCCAACAGAGTAGTATGCTAGGTTAACTTGGCAATTGATCTCTAGTTTAAGGAACTGAAAATTCACTTAACACGTAGTATGTATCTAGTTCCTTAACAAACTTAGTCTTTTTGAAACTATGCTCAGATTAAAAAAGGATTAAATAATGCCATGGTAAAAGAAACTAATAAGGCAGCAATGTTCTGCCAGGGCAATGAAAAAAATGAACCCTCCTCTACTTAGGGAAAATAAGTTACATGGGACTTCGTGGTTTGCTCCCTCTTAGTTCTCAAGTCCAAAACTTTAGAGTATGAGTTGAAGAGAAAGCCTAGTGATGTCTATATTAAGGTGGGGATTCGTGGTATGCTCCCTCTTATCTTTCACGCTAAATAGTGTCACGAAGCAAGCTTAAATTAATGCCAACAAAAACCCTTGGCAAAAGAAAAAAAGAAGAAAAAGATATAAAAAGAATATGAGTTTAGGTAGTAAAATTTGCTAAGGGAGTGAAAGGATACTCGATGCATATTGCCTACACATCATGCACTTTTCAAGAACTTAGACTAGAGTTATATTGCTGCAATTGAATTACTACCTGTTTGGCATTATTGCACTGAGATACTTAGGATAGAAATAGAGCCAAAATTATGCTTGCCAGTAAGTGTTGGCATTCAACCAAAATTTTGTCGAAGTAACATTTCACAGTTTTTTTGTTTTTATTTTGTTTGCATTACTTGAGGACAAGCAATAAGTTAGGTTTGGGGGTGTGTTACCTCTCCAAAAGTATTGTTTTTAATGCCAATCTTACAATGCTTTTGCTTGTTTTTAGGTACATTTAGTTGCATTAGGATGTTAAAATCATGCATTTACATAACGAGTTTAGAATTCTGTCTATGCCATTGTGAAGGGTTGTTTTGTTGGCAATTTTGCAGGTTTGGCATAGTATTTGGCCCAGAAAAGCAACATAGGAAGGAATGCCAGAAAGAATGCCGAATGTTGTTGGAACAGATGGACCAGACAATGCCAAGCACCGGTTGGCAGAAAAGTGAAATTGATGCCATGCCAAGAAGCTATTGAACCCCAAAAAAATAAGACAAGATCAGGCTTCGAAAAGATAGCAATTGGATCAACTCCGAAAAAATAGAGGATAAGATAATGCCAAGATTGGTTGGCAGATGCTTGCCAAGCTTGGATGCCAAGGCAGCGTCGATAGTATGACGTCAACACTAACCTGATCAGCTTTCATTCAAATTCGGATAAGATCTCATCTCTTATCCCTTCAACATTTAAAATTCAAACGAGAAGCTTATCCTATGCCCTCTTTGCACGCCTATTTAAAGACCAACCAAGCAAGCATTCGATGAGTGGTTTTTGGGGATTTTTGTTGGTGCTTGATCGTGAGTGATCGAAGTGAGGAGTTGGAGTGCGACGATTGACAACTGGCTACACCAAGGAGGGAGGTTCGACCACTTGGCTGAGAGCCTGGATCTTGAGGGCTGTATCGAGAGACCCCTCTTACCCATTCTCTTGATTTAAGTAGTTTTAATTTTGTTTTAAAAATGATGTATTTGGAAAACGTTTGTGAATTTTGGGTTAAATCCTTCACCATGAACTAATCTAATAGTTGGTGGGGGATATTTGCATTGAACATTATTTTTTGTTTCAGTTTTTAATAATAAATCTGCTTTGGCAATGTTTTATCTATTCGACATACTTTAATGTTTCCTAAATACTATGCCAAGCGAGAGCTGGCACTGTTGGCCTATTGCTCCTCAATATCTTAATAGACTTGGGGTGGCAACAATTAAGTTGTTGAATACTAAGGAGAGAAGCTTCGAGAGAAGTCGTTCAAGTAGATAAACTTACTTCGGGAATAAAATCTACCCCTTATGAGTATAGATTGGATCTTAATCAAATTGGTTTATTTAAAAGCATGCGCTATAGAGATATAGGGGTTTTTACATAATCAATTTAGGGCAATGACCATCGAGAGAGGCTTTGCTAATTTTGAATCTGCTTGGCAAACAATGCCAAGACAAGTTGTTATTAAAGGCTGGCACAGAATGAATATCGTGAAAACCAGGCATTCCCTGCCAACACTCATTATTCATTAAAGCACCTTCCTTGCCAACGTCTTTACATTACTTTTATTTCTTTTCTATTCAATTATTTCCAAAACTAACTTCAAAACAAACAACTTTTTCTCAAGACAAGTAACAATTAAAGCAATTGAATTCCAAGTCAATTTCTGTGGGATCAATACTCAGCTTAACTGTTGTATTACTTGCAGGCCGTGTATACTTGCACGCAAAATACTTATCTTGGGACTGTTTTATACTTTTCCAATACATATTTTCTGCCCCTTTTGCCAGCATTCACTTAGAGAGTTTATAGGGACCTTGAGAGAACTAACCTTTGGTAATAAGAATATTAAGCCATTTTCATTCTATCTTGATTTTTGTAGTGGTCATTTTGAGAATGGTACAACAAGGTAGTGAGACATGCTTGACCCGTATGATGGATGTCAAGATAGAGAGTTCGATGATTGAAAGCTTTCAGACTGTCAGAGTATTTGTTTATGCCTATTGTAAAAGTCGCTATGAGTTTCTCCTTGTTAAGAAAGTGAGTAGACGTGGAGGTAAGGCTGAGTTTGGCATCGGTGGCCATCGCTTTTATCAAATGACACTGACCTAATTGAGAAAGTTAGAGGTTTAGATGGGAGGACGCAAATCGAATGAGGTATCTTTTGTCTGAGTGTTTCACCAAAGGGTGAACTGAACTTGTTTTCTAATAAGAAGTTGGCTTGTTTAATTGATGCATGAATCATCGACAGTTGCTACGTGACAGTGGAGAATCGCTATTCCCCCTAATGAGGATGGCTTGTTAACCGATTTTGGATTACATGTGTGTTTTTTGAGGTTAGTTCAAGAATGAAATGCTTAAGGCTAATATGTTGAAGACTAGAAATTTTGAAATGATTTTTGGGATGAGGTTTTCTCTATCTAAGATGTGTCGTAGTAACTTTTGATGTCTATATTGACGTACAATAGGTTTTAGCGATATTAGGGTGAATGACACCATATTGTCTCTCGAATATAAATTTATGCTTTGCATGACACGTGTGAATGTATGAGGATTTTGGAAACATGAGCGATGACAATGTAATTACCGAAATAGCCATATGTGTTGGAAAAGTTAATTACCCACGTGATTAGCTACTCAGATTTAAGCCTTAAGACTTTATAAATGCTTTTGATCGGAATCACAGTTTCTTTGGAATGAGCCGAGGAACATTAGTAGAGATTTGCGTTGCTCGAGATTGTTTTGTTGCGATAGTGGTGTTGACTCGAGTAAAGTCAAGTAAGAATTTGAGATCCTTGAGGATGTTTTGTTATTTTGACAATGGTGTATTTTGTGTGAGAAAATGGAAGGTTGTGTCTACCCTAATATCGAGAAATTATGAGTACTTTATCGCTAAGAAAATTGAGATTTGGGATAACGACGTGAGTTGGATTAATTGAGAACCTTTGATCGCATGATTGGTCACCACCTAAGTGAAGTGAACTTAATAAGTGAGGGACTGCATAGAGTTTAGTTCGAGTTGGAGTATTATGATGCTTATGTGAACCGACCAATGATATCAATGGATGACCATATGAGGGAGTAACGATACTAGCTTCATGTTGTACTAGTACTTGACTCATCTGGTATCAGTACAGACTAGTTAATACCAGTACCCGTGTGTTTTATTAGTTAAGCACCAAGTTGAGGATTAATTAGCTTTGGAAACCGCAAGGAGTAACATTCGATTGTAATTAAATGGGTACATTGTTATGATTATATATAAGTTTGATTGTTTTTGATGACCTCAAGATCTTCTTGAGTGTGCTTTAAAGAATAATGTATCAATGCAATAGATTTTTCCGGTGTAATACAGAAGTCAGTACATTGTGCTTTTCGGGAGCGACAATTTGTACCAAACTCTCGCCATGTGTATTAGGAGATAGTATCGGGATGTGTGTCTAAATTCGTTGATAAGTGTTTGACTCGCCCCTAGTTGGGAGTCAACCATCGGGTTCTCCAGAGTTAATAGGGATGCTTCGAGATTTTCTCAGTGAAAATTAAATAAAACGACCGTGGATTTTGTGAAGGGTTTGCGAGTGAACAGTTCCGATGGGATTACATTTTGAATAATGGTATATTTCTTGGTAAGTATTATTTGTTATTTTCAGCAAGGGTAAAATCCAAATGGAAAGTCTACTTGGATTGATTGTGGTTTGGGTCGTACGACACTATGGTGTTTACATGATACCTTTTGATACGAAATTTGAGGTTTGTGATGGAACCTTATCCCATGGTGGGATTTCACGCGATGACAAATCTTAGTAAGTGTAAAGATGACGTGTTTCCAGACACGATATAGTTTTGAGTAAGAGGCTTCATTGCGTTAACCGAGTTAGGGGGAGCTGTAATAGTTGCCAATGCGAGTTACCATGCTGAGTTTAAGGTAGGTGCTTGAGACGAGTTGAGACTTCTTTCGCTTTTAGAAGTCTTGCGTCGGGCAGGCAATGATATTGATAAAGGATGCCATCAAAGATTGAGTCACCTACGGGGAGTCACCATGGGAGGAATCGTTTCGTTTTGGTTATAAAGGCTTCTTGACCCCCTATATTTTTTTTGTCGTGTGAGGTTGTGGTAGAAATTTTGTTGTACATCAACCTTTTAGTTCTTACCACATAAGTTAGATTTCTTTGATGACGTATTCGTGTGACAAATTTGACGGGGTACCGTTGGGTTTATTACACACCTTCAATAATGCACTGAGCGAGGATGAATTCTTTTGAAAAAAAATTAGTTGAGATTGTGGTTGTACCGTTAGAAGACAAGAGTTATAATTGCTAAGTGTTATGAGATATCATATTAGCGCAGCGAGAGGTATCTAAAGACCTTGAAGAGGTATTAATGTTTTAGTAATCGTCTTTTGATCAATGAGTACAAATTTTGAGGATAAAATTTTCTTTAAGGAAGGGGGAGTTGTAACCACCCAGATTTCTTTAGATTAGTAAACCGAGTCTCGGATTTGGGTTTTGGATATTTTGGGTTGGCCATTAAAATAAGAAATTAATTGGAAGTTCATTTAAAGGATATTTAGGATTGATTTGATCAATTACCAAAACTTGAGTCCGAAGTTAAAATAAAGAGAAGACATGTGTTTATTTATTTATTTTACCTATTTTGTTGGGAAGTGGAATTTAAATTTTAAATAGGACCTTACAACTGTTGAGTCTGTAACTCTACTTTTGAAATACTATTTTTGATATATATGGTGTTTAAACTCGGAGCTTCTATTTTGTAACGCGATTTATACTTCTTATTTATTTACATGGATTATGAATGGTTTAATATTTTTATATGATGGCTAAAACTAGGTTTAAAAATAGAATTTTTGTTGGGTCGGAATTTGGGTGACCCGAATGTAGTGCTTTGGATCGGGATCTTAGCATTACACTCTAGGACTGTGGTAGATGCATGCCTAGCTCAGAGTAGGCACACGCCCACCTTGAACTTTCTAAATTTACACATTTGATTTCTTTTTGTTAATTTTTATGTATTAATCCCTAAATATTTTTAATCTTTATGAATTGTGTCCAACATGCGATTTTGAAATTTTATGTGCTTCCACATTCAAAAATATTTTTGGAACGGTCGCTACTCTGGGGTTTATTTCTTTTTATGTATCCATCCTCTGTTTTTAGTTTTTGGTCCTTGATCACTTGATCAGCTTTGTGTTTGGCCTCGCCTGTACTCCCTGTGAGCTGCTGAACTAAGGGAAACTAGGCGTCACTCTAGTTTTCCTCTCGATGTATCTCATTTTCTTTAACAAGTGTATTTTACATTATGATATAAAAAACCTGTCTTTTCTTGTAGTGTATACTTCATTTCTACTCGTGGTTTTATGCACCACTGATTTGTTTTTGTGTAAGATTCTTTTTAAGTGATGGAATAAAGGTAGAAACTTTCTAAAGGCATAATTAGAAGAAGCTTTTTTAAAAAAAGTCAATATATAAATATTCGGTAGGAAATAAGAAGATTAACTATAAGATAGGAAATGAAAAAGATCATTATGATAAAAAGGAGATAATCATAGTTATTCATTTTTTTATTCAAGAATATAAAAAAAATTAAAATTAGATGAATTTTATATAATGTAAGTAAATTCTATTCATATATAATTATTTTAATTTTATTGGAAAAAAACGTTGTATCAACTTGCATAAAATGTATAAAAATATATAAAAGGTACCTCCTTCAGTGGATAATTCAATTGAAGATTAAGAATGTCCAATAAGTTATGGTATTAATTTTGGTTTAAGAGTTGAAATTGGTAATAAAAAGTTATCCGCTTATAAAAAGATAGCTCAATTAAAGATTATAGAAGAATAAATAAGCTATGGTATTAAAATTGATTTGAAGTTTAAATTTGGTAACAACAAAATTAAATAAATCTAAGATATTATTTTCTCTTTAATTAATATCATTCAATTATCCATATATTGTTGGCAAAAGCACGTTTTGTAAAATAAACTTTTCTTTTAGAAAATATACTTAAAAGAATTGATTCATAACTCAAATTAAGATATAGGATGAGTTACAAATGAGTGACACACGACACTATACACAACTAACACTATACAACATTATTTTGTAAATAACTTTTAATTAAATTTTAAAATTTTCATGGACCAATTTGCAACTAACCAATTTTAAAAACAAAGTTAAAATTTAGGTTAGGGAATCAAAGAAGCCAAAGAATCAATTTGTCTTTCCTCCGGAAGCTGACGTTTCTGTAATTTCTGCTGATGTTCGTGACTACGATGTGGTTTAGAAGGCGATTAGCGACCCATAGATGTCATGTAGGTGTGTAAAATAGACCGAGGTTGAATGAATAATATTATGTCTCTAATCGTTTATTTATTTTTGAAGTTGTTTATATTTAATTTATTTTTATTTAAATTTTTAATATCGTATTTTGTGTTTGTTTGTTTTTGAAAATGTCCGTATTCGTTGCCCTATTTGTAATAAATTTTTAAATCAGGTGATTTGATTATAATTTTAAAAAATTTAAAGTAATTTTTATTTGTAACAACAATAAATGAATGAGCTTAGATGTACTTTATCTATATTTAATCGAAGAGTCTGTATTTAATCATGCGAAACCCATTGCCATAAATTAGAAGTTAACAAGCTCAACTTTTGCTATAAATTTGCCATCTTGGATAGGCATTTCATATTGAGTACTCCCTGATTTCTCTCAACTCTGAAACGCAGTATTTGTCGAAGGAAGAAAAAATGGCTTTCGAGATCTGTGTCAAGGCTGCTGTTGGTGCACCTAATGTTCTTGGAGACTGTATGCTCTCTTTTCTTTACATTTTCTTTCTCAACATTTTTTCTTCTTTTTGGGTGATTTTGGTTTTGAACTTATTTTGCATTTTCTTAATGTTTTGTTTTTCCAGGTCCATTCAGCCAAAGAGCTCTCCTTACTTTGGAGGAGAAGAACCTTTCTTACAAGATGCACCTTATCAATGTCAGCGACAAAACTCAATGGTATTTTGTTTTATGCTAAAAGATGTCAACTTTTATGTTAAAGTGCGAAATTTGATCCCCTTTTAGGATGTTGATGGGTTATTTTGAGTGTTTAAGCAAATGGGTTGCTGTGGATTTATGATTTTAACTGGAAAAAGTGTTAACTTTGGCTTTTCTTGGAGTTTTTAAGTAAATGGGTCACTGTAAATTTATGGAATCTGTGATTTTTTGATAGGTTTTTGGAGATTAGTCCAGAAGGGAAAGTACCTGTGCTGAAGGTTGATGACAAATGGGTGGCTGATTCTGATGTAATTGTTGGAATCCTTGAAGAAAAATGGCCTCACCCTTCTCTCAAAACCCCTCCTGAATTTGCCTCTGTGTATGCTGTCTCGTGCATTCTTTTACTGTTCTATGTGCTTGGAATTTACTTGCAAGTTTTTAACAATTTATGTTATTCAGATTTGAGTATTTCAAAGGAAAAGATTTGGAGCAACATAATATTTGTTTCTCCGATGAGTAAAAAACAGATCGGAATTGAACCAAGTGATCCATTTAGTATCATACCATTGATAAAATTTGATCGGTTCGTTATTTGGTCCGACTTTTTAACCTTATTAACCCCTCAACTGAAACTGCAGTGGATCAAACATATTTGGAACATTCGTCACATTTTTGAAGAGCAAAGATGCTAATGATGGACCCGAGAAGGCTTTGCTTAATGGACTCAAGGCACTGGATGAACATCTTAAGGCACATGTAAGTGATTATAAATTCGAGGTTTATATTTATGGTACTGGAACTTGAGGGTGAGTGCCAGAGATAAGTATGCATTTAATGTGTGCATTCTCAACTATTTTCATATAATGGAAAGATTATACCTCATACTCATATCCAAATATCCAGCAAATGTGTTAAAACACGTTTATAGTTGTGTACAACATTGTTTTACCAGGCAAGTTTATCTCAATTTGTATCTTTTCTATATGATACTTAGATTTGGGAGTGAGTTTTGTATATGGTTATGTGTCGAGCACGATTTTATTAATTTGTTATTGTATATTTCAGGGTCCATTCATTGCTGGAGAACAGATAAGTGCTGTTGATTTAGCTTTAGGACCAAAGCTTTACCATCTTGAGGTAGCTCTTGGCCATTTCAAGAAATGGACTGTTCCAGAAAGCTTGGCCAATGTCCGCAATTACATGAAGGTATTTAACTACGGCAAACACAAATCGTCATTTTTTTTTTCTGCAGTTTACTATTTCTTTCACTTTGATGTATTACAAGAAAGCTGAACCTCTCTTATAAATTTCAGTCTATTTTCTCTCACGAATCTTTCGTGAAAACACGAGTTGCTAAGGAATATGTGATTGCAGGATGGGCGTCTAAGGTTTAATTCGAAACGATGAGGCCTTTGAAGCTTTTAAGAGTATGAATCATGTAATAAAATGTTTGTCATGGTTATGTAATAAAATGTTTGAACCCATCAGTAGTGTAGTATCCATGCTACTGCGAAACTAGTAAAATCTTGAGTATGATGTTGAATGTTGGTTACGGATTTGTGTCGATTTTTCTTCGTTTTTTTTATTTCGGATATTTGGAGACAAATCCTGCTCTTCGATTATGCACCAATTGGAATTTGGAACTGATACCTTAACTCGAATTTAGCGACTAACTTTGATTATTTGAAGGATTTTTACAAATACTATTAGAGAAAACAAAGCCAAAAACAAGGAATGGAAAAAGATTTTCGGACATTGGAGCATTCAAAAAATTTATTTTACACAACCGTTAGAAATGCAAAGATGGGAAAGTGAAGGGTTAACTTTTGTGCTTTTATATAGGCTCAAATAAGTGCCTAAATTATACTTTTTTTCAGATAGATGCCTGAACTATATTTTGGGCTAAACAGATGCCCAACGTTTTATTCTGTGACACATTTAAAGTTTTTTTTCGTGAGAGACGTTATTTTCCCCCGTTATCTAATGAAATTCGAACACGTGGCATGGTTTTATCATTTTCTGAAATTAAAATTTGAAAAATAGAAAAATAAATAATAAAATATATTAATTAACCCAACAATCTTTAATTTTTCTAAAAAATCACAATCCTAACCCTAAAATCCCTAAATTCCTCCACTCTGACCATCAATTCAACCACCACTAGCCACCCCTTGTCTTCATCGGACCATTTCTACCGAAAGCCCTATCATCTCATCGTAAAAAATCGACAAATGAACAGCCGATTTCCCGCCGATGAACATCCAACAATAAAGAAAAAATAGGTCGATTGGGTTTCGATCGACGACTAGAGGGTGGGAAATGTCGAACGGTGAGGTACCTGACACTTGGGCGATGAATGGTGAACCACCGATGTGTGGGTGTAACACCCCTTCCCGTATCCATCATTGAATACGAGATAGAGATGTCACAAAACATTTGTAAAACCATTTATATTTATAATTTGGTAAAAATTTGTTTTAAAAAAATTACAATTTAATCTTTATTTTCAAATCTAATTAATCGCGTAAAGTTTAAACTTTATATTTTCATATTCAAATCAGGTTTAATTTCAGACAGTGACTTATCAATTTAATTCGACTTTATATAATTAGTGAAACTGCCTAAAAACTGCTTGATTTAAAATCCATCCAGATTCCAATAAAATACAATTTATATCAGAGCATGCATAATCTTTTAATAAACATGCCAACTAGTGAATATCAAACAACTTCAAATATTATATTACTGATACTGATGTACCTGTTCTTGTTAGATGATGTCCACTAGTGCTCCCTACTTCAAACGCTCATCTTTTCCTACGCGTGAAAACAGTCACGCGCTAAGTATTTACTTAGTGAGGCAATAATTCGAATTCAAGTGAAATTGTCATAATATCAATATTAATAAATTAACAATGCATATGATCACCTTACCATTACATGCTCGTTAACATAAATAAATATGTAATAGCATATATGTATATCAAAGTGATAAGATTAGATCTTACCAATACCGTTGCCATTTCCATCCGTAAGCTTTCAATGCTTACCAATACTTTTTTCCATTTCTATCTGCAAGCTTATCATTCTATTTCTTTGATTCATTTCAATTTACTTAGCCCAAGGTATTGAATTAAGAGATTCTATGTACACGAGTCATCCCCCTATACTTACTTGAGTATAGTATATTATTGCACTTTACCGGGAGTGCTTATCACCGAAGTGCTTCGGTATACTTACCGGAGTATACCATTAATGAAATTTGCACTTTACCTGAAGTGCTTAGAATAAATTTACGCTTTACCTGAAGTGCTTAGAATATTTATACAGCTGTTTATGATTCTATGGCTAGCCAACTATAACTTTAAATCTCTATATCATACTTGGGCTTTATATCATCAAATATTTCATCAATGGCAATGCATATCAATTTATATTAACATGAAGCAGTTCATACCTGAAATAACATTCATAGTATACCATCATCAATAACTAGTGATCAATGCATTTATTTTCAATCTTTGACATATTTAAAATATGTCAAATATATGATCAATTACATAATTATCATGACAATATATAAACCATGTAGACTCATCGCAAGTCATACCGGTGATGTATGAAACATCCATGTATAATGTTATGTATGCATTGCACTCACCTGGGCCATTTATTTGTATGCCTCACTAAGCTCTATTGTTCCTTTCCTTTATAGTACCTCGAACATTCTCTTGATTCGAATCCAACTTCATTTATCACATGAATATAAATAAACATTTGTTAGATTCACTTCTAACAATATTTCACTTAAGCTATCTAATTATTCAACATAAAATATTCTCCATAAATTTCTTTCCTTCCTTATACTGTTCATAAACTGATTTTTGGTCCCTAATGACCATTTTGATCTTCAAGTAATTCCTCCAAGCTTGCTAACAAACATGTAAAACCTATGTTTGATTTTGATATAACAAAGTGTTTAAGGAGTAAATTGTAAAAGAAAATAAATTTTTAAGTATTCAAAAGTCTCACAAAATGACAAGGAAAAGTTTTCCAAAGTTAAAGACTTAAACCCAAAAAGTTTCTAAGTGTTTCAAGCTAAAAATATACAAATACGCCAAGGCGTATCGATACACCCCTTGGTGTTTCGATACGGATTTTGGCTACTGGAATTTAGTTTTGCAAAACATTTCGATACGGCCTTGGCTGTTTCGATACGGTCTTCAGGATTCAACTGGGCAAACGTTTTTAGCTTAGCATTTCGATATGGATCACAACCGTTTTGATACGATTTAAAATATGGGTTTAAGAAATTTGTACTCGTACCGATACGGTACACTATGTTTCGATACGGTTTGAAATTTGGATTTAAGAAATTTCAAAACGTACTGATACGGTTAGCCCCGTACCGATACGGTTTGTCAAGATCTTCAAAGATCTTTGCATTAAATTTTCTGACCGTTACTTGTCAGTTATTGGAATCCCTAATTTTAAAATACTGTTGAACCCGTATCGATACGCCCCTAGGCGTGCCGATGCATTTTTTCATCCAAGATTCTAGTGAGCAAAACTCGTATCGATACGACATTGTCATTTCGATACACCCCCTATTTTGCACTATGACCATTTCGATACGCCCTTACGCGTATCGATACACTTTCCACAACGACTATATTTTTGTTGAAACAGGTATCAATACGGGCCTTTGTGTACCGATACGGTTGTTCACCAAACTGCATTTATTATGGAAAAGATGGTCCCCAATGGCTCTATTGATGACTTCAACCACCCAAACGACTAGAATTCAATAAGAGGGTATAAATAGAAGTCTCCAATGCAGCAGCAACAACTAATGAAACTCCATTGAATGTTTTTATTTCAAGTACTCAAGCAAAATCCAACCCTTATGCTCAAAAAGTTAAATCTTTGTACCCAACTTGTGCAATCCTTTGTAATCTTTTTATTTCAAGTTTAGGGTTGAGTGTTCTTGTAAATTGGGCAAATATTTACCTTGTGAGGGCTTTTATTCATTTTCCATTTCTTTCTTTGTATTCAAGAGTGAATTGTTCAAAGCTTTGGGTAGAAAGCTTGAACTTGTAAGGGTTGCCTCCTAAGCCTAGAAGAAGGGAAGAATTTCATAGTGAAATTGGTTGAAAATCCTTAGTAGGAAGCTAAGGTAGTGGACGTAGAGCTTGTTAGAAGCTTGAACCACTATAAATCCGTGTCCCATTGCTTATCATTTTCCAATTGCTTCTAAACTTTTAAAATTTCTAATTCACCCCCTCTTGGCCAATATCTACATTGATTGATCATTCTAACAATTGGTATCAGAGCCACACTCAACTGAAGGTCTAACAATCGTTGAGGCAATCCTAGAAGGTGATCCAATCAATCAAAGTCAAAGCCATGACATCCACCTCCGACAACAACTTATACGAGTCTTAATCTATCACCAAACCTCCATACTTCAATGGGGATAACTATCCCTATTGGAAAAACCGTATGAAGTTCTTCATCAAATCACATGACTGCCTCCTATGGGATGTAGTGGAAGATGGACCAACAATCCCAATGAAGAGAGAAGGTGATTGGTTAGTTCCAAAGTCCAAGCACAAGATGACCGATGAAGATCGAAAGAAGCTCCAAATCAACGACAAAGCAATGCACATGCTATTTTGTTCACTTGGACCGGATGAGTACTCCAAGATTTCATCTTGCTCAAGTGCCAAGGAAATTTGGGATAAGCTAGAGATCACATACGAAGGCACCAATGAAGTTAAGGAGACCAAGATTGGACTTCTTAATTTGAGCTACGAAAATTTCAAGATAGAGCCGGATGAAGACATCTCTAAAATGTTCGAACGGTTTTCCGTTATTGTAAATGGCCTCAAGAGTCTTGGAGAAGTTATTCTGGAGGAAAAGCTAGTTCGAAAACTTCTATACTCACTTCATGAGTCCTGGGATGGTAAAAGACCGGCCATCATAAAAGCAAAGAGTCTCAAGACTCTAAAGCTCGACGCTCTCATGAGGTATCTTTTCACCCATGAGATAATGAAGAAAGGAAGAGAGGAAGAAAAAAAGGAAAGAGGAAATAAGGGTCGAGAAAAAGGAAGTGGAGAAGAAGAAGATGGGAATCACTCTCAAAGCTTCACAAGAAGAGAGTGATTCAAGTGAGGAGGAAGACGAAAAATTGGCTATGATAGCCAAATGATTCACTCAGCTCATGAGATCCAACCGAAGAAGGAAATTCAACCGTAGAAGGAATCTTAAGAACAAGAACAAATAAGAAGAGAAAGATCCGATTGTGTGCTACAAATGCAAGAAGCCGGGACACATCAAAGTCGATTGTCCCCAACTCAAGAAGAAGGGCTTCGAGAAGAAAAAGAAGCACAAGGCCCATGTAGCCACTTGGAGTGATGAAGAGTCTTCAAGTGATGAGGAGTAAGAAGTTGCTAGCCTTTATCTCATGGCCTATGAAGAGGATCCTAAGGTAACCTCTAACTCATTAAATGACCGTACACATGATGAATTATTTGAGGATTATAATGAGTTGCAAGAGGCCTACGATGAATTAGTCTTGAAATACAACGAATCACTTTTGAAAAACAAGAAAATAATTTTCGATTTGAAAAATCAAAATGATTCTTTGATCAAGACCAATTGGAACTTGAAAAGAAGGTTAATGATTTAAAAGATAATGAAAAGTATTTTGAACAAGAAAATGTGTATTTAAATAACCTTCTTTCTGAGTTAAAGGATCATTACCTCAAGGAGGTTAATGATCTCAAAGCTTCCTTGAACAAGGTTGGGAAACCAAGTTTTGAAAAAGGGCAATCTTCAAAACCCAACCATGTAAAAAGAAACTTTGGTGGGTACAAACATGGAGGGCACTCAAGGCCCTATTATGGTAAAAAAGTTAGAAGTGTGTGGATTCCTAAAGATATTATTTCTTCTAACAATGTAAATGAGATTGCCTCTTGGATTCTTAAGGGAACCAAGATCTTGAAAACTAATGTTCATGGACCCAAAAAGATTTGGGTATCAAAAATCAAAGTTTGATTCCATGTTTGTAGGGGGAGCATTGATACAAGACGAAAGCTTCAAGTGCAAATACATGGTTCCTTGATAGTGGATGCTCAAGACACATGACTGGAGACAAGAGTAGATTCGTGAAACTTGAACTAAAAAGAGGAGGATTAGTGACATTTGATGACAACTCCAAAGGTCAAGTTGAAGGAATGAGTTCCCTTGGTAATCACTCTTCCATACTTATTGAAAATGTTTTATATGTCAATGGTCTTAAACATAATCTATTAAGCATAAGTCAACTTTGTGATAAAGGTTTCGTAGTTATGTTTGATAAAATTGGTTGCAAAATTATAAATGTCGAAACCCACAAAATTGTGCATTTTGGTCATCGCACAGGAAATATATACATGGTGCATTTAGATGAAATTCATATTTCTAATGCATGCTTTGTTGCAAATGATGAACATGATTCATGGTTATGGCATAGAAAATTAGGGCATGCAAGCATGAGTGTTTTAGAAAAATTGGTTTCAAAAGATCTAGTTAGAGGTTTGCCTAAAATAAAGTTTTCAAATGATAAAATTTGTGATGCTTGTGCAAAAGGCAAACATAAAAAAGTTTCTTTCAAACCTATTAATGATGTTTCAACTAGTAGAGTTTTACAATTGATCCATATGGATCTCTTTGGTCCTATTAGAACTACTAGCTTGGGTAGAAAATCATATGCATATGTTTTAGTTGATGATTACTCTAGATACACATGGGTTTTATTCTTAAGTACCAAAGATGAGGCTTTAGAAAAATTCATCACATTTTCAAAAATCACTCAAAATGATCTTGGTCAAAATATTTCTCACATTCGAAGTGACCATGTCAATGAATTTCAAAATTTAGGTTTTGAGGATTTTTGTAACTCAAATGGTATTAGCCACAATTTTCAGCTCCTAGAACACCTCAACAAAATGGGGTTGTTGAAAGGAAAAATAGAAATTTAGAGGAAAAGGCTAGAACCATGCTTTGTGAAAACAATTTGCCAAAATACTTTTGGGAGAAAGCCACTAATACAGCTTGTTATATCATAAATAGAGTAATGATTAGGCCTATTTTGAAGAAAACTCCTTATGAGATTTTAAAATCCAAAAGCCTAACATTAGCTATTTTCATCCATTTGGCTGTAAATGTTTTGTTTTAAACAATGGAAAAGATAATTTAGGCAAATTTGACTCTAAAAGTGATGAAGCTATTTTCTTAGGGTATTCTTTAAACTCTAAAGCCTATTGAGTATTTAATAAAAGAACCTTAGTTGTTGAAGAGTCAATACATGTGATTTTCGATGATAACCTCATTCTGAGGAAATATTCTTGTGATGATGATGATGATGTAGGGATTTTTTAAACTGATGATGGTGGGAAATCATCAATGGTGAATGAAGTTCCAACCAAAGAAGAGGAAACACAAGATCCATCACTAGAAGCCTTGAAGGACATGAGCCTAGAGGAAAAGGAAGTGAGCTACCCAAGAGAGTACAACTATGTCAAAAGTGGTGAGATTTTGGGTGATCCATCCAAAGGGGTAACCACTAGACTTTCTCTTAAAAATGCATGTAATGTAGCATTTATCTCATGCATAGAGCCTAAGAATGTTAAATAAGCATTAAATGATGATTATTGGATAATGACCATGCAAGAGGAATTAAATCAATTTGAGAAGAGTCAAGTTTGGACATTAGTTGATAGGCCTAGTGATAAATCTACTATAGGAACTAAATGGGTTTATAGAAACAAACTAGATGAGAGTGGTAACATAGTGAGAAACAAGGCTAGACTTGTTGCTTAAGGTTACACTCAAGAAGAGTGAATCGATTTTGATGAAACCTATGCTCCCGTAGCTAGAATGGAAGCCATTAGGATGCTTTTAGCATTTGCATGTTATCACGAATTTAAGCTCTTTCAAATGGATATAAAAAGTGTATTTTTAAATGGTTTTATTAATGAAGAAGTGTATGTAGAACAACCACCTGGTTTTGAAGATCCAAATTACCAAAACCATGTTTTTAAACTTTCTAAAGCTTTATATGGTTTGAAACAAGCTCCTACAGCTTGGTATGAAAGATTATCAAGTTTTTTAATTGAAAAAGGTTAAAAAGGAAAGGTGGACACTACACTCTTTATTAAAAGAATTGGAAAAGATATTTTAGCAGTTCAAATATACGTTGATGATATAATTTTTGGTTCTACTAATGAATTGTTTTGCCAAGATTTTGCTAAGTTGATGCAAGGTGAGTTTGAGATAAGCATGATGGGGGAGCTCCCATTCTTCTTGGGGCTCTAAATTAAGCAAAGGAAGGACGACATCTTCATCAATCAAGCTAAGTACATCAAGGACATGCTCAAGAAGTTTGGCTTGGAGAATGTGAAACCTCAAGCCACTCTAATGTGTTCTTCCGCAAAGCTTGACAAAGATGAAGAAGGTAAGTGTGTAGATTTAAAGCTTTATCGCTCTATGATTGGATATTTGCTTTATCTTTTCACAAGTAGACCCGAAATTATGTTTAGTGCTTGCTTGTGTGCTAGATTTCAAGTTAGTCTTAGAGAATCAGACCTTTTAACCGTTAAGAGAATCTTTAGGTACCTTAGAGATACACCTTGTTTAGGTCATTGGTATCCTAGAGAGTATTCCTTTAACTTACATGCCTTATCATATGCAAATTATGTGGCTGTAAGATAGATAGAAAAAGTACCTCCGGTACATGTCAATTCCTAGGTAGTATGCTAATATCATGGTTTTCTAAGAAGCAAAATAGTGTAGCATTATCTACCACCGAGGCGGAATATGTATCGGTAGGAAGTTGTTGTGCTCAAGTCCTTTGGATGAAGAAACAACTCTTAGATTATGGAATTGATGTAGGTACCATCCCCATTACGTGTGACAACACTAGTGCTATCTGTCTCACTAAGAATCCCATCCAACATTCTAGAACCAAACACATAGAAATAAGGCATCATTTCATTAGAGATCATGTCTTGAAAAATGATGTCGTTCTAGAATATGTAGACACCTTGAACCAATTAGTGGATATTTTTACCAAACCATTAGACAAAGAGAGATTTTGGTCTCTTAGGAGAGAGTTAGGCTTAACCAACCTCCCTTGACCCTTAGAGCTTTTTTTGGTCTTAAAAATATGCTTAAATTTGTTTAATTGATTGCTTTTGTGATTTTGCTCCTATATACATATATGCTTGTTGCTAGAGAGATTATGCATCTATTTATGCTCATACATAATGTTCGCATATCATTCACATGCATTTTGATTCGATTAAAAATCAAATTTTGAGCAACCTGCTGCCAAAATTGACATTTCTAGCACAGGCGTATCGATACGGTGTTCTGCGTATCGATACGGGTCATTTACAATCGTTTCAGTATAGACTTAACTGTACCGGTACGGGTCGCGTATAGAAACGGCTTTAAAAGCGTTTCGGTACTGGGTTTAATATGCAACATTGGTGTATCGATACGCGTTCACACTGGGCAGTTTTAAGGGCATTAAAAGCGGGTTTTTCACTATAACTCAAATACCAACTTTATTTCAAAACCCTAACTCAAAAATCCTCTATAAAATCCTCTAAATCCCTTACTTTTTCTCTCAAAATTCTTGAGGGCTTTTAGCTTTTACATCAAACCCAAGCTAAAATCATCAAGTTTGTGCATCCAAATCTCTTCATTCATCCTAAATCTCAACTTCAAGGTATAACCCTAACTTTTTTCTTTTCAATTTTCGTACATATATATACAGTAATTTTGTACTATAATCATAGATTTAGAACCTATATAGTATAGTTTTCAATATTTTTGTAAAAACTTTTTCAAATCTGAAACTTTTTGATTCGAATATAAAATTATATCGTATATTTTTTAACACTGTTTTTGAATTTTTCTTTTACCAAAAATTATTTTTTTATATTTGTATATGTTTTTAAACTATATTGTATAGATTTTTAACAATACCTTGATTATTGGATTACTTTTTGGATTGAATGTATAGATTTATGCATACATCGTTTTTGGTTTGATTTTGTTTTCATATTATGTCCCCTAAGAAACGAACACGAAAGGAAATTGCCTCTAGTTCAAATCCTCCGCGTCCTCTTTCCAATCATATTGTTAATAGACCCAATCTTACCCACATTTACCAAAATTGTTTTAATGAACCCCAATTTCCAGACGCCATGGAAAATTTTAAAGAATACCAAAGTTACAAAATTTGCCCCTAGCGTGTTACTTCAATCTCATTTTTATCCTCCGAACGATTTCCATTCAAATACCTTCATTTAATGCACAATTGGAAATTTATGAGTTTTTTAAGTATACCCGAGATTTTATACAGAAATCTTGTTTTGATCTTCTATTCCAATGCTCGGTGTATTCACAACGAAAAACGATCTTTGGTCATTACAATTGAATCTTACTTAATGGGTAAGAAATTTCGAATTGATTCAAGTGTTTTAGCAAATTTTTTGGGTCTTGAGGATACGGGAATAGACGATGCGAGTGAGTTAGGACATGTCCTTAATGGTTCAGTGATCGTTCTTGATGCCCATGACCGCATCTTACACCTCATGATCACTTGGTGGTTTCATCCATCCGGTGGGAAATACTCTACCATCCGCCAAGTCGATGATTTTTGGCTTTGATGCTTTCATGAGGAGAAGTGACCCAACCTTGTTCAGATTATGTTCTCCGAGATCGTCTTTCTTGTCCAACATCGCCACACCACCTTGGTTACATCCTTCACATACAACACAGCTTTGAGCTACATCTTCCATAAGATGGGTATTGATTGTTCATACGATCTTTCGAAACCTCTCACAGATCCAATTGATGAGCGTTCTCTCCATCGTGCAAAGTTCACCTACTACAATGGAGAATGGATTCGGAACATCGACCTTTCGGGTGGTGTTCAATCCGATCCCGAGATAGCTCCTCAAGAAGCTCCAGTTCCTTAAGCTCCGATGGCCCAACCAAATCATGATGCTCTCATGGCTTTCCTCAATGAGAAGTTCACCTATTTTCACACCACCATGGACTCTGGATTTGCCGTAATCGACTCTCGCTTCATGATAAGTGTTCAAAAGTACTATTTTTCTTACCCTTTTACTCATATTATTGTTAGACTTAGGCTCATATTAGTTACATAATAAGTCATCCATGCATTAATCCATGTTTCCTTCCATCGTTGAGCTTGATTACATAACTTGGTTGTTTTTGTGGGAAAAGATGCTTCTTTGGTGTGTTTTGTGTGTATGTGTAGGATCACTTGCCAAAGCAAGGCTAGAGCTAGTTGCCAGGGCAATGCATGAAGGAGATGCCGAGCTAGTTGCCAAGGCAATGCATGAAGGAGACACTGAGCTAGTTGCCAGGGCAATTGTCGACAAAGAATAAGGTGATATGGTAGTCGAATTGATGACTAGACAAGCCCAAGATGATGTGGAGCAAAGCTAAATCCCAAAGGAGTTTGATTTCCATGAAGAGGTTAAAGAAGAATTAAATTCTAAGAAGATATGAGAAGTTCTAGAAGGAATATAATTATAATAAAGAATTATATTCTTTAAAGATAATTTAATTCCAACTTAACTTCCTCCTCAAAGAAGGACTTTGACCTAGCCCTATAAATTAGAGGCCATGCCGTCAACTCCAAAGGGAGAGAGAGGAGAGAATTTTCGACAAGCATCTAGGGCAAGCAGGATTTCGAAAAGCTTCATCCTTCATCTTTTTCTTTATTCTTCAATTAGGTTCATGCTAGGGATTCTTTATCTTGTGTTTCTTTGGAACCTAGCCATGAACTAAATCTATTTGGCTAAGGTTATTGTGTCATGTGGTTATGAGAAACTATTGGATTTTGTTTAGGTAATAAGAGTTTGCACTTTTCTATTCAAGGTTTATTCATTCTTGGTTCTTATTCTTGTTTGCGAGTGAATTGGGAGAGGATCTCGTAACTTCATCTATTTATCTAATATCGGGAGAGTTAGATTCAAGAAACGAATGAATATGATCTTTATTCAATCTATTGATGGTGAAGATTAATCCGGCTTAGGAATAAGTTAAGGATTTCAACGGCTAAGAGGAGCGCAAGATTGGTTGTTGTTCACCCTTGATTCACGCAGAGATGTATTATCAAGGCATGCACAAGTAGCTAGAGTTTTGACTTAGGGATAAGAAGAAACCATTGAAGAACGCTCTGCCGAACCTTGAAGGTTGCTGCCCAGACGCCCAAGTAGTTGCCCAACTAGTCGCCCAGGCAACCATCGATTAGTTGCCAAGGCAACCCCGTTGTGCAAGTTGCCACGGCAACTGAGTTGCCCGTGCACTCTTTTTCTAAGACAATCCAATTGACTATCACACCTTAACTCACGATAACCTGGCCTATCTCTCTCATTTAATTACATCACCTTTTACTTATTTGCTTTCTAGATTAGTTATTAGTTAAAACTCCTATAATCTTCTACTTGTGTTTTATTTTACTTTTTACAGTGCAAGAGACTAGATTCTTGAAGTGGCACCAATCCCTGTGGAGACGATATCTTTTATACTATAACTTGCAACGTGTATACTTGCACACTTGTGTAGCACTTATTACGTGCAACAAGTGTTTGGCGCCGTTGCCGGGGATTGGAAATAGTTACTTTGTTTTTATTTTCTTGCACTTTCTTTTACTTTTCTTGTTTAAGATTCAAAGGGCTAACAAACTTTGGTTTTGCATTGGTATATGACCAGGGCGAGACCGATTACACCGGAATATCCCTTTGATCCAGAAATCGAACGAACCTTACAAAGACTTAGACGAAGGATAAGAGTAGCAATGGCTAATCAAGACGGCAATATGAATCAAGATGTTCTAGCAGGAGGAGGAGTGATTCTTGCACGAAACAGAACTATTCGAGACTATCTTGAAAAAGATCTTGATGGACTTAATCCAGGAGTTGTCACACCTGAAATTGAAGCCGACCACTTTGAGTTGAAACCGGTAATGTTTAATATGATCAACACAATTGGTCAATTTGGTGGCTCAGCAACTGAAGATGCACGACAACATCTTAAATCTTTCATCGAGATTTGCAACTTGTTCAAAATACACGGAGTCACCCTCGATGTTTTACGATTAAGATTATTCCCCTATTCACTGAGGGATAGGGCGAAAGCATGGTTGAATAGCATTCCTGCCGGATCAATAGGATCTTGGACCGATCTTTGTCGTGATTTCCTTGCTCGGTTTAATTCTACAAATTTGACTGATAAGCTTCGTAATGACATTACTTCTTTTCGACAGGCAGATGATGAATCCATGTACGAGGCTTGGGAGCGATAAAGAGAACTTCTACACAAATGCCCCCTACACGGATTCCCGGTGTGGACTCAAGTAACAATGTTTTACAACACCGTGAATACACCAACAAGGATGATGCTAGATGCCTCGGCAAACGGCATACTCCTAGATAAGTCGCCGGAGGAAGCAATGCAAATTCTAAACAGGCTGGCCAAGAATTATTATCAATTCCCATCTACTAGAAGAGGAGGAGTTAGACGCCAAGCCACAATACATGAACTAGGATCATCAGATTCAATTTCGGCACAATTGGCCACTTTAACCAAGATAGTCCTGAACATGCAAAAACCAAACAACACACATGAGGTCAAGGTAATGGATTCTTTTTGTGAGTTATGTGGTGATAACAATGATTCTTCTGAATGTATGCAGAATCAGGAATCCAGCTTCTTTGTGGGGAATTACAATCGGAACAACAATGTGATGTCTAATACATACAATCCAGCTTGGAAGAATCACCCAATTTTTTCATGGAGTAATCCCAACAATGCTCTAAACCAGAACAATCAGAATGCACAAGCATCGGGATTCCAGCAGAATATGCCACGGCAACAGTTGCCGCAACAACAACCGACAACATCTAGTTCTTTGGAAAATTCTCTAAATGCTTTTATGATGAAAACTGAATCTTATATGGCTGAGAATAGTAACTTCATAAAAAGAACTGATGCTTTTATTAACAGGACCGAGATGAGATTGCAAAACCAAGAGGCGGCAATCAAATCATTAGAAAATCAAGTCGGACAGTTTGCTCAAAACCTGAATACTAGACCGCAAGGAGGTTTACCTAGCGATACTGAAGTCGCAAGAGGAACTGGCCATGAGCAATGTAAGGCGATCACCACTGGAACTGGCCAACAACTTAAAGAGTCTCAAGCCCGCTCATCAAACAAAACTCCACAAAAAGATCAAGATGAACCTAGCGACAAAGCCTCATATGCTGAACCAGGAATTATCGCGGCAACCAGCAATAAGCATGCCTCTACAACCGACGATAAGGATGCCTCGACAACTTGTGATAAGCATGCCTCGGCAACCCAATTGATAATGCCTCGACAACTCCAGTTGTCCCGGCAATGCCGTCAATCAGGTTCCAAACCAATGAAAAGATCAAAGATATCCGACTTCCACCACCATTCCCACAAAGGTTGAAGCGGCAAAAGCAAGAATATCAATTCAAGAAGTTTCTTGATATCCTAAAGCAAGTCTACATCAACTTGCCATTGGTGGAAGCAATTGAACAAATGCCGAACTATGCCAAGTTTCTTAAAGATATTGTATCCAAGAGAACAAGGCTAGGAGAGTTTGAAACAGTTGCCGCAATAGAGGGATGCATGGCCATGTTGCACAATCGTATGCCACCTAAGTTGAAGGATCCCGGAAGTTTCACAATACCCTGTTCCATTGGAAACCACTATGTCGGGAAAGCATTATGCGACCTTGGGGCTAGCATAAATTTGATGCCTAAATTGGTTTTCTAGAAACTAGGAATCGGGAAGGCAAGATCTACAACAGTTATGCTATTGCTAGCCGACAGATCCTATGTGCATGCAGAGGGAAAAATCGAAGACATACTGGTAAAAGTTGATAAATTTATTTTTCCCGCTGACTTTATTGTTTTGGATTGTGAAGCAAATGAGCATGCACCTATCATTCTCGGGAGACCATTCCTAGCAACAGGGAGAACCTTGATCGATGTTGAAAAAGGAGAACTCACAATGAGGGTGAATGACCAGCAAGTTAAACTAAATGTGTTCCAAACACTAAGGCATGCCGATGATTAAGAAGAATGCCAACTTCTTCATGCCACGACAGAGTTTAACTTCGACGAGGAATTTAGTTGCCTCGGCAACTACATTGCCGATCAAGAGGAACCTGAGGAGTATGAAGAACCGGTCGATGAGGAACAAAAAGAAGAGGCAAATTGGCTAGTCAATCGACC
Organism: Hibiscus mutabilis; assembly: GCA_019671005.1. NCBI lineage: Eukaryota > Viridiplantae > Streptophyta > Magnoliopsida > Malvales > Malvaceae > Hibiscus > Hibiscus mutabilis. The sequence continues at coordinate 23,408,857 of CM033722.1, forward strand.
AGGTACATACTTTGAACCACTGATTACTCAGGTAAGGAAGGTAAGCTCGAAAAGCCCTCTATTGAACAACCACCGATTCTCAAGTTGAAACAATTGCCAGAGCAACTAAAATATGCACACTTAGGAACCGATAATACATTGCCTGTAATTATTTCTTCTAAGTTATAGCCTGAGCAGGAAAAGAAGCTGATCAAAATGTTGAAGCTACACAAAAAGGCAATAGGAGGGACAATTGCCGACTTGAAGGGAATTAGCCCAGCAGTGTGCATGCACAAGATTTTGTTGGAAGATGATCAAAAACCTTCAATTGAGGCCCAAAGGAGACTGAATCATGCCATGAAAGGGGTTGTAATGAAAGAAATCATCAAGTGGCTTGACGCCGGCATTATATACCCTATCTCTGATAGTACATGGGTAAGTCCGGTACAATGTGTACAAAAAAGGGAGGTATAATGGTGGTAAGTAATGAAAACAATGAACTCATTCCAACCAGGACTGTGACCGGTTAGAGGGTTTGTATGGATTATCGAAAGCTAAACAAAGCCACTAGGAAAGATCACTTCCTATTACCCTTTATTGATCAAATGCGTGACCGTCTTGCAGGTAAACCCTTTTATTGTTTTCTTGATGGTTATTCAGGTTACAATCAAATTGCCATAGCACCAAAAGATCAAGAAAAGACAACCTTCACATGCCCATACGGTACTTATGCTTTTTGAAGGATGCCGTTCAGATTGTGTAACGCCCCGGCAACCTTCCAAAGATACATGATGGCACTCTTTTCAGACATGGTCGAAGACTTCCTTGAGATCTTCATGGATGATTTTTCTATTTTTGGTAATGACTTTGACAGCTGCCTCGGCAATTTAGAGAAGGTGTTGGCAAGATGTGAAGAACCTGATTTAGTCCTCAATTGGGAGAAGTGCCATTTTATGGTAGATGAAGGAATAGTGCTCGGCCACAAGATTTCATTCAAGGGAATTGAAGTAGACAAAGCCAAGGTGGACGTGATCGAGAAATTACCCACACCAAGTTCGGTTAGAGGAATTCGAAGCTTTCTTGGACATGCAGGTTTTTACAGGAGATTCATTCATAATTTTTCTAAATCACTAAACCCTTGTGCAATTTGCTTGAACATGATAAAGTCTTCGATTTTGATGATTCTTGCACCTAAGCATTCGAAACCCTAAACGAAAAGCTAACCTCGACACCCATTATCGTTCCACCAGATTGGACGCTACCTTTCGAGCTCATGTGTGATGCAAGTGATTTCGCGGTAGGAGCAGTCCTAGGCTAACGCACATGTAAAACCTTCCATGTGATATACTACGCTAGTAAAACTCTTAATAGTGCTCAAGTGAATTACACAACAACGGAGAAAGAGTTACTAGCTGTAGTTTTCGCATTTGACAAGTTCTGATCCTATTTGATTGGTACAAAGGTAATTGTTCATACAGACCATTCGACAATCAAATATCTATTTTCTAAAAAGGATGCCAAACCTCGTTTGATTCGTTGGATATTACTTTTACAAGAATTTGATATTAAAATTAAGGACAAGAAAGGAATAGAAAATCAAGTGGCCGATCACTTATCACGTTTAGAACGTAATAGGGAGGAGGACGCAGATTTAGAGATATGCGATGCATTCTCGGATGAACAACTTTTAGTTGCCTCGATAACCATGGACGCACATGCCTTGACAACCCTCGACGCCTCGGCAACTCTCGACACCGCAACAGCCCTTGACGCGCTCGCCTCGGCAATTTTTGGGAGCAGTCGCCACGGTAGCACATGCCTCGGCAATACCCTGGTAGGCGGATTTATTTAATTTCCTTGTTTGTGGTATTTTACCTTATGACCTTACTCACCAAGGGAAGAAGAGGTTCTGCCATGATGCTAAGCATTACTTTTAGGACGAGCCTCTTTTGTTTAAACAATGTACAGATCAGGTTATACGCCGATGTGTCCCTGAAAAAGAGCAACAGAATGTACTCCGACAATGCCATTCTTCACCCTATAGAGGACATTTTGGAGGAACTCGTACCGCGGCCAAAGTTTTGCAATCCGGGTTGTATTGGCCAACATTGTACAAAGATGCCTAAAACTTTTACAAGCAATGTGATCGTTGCCAGATGACGGGCAATATCTCTAGACGACATGAGATGCCGCTCCAGAACATCATCGAGGTGGAATTGTTTGATGTATGAGGGATCAATTTTGTGAGACCTTTCCCATCTTCATTCGGCAACCTCTTCATTCTACTTGCCGTCGACTACGTGTCTAAATGGGTTGAGGCAGCTGCAGTTCCCAACAACGATTCCAAGACCGTGCAACGATTCTTGCAGAAAAACATAGTTACATGGTTTGGGATGCCAAGAGTAATTATTAGTGACGAAGGTAAGCATTTTAACAACAGATTTATTGCCAAGATGTTGCAACGCTTCGGCGTATCACACAAGATCGGCACGGCATATCACCCACAAACCAACGGGCAAGCAAAAATTTCCAACTGGGAATTGAAGGGTATACTCGAGAAAGTTGTAAATCCCTCTAGGAATGATTGGTCATTAAGACTAGATAACGCACTTTGGGCATATCGCACTGCATTCAAAACACCCTTAGGTATGTCCCCCTTCCGACTTGTCTATGGCAAAACATGCCATCTACCGGTGGAAATTGAACACAAGGCATACTGGGCAATCAAGACCCATGAATATGGATTGGGAACGTGCCAGACAAAAGCGTTTGTTGGACCTCAACGAGATAGAAGAATTCTGTGCACTCACCTATAACAATGCACGAATCTATAAGGAGAAAACAAAGCAATGGCATGACAAGAAACTATTGTCGCGGCAATTCATGCCAGGGCAACTAGTTCTCTTATTCAATTCTTGGCTAAAACTTTTCCCAGGAAAGCTGAAATCAAGATGGTCGGGACTATTCGAAGTTGTGAAACCATTCTCCCATGGTTCCGTGATAATCAAGTCCATCACTGACAAACATGAATTCAAAGTTAATGGACAAAGATTGAAGCACTACAATGGTGCCCATGTGGAACGTAACAAAGAAGTGGTCAACTTAGGAGATGCATGAGCATGCTCTCCTTTCGATATTTTATTTTTATTATTTTCGATTATTTTTTTTTAGTTTTTTTTGAACTAATTATTCTTTTTTTTTCGATTAGTATTATATTTTTAGGATAGATTTTCTTTTTTTTAAATCTTTTTAAGTTTAAGAATCCCTTTACACATCTTTATTTATTTTCTTTTATTAGTTTATCTTTAATTTTAATCCTTATTTGATTTTCTTTGAATTGTAGGAAAAGAGTTCAAGATAAAGAGGAATTTTAATCCAAAAAGGAAAACATCTTTAACAGGGAAATTAATGGGCTGGATCTAAGGCTTATATAAAGCCTCCAACTTGCCCTAATTAAAACCCCCTTGCCGTCACCCTTCCCCTAAACCGAAACCCTCTGTTTCGTCTTTCCAAAAATTAATCCCACCCACCATATTTACTACCTATCTTTTCTATAAAACCCGTCACCCTTAACCTATTCCTACTTTTCATCTTGCAACTCTTTAGTTTCTTTTATTTTCTTTTATTTGTTTTTACAAAACTCACAACCAAGATCATCTATGGCATCCAAAATTAAATTTTTAGTTCATCCAAGTTCCTCCAAAGAACCAAGATACAAGAAGTTTGCTACACCGGTAGTTCAAGAAAGATTTCACTCCAAGTTCGAAAGCCGGAAGATTTACGAAGAACAAGGCTTTGAATACTCCAACTCTCATCAAGATTTTGGCTTTGAACCATTCATCTTCGAGAGGATTGCACATCAAAAGTGGCAAATCTTTTGCCATCAATCAGAACTGGTTAACATCTCATGGGTAAGAGAATTCTATGTTCACTCACCTAACCCGGATAATCCTTATGTTTTTGTTCGTGACAAGGCCATACTCATAAGCCCTGAAAACGTCAACACCTTTTACGGGCTCTACATTGAGAATGACGAGCATCAAGCCTTTAATCTACATTGAGAATGACAAGGTGCTTCAAGAACTCACTCAACCGGGAATTCATTGGAACGACGGTAAATACAAGGGCACGGTAAATCACCTTCGGCTTAAACCCGAGGCAAAACTATGGAATAAGTTTGTTAAAACTTCTTTAATGCCCACCACACACAATACTACCGTTGATATACCACATCTTTTGCTCATACATTCTATTTTGCATAATCGCATCATTAACATTGGAAAAATTATTTGTGATGAGTTTTTTGTATGTAGCTCAAAAGATAAGGGTTCTCTTTTCTTCCCTTGCTTAATTTCTAATCTTTGCAAGGAGATGCATGTTCCAAGTGAGTCAACCGATGAAAAGGCCCTACCAAAGTCCGGTTGGAATCAAGCACAAATCCGAAAACTAATGGGAGAGGCACCGAAAAAATCCTCAAGGCCTCCAATTACTGCAACAACTCCTGCCGCCCCGGTAATCCCTAGTGCCCAAGTACCTAACGCCCGGGTAACTCAGCCATCAACCCCGGGACATTTTGAAGCACTCTTGCAACCATTGGCGATCCACCTAAGGCAAATTGAAGACCGCCAACTAATGTTCACGCGGTACATGAATGAGCACAACAATTCCATCACCCAAGTCATCCTAGAAAAGTACTCGGACAATCACGTGCCGTTCCCAATCTTTCCTGTCGAGATCCTTGCCCCGACAACCAATGAAACAGTCGCCACGGCAACCGCAACAGATGATGTCATGGCAACCTACACCGTGCCTGCACAAGCAGATACCACGGCAACCAACCCTGAAGATGCCACGACAACCAAAGCTAAAGACATCCCGGCAACCACTGCAAAAGCCAAAGGTAAAACACCTATGCCCGAATCAACTCCTACGAAATCATTGTCTGATTTTTCAGATTCGGACGAGTCCTCCATTGCATCAACAAAGACCGCACCAATTGAATCCTCCAAGTGAAAAGCCAATGACATTGTTGAAGAAGACGATGAGGATAACCCCGTACGAGGATCGATTCCACCATCGGCCAAAAGGAAACTAATCATCCACGACGACGAACTCTCAGAGTAAGTCCTCGTTTGCATTTTATTTTTCATTATTTTTATTTAATACATGCATTGAGGACAATGCCTCACTCGAGTTTGGGGGGGATTGTTATTAGTAGTTACAATGTTTAGTTACATTCATCTTAAGTACTACATTTAGGATACATAAATTGCTTGCCATGCCTTTAGTTGGAACAAGAATTGCCTAGATTTGATGAATATCCGATGATGACTTTGCCAATGCACTTAATTGATAGAATTTCTATTCTAGGATAACCATGGAAACACTTAGAATTTTACTATGATGCTAAATTTTGATGAAACACTGTTGTGGTTTGATTGATTTAAGGAATTCTAGTGAACTTAGGTTGATAGTTAAAAAAATTGGGGGATTAGACTAAAAATTGGATAAATGCTAGAGGTGCCCGAAATTGGCTCTAGCATGTGCTAAAAATTTGATTGCTAGAGGTGCCCGAAATTGGCTCTAGTATGTGCTAAAAAATTGATCGCTAGAGGTACCCCAAACCGACTTTAGTCGAATAAATTAATTAACTTAAGAAAACTAAAAACAAAACACTAGAGGTGCCCAAAACTGGCTCTAGTTAAAACATGTTAAAAGAACCCAATGAAGTAATTTGAAAACCTCTTGTTTGCATAGAATCTGAAAAATCAACTTGCACATAACTCCGCACACACTCACAAGCATTATAGTTTGATTCCGAGTAACTCTTAAGTTTTCTGAAAAATGAAAAGCCAGTCATACTTTGTGCCCCGGTTCTGAGAATTGAAATCAAGTTCAAAGATAAGTTTGTGAAAATTGAAGTCTTGGCAGGTAACTATTATTTTGCATTGCTTGAGGACAAGCAATAGTTCGAGTTTGGGGGTGTGATAAGTGTTCAAAAGTATTATTTTTCTTACCCTTTTTACTCATATTATTGTTAGACTTAGGCTCATATTAGTTACATAATTAGTCATTCATGCATTAATCCATGTTTCCTTCCATCGTTGAGCTTGATTACATAACTTGGTTGTTTTTGTGGGAAAAGATGCTTCTTTGGTGTGTTTTGTGTGTATTTTCAGGATCACTTGCCAAAGCAAGGCTAGAGCTAGTTGCCAGGGCAATGCATGAAGGAGATGCCGAGCTAGTTGCCAAGGCAATGCATGAAGGAGACGCCGAGCCAGTTGCTAGGGCAATTTTTGACAAAGAATAAGGTGATATGGTAGTCGAAATTGATGACTAGACAAGCCCAAGATGATGTTGAGCAAAGCTAAATCCCAAAGGAGTTTGATTTCCATGAAAAGGTTAAAGAAAAATTAAATTCCAAGAAGATAGGAGAAGTTCTAGAAGGAATACAATTATAACAAAGAATTATATTCTTTAAAGATAATTTAATTCCAACTTAACTTCCTCCTCAAAGAAGGACTTTGACCTAGCCCTATAAATTAGAGGCCATGCCGTCAACTCCAAAGGGAGAGAGAGGAGAGAGAGGAGAGAATTTTCGACAAGCATCTAGGGCAAGGAGGATTTTGATAAGCTTCATCCTTCATCTTTTTCTTTCTTGTTCAATTAGGTTCATGCTAGGGATTCTTTATCTTGTGTTTCTTTGGAACCTAGCCATGAACTAAATCTATTTGGCTAAGGTTATTGTGTCTTGTGGTTATGAGAAACTATTGGATTTTGTTTAGGTAATAAGAGTTTGCACTTTTCTATTCAAGGTTTATTCATTCTTGGTTCTTATTCTTGTTTGCGAGTGAATTGGGAGAGGATCTCGTAACTTCATCTATTTATCTAATATCGGGAGAGTTAGATTCAAGAAATGAATGAATATGATCTTTATTCAATCTATTGATGGTGAAGATTAATCCAGCTTAGGAATAAGTTAAGGATTTCAACGGCTAAGAGGAGTGCAATATTGGTTGTTGTTCACCCTTGATTCACGCAGGGATGTATTATCAAGGCATGCACAAGTAGCTAGAGTTTCGACTAAGGGATAAGAAGAAACCATTGAAGAACGCTCTGCCGAACCTTGAAGGTTGCTGCCCAGATGCCCAAGTAGTTGCCCAACTAGTCGCCCAGGCAACCATCGATTAGTTGCCAAGGCAACCCCGTTGTGCAAGTTGCCACTGCATCTGAGTTGCCCGTACACTCTTTTACCAAGACGATCCAATCGACTATCACACCTTAACTCATGATAACCTGGCCTATCTCTCTCATTTAATTACATCGCCTTTTACTTATTTGCTTTCTAGATTAGTTATTAGTTAAAACTCCTATAATCTTCTACTTGTGTTTTCTTTTACTTTTTACAGTGCAAGAGACTAGATTCTTGAAGTGGCACCAATCCCTGTGGAGACGATATCTTTTATACTATAACTTGAAACGTGTATACTTGCACAATTGCGTAGCACTTATTACGCGCAACACTTCACATCCTTGGAGGAAAGGGTGACGGCTATTGAACATCGCCAAAAATCTATGGACATCACTCTTAACGCCTTTCATGGTGAATGACGTCAATCCCATGGACCTCTAGCCACAAATGTTGATGAGGATGAGGATGAAGAAGATGAAGACGATGGAATGGACTCTTAGGCATTTTGCATATCATATTAGGATTTAAGTTATGCACCTTTATTTTATGTTTTTATGAACTCCTATGCTTTACTTTTTATTTGGTTTATATTTTTTGGATTTGAGTTGGGATTGCTTATTTTGCTTAAACTATGCTTTGAACTTTAATGATTATGTTGTTTATCTTACATTGCTTGGAATTACTATGTTCCTTTATAAATATACCCTATTGAACTATGTTGATTTTTGATCTAACAAAAACGGGGAGAAGATTTAAAGAGCCAAAAAAATTTTAGCCTTAAATTAAGGGGGAGTAAATTTTCAATTTTTTTTTAAGATACTTAAAAATTTTCATTTGGTTTTGTTATATCAAAAAAGGGGAGATTGTAAAATCTATGTTTGATTTTGATATAACAAAGTGTTTAAGGACTAAATTGTAAAAGAAAATAAAATTTTAAGGTATTCAAAAGCCTCACAAAATGACAAGGAAAAGTTTTCCAAAGTTAAACGCTTAAACCCAAAAAGTTTATAAGTGTTTCAAGCTCAAAATATACAAATACGCCAAGGCGTATCGATACACCCCTTGGTGTTTCGATACGAATTTTGGCTACTGAAATTTAGTTTTACAAAACGTTTCGATACGACCTTGGCTGTTTCGATACTGTCTTCAGGATTCATCTGGGCAAACATTTTTAGCTTAGCGTTTTGATACGGATCACAGCCGTTTCGATACGATTTGAAATCTGGGTTTAATAAATTTGTACTCGTACCGATATGGTACACTATGTTTTGATACGGTTTAAAATCTGGATTTAAGAAATTTCAAAACGTACCGATACGGTTAGCCCCGTACCGATACAGCTTGTCAAGATCTTCAAAGATCTTTGTATTAAATTTTTTGACCGTTACTTGTCAGTTATTGGAATCCCCAATTTTAAAATACTGTTGAACCCGTATCGGTACGCCCCTAGGCGTACCGATGCATTTTTTCATCCAAGATTCCAGTGGCAAAACTCGTATCGATACGACATTGTCGTTTTGATACGTCCCCTATTTTGCACTATGACCGTTTCGATAGGCCCTTACGTGTATCAGTACGTTTTCCACAACGGCTATATTTTTGTTGAAACAGGTATCGATATGGGCCTTCATGTACCGATATTGTTGTTCACCAAACTGCATTTATTGCGGGAAAAATGGTCCCCAATGGCTCTATTGATGACTTCAACCACCGAAACAACTAGAATTCAATAAGAGGGTATAAATACAAGTCTCCAATGCAGCAGCAACAACTAATGAAACTCCATTGAACAACATTCAAGTACTCAAGCAAAATCCAACCCTTGTTCTCAAAAAGTCAAATCTTTGTACCCAACTTGTGTAATCCTTTGTAATCTTTTTATTTCAAGTTTGGGGTTGAGTGTTCTTATAAATTGGGAAAATATTTACCTTGTGAGGGCTTTTATTCATTTGCCATTTCTTTCTTTGTATTCAAGAGTGAATTGTTCAAAGCTTTGGGTAGAAAGCTTGAACTTGTAAGGGTTGCCTCCTAAGCCTAGAAAAGGGGAAGAATTTCATGGTGAAATTGGTTGAAAATCCTTAGTAGGAAGCTAAGGTAGTGGACGTAGAGCTTGTTAGAAGCTTGAACCACTATAAATCTTTGTGTCCCATTGCTTATCATTTTCCAATTGCTTCCAAACTTTTAAAATTTCCAATTCACCCCCTCTTGGCCAACATCTATATTGATTGATCATCCTAACAAAACATTAGACACAAATTGTCTCAATTTCCATTTTCTGTCAACTTGCACTACCATCAAAGAAATATTTATATAAAATAATTTACAGCTCGGAATTCGATTCTGTTTGTTCATAAAGAAACTAGATTCAATATGCTTTTCAACCATATAAATTAATAGCCCAAATTCAACTTGTACGATTTATGACGAATTTTCAAAATCAATTTCCAGTGCCGATTTCGGAACAGACTGCCATACTGTTTTCTGACCTTTCACCACTTAAAAATTCCTATATTTTTACTCAAAACTCGAAACCAGTTTCCGTTTGTGGACACGAAACTAGACGAACAAATCTTTACATCGGTATAAAATTCACCTTCTAACCATTTTTGTAGAATTATGGTGAATTTTCAAACTTACTGACAAATAAGACACTAGTGATTACCATATATCTCATTTCGGTCCTTAATGACCATTTTGAACATTTGGCAAACTATACATACCATAATGCTCTAATTCTTCCATTTAAATCATCCACTTTCTCGTTCTTGCCAAAGTGGTCCTTTTTCATCAATCCAAGCTAATTTGATCATGTTTTCAACAATTACTCTTTAATTTTTCTTCAAAACAACAATTTCCTAAACATCCCCTTAATTTTCTCAATTTGCCGAATAGGTCCCTAAACTTTTCAAAATTTTCAATTTGGTCTTAAATTGTCAATTCAAGCTTGAAATATCATTTTCTACCCATTTCCATCATCAAATAAATTTTAACAATTTAGTCCCAAATTTTCTTCAAATTTTCAAATTAGTCCCTAAAGGGAATTTGACCTTCAACATCAAAATTGAACTTCCATCATCAATATAATGCTTCAAACATCATAATCTAACCATTTTCATCCTAAATTCTCAAAACCTTAACAAATCCCTAAATTTCAAGATTAGGGTTTATAACTTTCAACATGAATTTAACTTGATTTCAAGCTTGATTTCAACAATACTAAGCTTAATTCATCATCTACTACTTGAATTCCATCAATTTTCCATGAAACCCTAATTTCTCTCTCTTCAAACCCTAATTCAATACTTCATAATTCCATGCAATTTTACTATCAAAACGTAGAGAATGAAGAGTAGATCACTTTACCTCAAACAACCTTGCTTGAATTCTTGATCAAATGCCTTGAATTTGAGCTAGAAAAATTTTGGACATTTCCCCCCAAATTTCTCTTCTTTTCGAATTGCTAGGGAAGAAGATGAACTTTTGTTCATCATTTTTAACAATAAATCCAATATAAAACAATAAAATGCCACATGTTCATGTAAAAATAAATTTAAAATTCATTTTTTTCTCTTTTCAAAAATACCCCTCTAACTAAATCAAATTTACAACCTAGTTCAAAATTGTGCCATCCCATTACATTTGAGCTAGGTTGGTTCAAATCCAACTGGCTATCATAATTAAATAATCATAAAATATCATTTATGATTTTTGTTCGATCCAATTTCCCGATTTTCACCTTCTACGAATTTTCCTTTATCAAAATATCGACTCTAATTCAGGAATCACATATTTTCTTAATTCCATAAATAGATCCATACTTTCATACAAAATCCTCTACTGTAATAAAGTCAAACTTAGAAATTTGACTTGATCTAAAAATATCGATAATTACCTGAAATCTCTATCTGGTAACATCTTTCTTGAAAATCCTTCATTAAGCATTTATAATGAACTTTTATAACATTCCTCTATCTGATGATGAAATCTCATAATTATTCGATTCAATTCGGATATCCAAATTCCATTTAAACTTTGACTGTAATTTCCCAATAATAGAAACATCAGATCCAACCAAAATCTTCACATTCGATCCACGCCCTTAGGTGATATATTTATTTATGAAATACAAACTCTTAACTTTTGTGGAATTACAACTTTAATCCCCAAAATTTTCCAATCTTATACTTTAGTCACGAAATTTCCAAAAATTACATTTTGGTCACTAACTTTTTAAACTTCAATTCCATTCCAAATTTCCTTGAAATTCAACCAAACTTTAAGAACACCTTATTCAATTCACTATCTATCACATGAGACCTTTAAACCTTAGAAATTTCCTTTTTAAAACCCATAATTAAAGAAATCCTAACTTTTGCATTTTTGTCATTTTAGTCACTAAGTTAGCTTTTAAGTTATTATCTTAGTACTAAAAGACCCTTAATCAACTTAGTAAATTTTGGGGTATCATAATTCTCTCCCCATTAAGAAAATTTGTCCTTGAATTTTCAACATATACTTGATTTAAAAGGTTCAGATATTACTTTTTCATCTACTTCTTAGTTTCTCAAGTGGCCTCCTCAACCATGTGGTTTCTCCAAAGAATTTTAACAACAGGGATTTTCTTGTTCCTTAATTCTTTAACTCTGTATACTAGAATTTTCACTGGTTCTTCTTCATATGTTAAATCTAGTTGTAACTCAATTTCATCAAGAGTGATGACATGTGAGGAATCTGACCAATATCTTCATAGTATAGATACACGAAGTACATCGTGTAATTTTCTTATCTCTGGTGGTAAGGCTAACTAGTAAAACAATGGTCCTACTCTTTTCAAGATCTCATATGGTCCAATAAATCTGGAGCTAAGCTTTCCTTTTATCCAAATCGTAACCTTTTCTTCCAGGTTAACACCTTTAGAAACACTTTATCTCAAATTATTCTGAATAATTCTCACTTTGTTCTCCTTTCCAGAGTTAGATTAACTCTGTTTTCCTTCGAATCACTTTGTACATTTTGGTCATGTAGCTCAAACCAATAAAGTGGAGCCTTACATCTTCTTCCAGATAATACTTCAAATGATTCCATTCTGATGCTTTCCTGGTACTATTATTATAAGCAAATTCAGCTAAAGGAAAATACATTTTCCATGATCTTTCCAATTCAATTACACAAGTCGTTAACATATTCTCTAAAATATAGATAGTTCATTCTGATTGTTCATTTGTTGAGGATGAAAAGGTGTATTAAAATTGAATCGAGTACCCGAGACTTTATGCAAAGATTTTTAAAATCTTGAAGTAAACTTTGGATCTCTTTCAGATACTATTGAAACATGTACTTTATGTAACCGAACTATCTCCTTAATATATAACTCAGCATATTTGTCCATAGAATAATCTATTTCGGACAGGAAAGAAGTGTACTGATTTAGTCAATCTGTCAACTATTACCCAAGTTGAATCTTTATTACACGGTGTCAAAGGTAGCCCTGTTACAAGATTCATAGTTACTCGTTTCCCCTTTCCACTGAGGAATGGAAATCGATTGCGACAATCCAGAAGGCACCTGATGTTCTGCTTTTGCTTGCTGACATGTCGAGCATTTATAATTAAACTCAGTTATAAATCTTTTCATGCTTGACCACCAATATCAATCTTAGGTCTTGATATATCTTGCTTCCACTTGGATGCACAGTCAAAAGAATATAATGTGCCTCAAACAAAAGTTCTTTCTTCAATTCTTCATCAATTGAAATATAGATTCTTGCTCGATAATACAAGCATCTTTCAAATTAAATTTAAAGTCTTTGGTTTCACCATTTTCCACTTGTTTGAACCTTGATAACACTTCTCATCTTTTCTTTGAAAATCTTTTTATTCATTCAAATAAATAATACATCTTTCCTTAGTATCTTGGTCATTGGAGAAGCAATCATTGAATTTTTTTTTACAAACTTTCTATAATAATTAGCTAGTCTCAAGAAACTTCGAACCTCTAATATATTCTTTGGTATTTTCCAATCAACTATAGCTTGTATTTTCTTCAGATCCACTCTTATTCATTTTTCGGAAACCATATGACCAAGAAAAGTAACCCCCGAAAATCAACATTCACACTTTGATAATTTGACATATAGTTTCTTTCCCCAAGGATCTGAAGAACAATTCAAAGATGAGCATCATGTTCCTCTCTTGCCTTTTATTAAACCAAAATATCATCAATAAATATCATCACAAACTAATCCAAATAAGACTGAGTTATTCGGTTCATCAGATCCATAAATGCGGTAGGAGCATTAGTCAGTCCAAACAGCATTAATACAAACTCATAATGTCCATACTGAATTTGGAAAATCGTCTTTAAAATATCTTCTTCTTGAATCTTCAACTGATGATGCCCTAATCGAATATCAATCTTGGAAAATACAACTGCATTCTTTTAACTGATCAAAAAGATCATCAATCCTTGGGAGAGGATATTTATTCTTCACTGTTACTTTATTTAGCTGACGATAATCTATGCATAATCATATAAATCCATCTTTCTTTTTCACGAATAACATTGGTGCACCCCAAGGTGACCCACTTGGTCTTATAAAACCCCAATCCAACAATTCTTGTAATTGTGCCTTTAACTCTCAAAGCTCGGTTGAAGCCATTCTGTACGGGGCCATCAATAGGGGTGCAATACTAGGTAATGCCTCTATTTTAAATTCTACTTCTTGATCAGGGGTAATCCTGGTAATTCATCAAGAAATACCTTTGGATACTCCTGAACTGTAGGAATATCTTCCACTTTAATTTCAGTAGTTCTGGTATTCACCACATTTGCTAAGAAAACTTGGTAGCCTTGTAGCAACAGTTTCTTAGCAGAAACAACTGAAATCACATTAGATAGAAGATTCATCCTTTCACCCACTACTATTATTCTTCACCTTTTGAAATTGTCTAGATTAATCACTTTAAGCGACAATCCACAACAGCATGGTAAAAAGATAACCAATACATGCCTAATACCATTTCAATTTCTTCTAAAGGTAGCTCCATTAAGGTTGCCAAAAACTCAGTTTCCTGCACCTTTTCGGACAATTTCTACATGTCCTTGTCCAACTCATCCTTACATTATAACTCAACAAGTTGTAATCACTATATTACTCTAAATGGGTTCTAAGAAGATATATCGTTCACCACTCAACTTTGTACTTATATACGAATGTACATAGAGTCTTGATCAATCAAAACCAATATAGTTTTATTAAAAAGATAAAATGTGCCAACTATAATTTTCACTTCATTCAAATCTTTATCAGTCCTAAAATTATAAAATCAGACTGATGTGCACATCCCTGACTGTGAAGCAAATTCTTATGATTCCCTCGATCTAATATATTCTCAAAGTAACAATACAATTTCATCCAATTTCTTTCTATCCAATAGTAAAATTCATCCAGCATGATCTTCAAATAGTTTAACCACAAATCTGTAGTCACTAGACCAAGACCTTTATATGCTTTTCATTTAAATTCAGATATTCCTTAGTCCTACACCGCCACTCCCTTTTGTGTCGGTGTTCTTTCTTATTCCACTAAATTCAAAGTACTATTACCACTGTTGGTTCTTTTCAGAATCTCTCATTCACCGACTCATCTCAAATTTATTTTAGTAAGGAGCGACATCAATCAAATCATATAAACATCATATCAGTAATATTGATATCCTAGTGGCATGCATACTCTTTTTAACATAAACCACTTCCATTTAGGCCGAGAACCGGCTAAACCCGTAGCTCTGATACCAATAAATGTAACACCCCTTCCCGTATCCATCATTGAATACGAGACAGAGATGTCAAAAAACATTTGTAAAACCATTTATATTTATAATTTGGTAAAAATTTGTTTTTAAGAAAATTACAATTTAATCTTTATTTTCAAATCTAATTAATCGCGTAAAGTTTAAACTTTATATTTTCATCTTCAAATCAGGTTTAGTTTCAGCCATCGACTTATCAATTTAATTCGACTTTATATAACTAGTGAAACTGCCTAAAAATTGCCTGATTTAAAATCTATCCAGATTCCAATAAAATACAATTTATATCAGAGCATGCATAACCTTTTAATAAATATGCCAACTAGTGAATATCAAACAACTTGAAATATTATATTACTGATACTGATGCACCTGTCTTGATAGGTGATGTCCACTAGTGCTCCCTACTCCAAACGCTCCTCCTTTCCTACACGTGAAAACAGTCACACTGTAAGTATTTACTTAGTGAGGTAATAATTCGAATTTAAGTGCAATTGTCATAATATCAATATCAATATTAATAAATTAACAATGTATATGTATATCAAAATAATAAGATTAGATCTTACCATTACATGCTCGTTAACATAAATAAATATGTAATAACATATATGTATATCAAAATGATAAGATTAGATCTTACCAATACCGTTTCCATTTCCATCCGTAAGCTTTCAATGCTTACCAATACTTTTTTCCATTTCTATCTGCAAGCTTTCAAGCTTATCATTCTATTTCTTTGATTCATTTCAATTTACTTAGCCCAAGGTATCGGATTAAGAGATTCTATGTACACGAGTCATCCCCCTATACTTACTTGAGTATAGTATATTATTGCACTCTACCAGGAGTGCTTAGCACCGAAGTGCTTCGGTATACTTACTGGAGTATACCATTAATGAAATTTGCACTTTACCTGAAGTGCTTAGAATAAATTTGCACTTTACCTAAAGTGCTTAGAATATTTATACAGCTGTTTATGACTCTATGGCGAGCCAACTATACCTTTGAATCTCTACATCATACTTGGGCTTTATATCATCAAATATTTCATTAGTGGCAATGTATATCAATTTATATTAACATGAAGCAGTTCATACCCGAAATAACATTCATAGTATACCATCATCAATAACTAGTGATCAATGCATTTATTTTCAATCTTTGACATATTTAAAATATGTCAAATATATGTTCAATGACATAATTATCATGACAGTATATAAACCAGGTAGACTTATCGCAAGTCCTACCGGTGATGTATGAAACATCCATGTATAATGTTATGTATGCATTGCACTCACCTGGGCCATTTATTTGTATGACTCACTAAGCTCTATTGATCCTTTCCTTTATAGTACCTCGAACCTTCTCTTGATTCGAATCCAACTTCATTTATCACATGAATATAAATAAACATTTGTTAGATTCACTTCTAACAATATTTCACTTAAGCTATCTAATTATTCAACATAAAAATTCTCCATAAATTTCTTTCCTTCCTTATACTGTTCACAAACTCATTTTTGGTCCCTAATGACCATTTTGATCTTCAAGTAATTCCTCCAAGCTTGCTAACAAACATTAGACACAAATTGTCTCAATTTCCATTTTCTGTCAACTTGCACTACCATCAAAGAAATATTTCTATAAAATAATTTACAGCTCAGAATTAGATTCCGTTTCTTCAGAAAGAAACTAGATTCAATAAGCTTTTCAACCATATAAATTAATAGCCCAGATTCAACTTGTACGATTTATGACAAATTTTCAAAATCAATTTCCAGTGCCGATTTCGGAACAGACTGCCATACTATTTTCTGACCTTTCACCACTTAAAAATTCATATCTTTTTTACTCGAAACTCTAAATCAGTTTCCATTTGTTGGACACGAAACCAGACGAAAAAATCTTTACATCGGTATAAAATTCACCTTCTAACCATTTTTGTAGAATTTATGGTGAATTTTCAAACTTACTGTCAAATAAGACACTAGTGATTACCATATATCTTATTTCGGTCCTTAGTGACCATCTTGAATATTTGGCAAACTATTCATACCTTAATGCTCTAATTCCTCCATTTAAATCCTCTACTTTCTCATTCTTGCCAAAATGGTCCTTTTTCATCAATCCAAGCTAATTTGATCATGTTTTCAACAATTACTCTTTAATTCTTCTTCAAAACAATAATTTCCCAAACATCCGCTTAATTTTCTCAATTTGCCGAATAGGTCCCTAAACTTTTCAAAATTTTCAATTTGGTCCTAAATTGTAAATTCAAGCATGAAATATAATTTTCTACCCATTTCCATCATCAAATAAATTTTGACAATTTAGTCCTAAATTTTCTTCAAATTTTCGAATTAGTCCCTAAAGGGAATTTGACCTTCAACATCAAAATTGAACTTCCATCATCAATATAATGCTTCAAAAATCATAATCTAACCATTTTCATCCTAAATTCTTAAAAGCCTAACAAATCCTTAAATTTCAAAATTAGGGTTTATAACTTTCAACATGAATTTAACTTGATTTCAAGCTTGATTTGAACAATACTAAGCTTAATTCATCATCTACTACTTGAATTCCATCAATTTCCATGAAACCCTAATTTCTCTCTCTTCAAAACCTAATTCAATACTTCATAATTCCATGCAATTTTACTATCAAAACGTAGAGAATGAAGAGTAGATCACTTTACCTCAAACAACCTTGCTTGAATTCTTGATCAAATTCCTTGAATTTGAGCTAGAAAAATTTTGGACATTTTCCCCCAAATTTCTCTTCTTTTCGAATTGCTAGGGAAGAAGATGAACTTTTGTTCATCATTTTTTTTAACAATAAATCCAATATAAAACCATAAAATGCCACATGTTCATGTAAAAATAAATTTAAAATTCATTTTTTTCTCTTTTCAAAAATACCCCTCTAATTAAATCAAATTTACAACCTAGTTCAAAATTGTGCCATCCCATTACATTTGAACTAGGTTGGTTCAAATCCAACCGGCCATCATAATTAAATAATCATAAAATATTAATTATGATTTTTGTTCGATCCAATTTCTCAATTTTCACCTTCTACGATTTTTCCTTTATCGAACTATCAACTCTAATTTAGGAATCACATATTTCCTTAATTCCATAAATAGATCCATACTTTCATACAAAATCCTCCACTTTAATAAAGTCAAACTTAGAAATTTGACTTGATCTAAAAATATTGATAATTACCTGAAATCTCTATCGGGTAATTGAAAATCCTTCATTAAGCATTTATAATGAACTTTTATAACCTTCCTCTATCTGATGATGAAATCTCATAATTATTCGATTCAATTCGGATATCCAAATTCCATTTAAACTTTGACGGTAATTTCCAATAATAGAAACATCGGATCCAACCAAAATCTTCACATTCGATCCACATCCTTAGGTGATCTATTTATTTCTGAAATACAAACCCTTAACTTTTGGGGAATTACAACTTTAATCCCCAATTTTTTCCAAAGTTTATACTTTAGTCACGAAATTTCCAAAAAATACATTTTGGTCATTAACTTTTTAAACTTCAATTCCCATTCCAAATTTCCTTGAAATTCAACCAAACTTTAAGAATATCTTATTCAATTCACTATCTCTCACATGAGACCTTTAAACCTTAATCAACTTAGTAAATTTTGTATTCACTAAATGACCCTTAATCAACTTAGGGATTTTAAAAAAAAAATCGGATTTTAAAGAAATTCAAATTTCAAAAGAAATTCAAAAATCAAAATAATAAAAAATTAGGCCACGTAACATGTAACACCCTTAACGTCTACTCGTAGTACGAATACACATGAAGGATGTCACAATATTATTTAACAGAGTTCTAGACTTGTAATTTTTTTATAAACATCTAACATAAAACTAGTTTATAAAATAACCCTTTCTCGACTTTCGAGGTATTCATAGCTATTTGCAGATTGCTAGTTTTGACCCTAAATTGGTTTATAAAACCTGTTAGTTAGCTATTAAAATAAGTATATAACTCAGGGTGAAAACTAGGTACACTGCCTAGGCCCTTTCTTGAATTTAAAATTGTTACACTATAAACAATAAATAAAATGTTACCCGATTAAATATCATCACCGGTAATTCTTTAACCATACGAATAATTCATATTTATTTGACTATTAATCAAACTTATACTTTTAAAACAACTAACGAATAAATTGATACATGCCCACCAGAGAATATCATAAACTAGAATGTCTTACTGATGTTTGGCAGATTGCAACTTGATCAACATGCTTGACTCCTCTTTCGGTAAGTTCCAATAACCTACGTGTGAAACAACACACGCTAAGTATTCACTTCGTGAGGCAAAGCATATAAGGTTATCAAATAACTAACATGAACATAATTCAAGGCTTATTTTTATATCTAGCTTATCTAAGTATAACTGATAAATTACTTGTATTAAGTTCATCATGTTTACTTGTCATACTTCAACATGCTTCTCATAGCATAATATAACCAGTTTCTATGGCATTTCATGGCAAACTTTATCATAATTCTAATTCTTTTCCTAACATATCAAACAAAGAAATACAAATATTACTGAGCATAACATAATCGAGAAAATAATGATCTTACGAAAAATACAGAGATATACAGAGAGTACGGAGAACCTGTTATTTCTCTACTTATCACCAAAACTTTGCAGAAAACTCAGTACATAACGAAATTTAACAAGCTAACTAGCTCAATTACCTACATTTTTATTAATCTTTAAATTTGCCTAAAGTATACTTTATGAGACCTTAGGTATGCGATTCATTTGAAATATGACATCGTAGTGCTAAACGGAACATACAGATGAGTATGTACTCGAGGACGCTCTTTGCTCCTCATATAATCAAGGACGCTCTTTGCTCCTCATATAAGCACCTCTTTAGTGCACTTAGCACCATGGGCTTAGATCCCCAAGGTGGATGTGACACCGTAGCAGTCACAAAATAGACAGATATCAGAATAGAATGATGCAACTGCTAAGACTCTATGGCATGCCAACTATACCAATGACTCTCACTTTGTAATACTTGGGCATACAGATATATGTATATCATGATCAGAAGTTATCATATCCGATGTCATCAATAAATCATAATGGCAGTTCATAACCCAGATAATATCATGTATACTATAACAAAGATATCTATCAAAGCACTAACAATGTATTATACATATTACTTGCTCTTACCATATTCAAATAATATATCATTTATAGTGACTATCATAACATTTCACAGATAAGTTCTCATACTTAAAACAGTATGTTATTCAAGCCATATTAGCTTATTTATTAAGAATACTTTTCCAGTCAGTGATCATGTATCAAACACTTCACTTATGCTTAATTTTTTTATGAACATAACATATCATAAATAATTCTTTAGTCATATGTTAGGAACATTGTCCCCATATTGCTCGCCATATTACTTACCACATTTAAATAGTAGAACATAACTTCAACATACATCATATCATGCATAATTAAGTAATAATTAAGGCACTCACCTTGGCCACTTAACACAATGCCTCACTAAGTCCTAGTTCGATCCTTTCTTTCATAGTACCTAGAACCTTCTTTGATTAGGACTTGACTTCATTAATCACATGAATACAATAAAATGTTTGTTAGATTCAAATGTAACAATACCTTAAACATGATGTTTAATGTAATTATTCGAATATAAAATTTTCAATTATTTTCCTTTCTTCCTTGTATTGTTCAAAAACTCATTGTGGTCCTTAGTGACCAATTTGAACTTTCAAATAATTCCTCCGAGCTTTCTAACTAACATTTAAATACAAAATGTTTCAAATTCCATTCAAATGACCAAAATTTCTTCCATGTCCTTTTTGGGCAAAATGACCAAAATGCCCTTTACCGATCAACTTATTCACAAAATTGTCATTCTATGTCATTTCAATCGATTTAAAATTTTCATGATCTTTTTAACATTCAAATATTCATAAAATGATATTTTATGACTCTTCTAAGGTCCATGGAACTATCTATAAAATTTTAGCTCGATTCGATTATCATAATATTTTTCCGAACTTTATCGCTTTATAGTCAATAATACAAACTCTGTATGAAAAATTCGGGTAACACAGAAACTTCATTCTTTTGGGTAAACTAGTCATTTAAGGGGTTAAAATACATAACTTTTAAAAATTACACTTTGATCCCTAAAATTTTCTAAAGTTTATACTTTAGCCACAAAACTTTCAATATTTCCATTTTGGTCACTAGCCAAAAATTGGGATATTACAATTCTCTCCCCTTAAGAAAATTTTTCCTCGAATTTTCAACACGTACCTGGTTCAAAAGGTGAGGAAACTGCTTTCTCATATCTTATTTTCTTTCCCAAGTCATTTCCTCAACTTTACGATTTCCTCAAAGAACTTTAACAAGCGAAATTGACTTATTTCCTTAGTTCTTTGACTCCATGTTTTATTATCTTTACCTTATCTTTAACTTCTTTAATTTGCTCAAGGCCAACTATATCTCGATCCTTTGAATTCAATCATACATGCCTTTAACATATCCTCTAAAATTTGAATAGTTCGCTCTATTTGTCCATCTGTTTGAGGATGAAAAGTTGTGCTAACATTGAGTCAAATATCCAAGGCTCTATGTAAAGACTTCCAAAATTTTAAAGTAAACCGCGGATCTCTATTAGATACTATCGAGGCTGGCACTCCATGTAGTCGAACTATTTCCTTACTATACAACTCAGCATACTTATCCCTAGAGTAATCTGTTCGAACATGGATAAAGTGTGCTAACTTAGTCAATCTATTAACAATCACCCAGATTGAATCCTTCTTATTCGATGTCAAATATAGTCCTAATACAAAGTCCATCGTCACTCGTTCTCATTTCCATTGAGAAATGGAAATCAATTACGATAATTCATAAGGTACCTGAAGTTCTGCTTTTACTTGTTGACATGTTAGATATTTAGAAACAAACTCAGTTATAACTCTTTTAATGCCTGGCCACCAATATCGACTCTTTAAATCTTGATACATCTAGTTTCCACCTAGATGTACAATCAAAAGACTATAACGTACCTCGAAGATAAGTTGTTTCTTTAATTCTTCATCGTTTGAAAAATAGATTTTTTTCCTCAATAATACAAGCATCCATCAGATTAACTTCAAAGTCTTCGGTTTCACCTTCTTCCACTTATTTGAACCTTAACAAACACTTCTCATCTTTGCTCTAAAAATATTTTATTCAATCTAATAAAGTAGACTTTATTCTTTACTCGAAAATCAAAGTGCCATCTTCTTTTAATGCCAATCTCGCATTCATAGCTCTTACGGCAACAAATGTCTTTCGACTGAAGGCATTAGCTACCACATTATCTTTTCCTGAATGATACTCAATGATCACATCATCATCCTTAAGAAGCTCAATCCACCTTCTTTGCCTCAGGTTCAACTCCTTTTTAGTTAACAGATACTTTAAACTTCTATAATCTGTGTAAATATAGCATCATTTACCATATAAATAATGACGCTATATCTTTAAAGCAAATACAACCACTGTCAGCTCCAAATCATGAGTAGTATAATTCTTCTTATGTGTCTTAAGTTGTCTCAAAGCATAGGCCACTAATTTTCCTTCTTACTTAAGTACACTCCTCAAACCTTTATGAGAAGCATCGTTATAAACCACATAATCTTTGCCCAATTCTAATTGTACTAATATCGGGGCTTCGATTAATATCTTCTTTAATGTCTCAAAGTTTTATTGACACTTATCTGTCCAACATAATGACATCTTTCCTCAATAGCTTGGTCAGTGGGGAGGCAATCATCGAGAAATTCTTTACAAACTTTCGATAATAACCAACAAGTCCCAAGAAACTTTGAACCTCAGAAACATTCTTCAGAGGTTCCATTCAACTATAGTTGGTACTTTCTTGGGATTTACTATTATCTCTTCTGCCAAAACCACATGACCAAGAAAAACAACTTTCGGTAACCAAGATTTACACTTTGATAGCTTAGCATATAACTTCTTTTCTCGAAGAGTCTGAAGAACAATGCGAAGATAGGCATCATGTTCTTCCTTTGTCTTCGAATTAAATATCTTTTCCTTTCAAGTCCGCATAAGACTTCAGTCGATCATTAGTCTTTTTAAGTTTATCTTGTATAATCTTTACTTTTATTCCATTTCTTGTAATAGATCTGACTTAATTAATTTCGATCTTCAACTCATACCAATTTAATAGTGATTTACACTTTCGACCATAGAGAGCTTCGTAGGGTTCCATCTGTATACTTTCTTGATAACTATTATTATAAGCAATTTCTACTAATGGCATATATCTTTTCCATGATCTCGAACTCAATTATACAAGCTCATAACATATCCTCAAGAAATCTTTCACAGACCTTCGATTTTAACCAATAAGTCTTAAGAAACTACAAACCTCTGTAATATTTTGGGAATTTTCCCACTCCACAATAGACTGTATATTTTTAGGATCGACTCAGATCCCTACAGCTAAAGTAATATGACCTAAGAAAGCCACTTTTAACAACCAAAACTCACATAAAGTCTTTCTGGTTCAGGTTAATTGATAATCCTGATAGAAAATATATCATTTCCTTTTTGTATTTCCTTTTATAAATAATCACTACATGGTCGTAAAGAACTATCTTCATTCTTTACGAATAATTTTAGAGCTTCTCACAATAACACAGTGGATTGATTATAACTCCAGTCTAACAATTCTTACAATTGAGCTTTCAGCTCTTTTAATTCGTTCTAGGAAATTTTCCAGGTCACTTCTATTGTAAGTACTACTCTGTGGCATTAGTCCACCCAAATACAAACATGTTCCCTTAGTAACAATATTACTTCTTTTGACTTTTCAATTACCATATCTTTCAGACCTTCCAATATGATTTTTATTATCCTTTAACTTTAGATAAGTAGTCATCAATTCACATTTACTATAAAATTTAGGTCACTCAGAAACTTAAACTTTTAACAATCAATGCCGTAACAAATACAGATACTGGAGGTTAAAACCTCTCATGTATTTCTTCTAATATCTAAATAGTATTCCATGTTCTTGTGCTTGAGCTCCCTACAGCACACATAGCTCAGCCAAGTCAGAAGTCGAGAACAGTACATACTTTACTTTATTTATACTACTACGGGTCTCTTTCTGACCCCCAAGCATTTATATTTCTCAAGTAAAGATACTTCTTCTTCTTCTTCTTACTTCTTCATATCTGAATATCTTAATTTATCAAAGATATTCTTAACATCATTTAATTATAACTTACAGTCCTACGACTGTCTTTTACCTTGAAATGTGAGCTCTTACTATCTAAATTTCTTTGTAACTTATGCTGTTATAAACACAAGTGCATATATAGATGTTAAGGACTAACATCTTATAATTACTGCATCAGCTCCTTACAATGCAGATAACTCAACCCAAACTGAAGTTGATTACAATACTTATTTCACTTCATTGTACTCGCTATGGGTCCTTTATTGACCTCTGAGATTCGTCGATTGATGAAATCTGGTAGTGTCTTACTTTCCTTACTATAATCTTATTCTATCCTATACTAATGAGGGGCAGCTTCAAGTCATACAATCAACACATCAGTAATATGACATTTTAGGGGCATGTATTTACTGACAACTTATAACAAACTTGGTTTAGAATCCAGAACCGACTAAACCTATAGCTCTGATACCACTAAATGTAACACCCTTAACGTATATTTGTAGTACGAATACACATTAAGGATGTCACAATATTATTTAACAGAGTTCTAGATTTGTAAACTTTTTATGAACATAACATATCATAAATAATTCTTTAGTCATATGTTAGGAACATTGTCCCCACATTGCCCACCATATTACTTACCACATTTAAACAGTAGAACATAACTTCAACATATATCATATCATGCATAATTAAGTAATAATTAAGACACTCACCTTGGCCACTTAACACAATGCCTCACTAAGTCCTAGTTCGATCCTTTCTTTCATAGTACCTCAAACCTTCTTTGATTAGGACTTGACTTCATTAATCACATGAATACAATAAAATATTTGTTAGATTCAAATCTAACAATACATTAAACATGATGTTTAATGTAATCATTCGAATATAAAATTTTCAATTATTTTCCTTTCTTCCTTGTATTGTTAAAAAACTCATTGTGGTCCTTAGTGACCAATTTGAACTTTCAAATAATTCT
This sequence comes from Hibiscus mutabilis, assembly GCA_019671005.1. Lineage (NCBI taxonomy): Eukaryota > Viridiplantae > Streptophyta > Magnoliopsida > Malvales > Malvaceae > Hibiscus > Hibiscus mutabilis. The sequence goes on from CM033722.1 coordinate 23,434,146, forward strand.
TCTGAGCTTGCAAACTAACATTTAAACACAAAATGTTTCAAATTCCATTTTCTGACAGCTTGCGCTACCTTCAAAGATTTACTAATATAGAGCAGAATGCATATTGGATCTTAATTTTCTGTACACTGGAGAAACTAGATTCGATAATGGTTCTAGAGGTATAAGCCACATAACTTAATAAAATCTACAAAAAATATGAAAATTCCTTACATTCACGTCACAGAGTTGTCTAGGCAAAAACTGCTCTGTAATTTTTCTGACCTTCATTCGATTAAAAATTCATATCTTTTAACTCGGAACTCAAAATCAGTTTCCGTTTGCTGGAAACGAAACTAGACTAACAAATCTTTACTTTGGTATAAAATTCACCATCTAACCATTTTTGTAGAATTTATGGTGAATTTTAAAACTTACTTCCATAATTCAAATTTCAACATAACTTTCCATGAATAACTTCTAATTTACACCAACTTCTCTTTATTTCTCTACTTGACAATTTAGTCCCATCACTTTACTTCAAATGGTTAGAGTAAAGCTTGTATTCATATGTTCTCTTTACATCCTTCATTAAAATAAGATTAAACGTTTACTCCTCTAATTTCTCTTAATTTGTCAAAATGGTCACCAAATTTCCAATATAAGGATTCAAGCTTCTTAACTTTGCAAATTAGTCCTCAAATCAACATTACTACCTTAATTCCATCATTTTAACTAAAAATCAGATTTACTCCTTCTACATATCCTCTTTGCCGAATAGACCATTCAAGTTTGACAAATTGTCAAAATGGTCACTAATGCGATTAATCATCGGTTTAGCATTCTAACTTCATTTTCACGTCTCTAACATCATTAATAATATAGATACACATAAAATTCATAAAAATCAGATCTGGTCCCTTAATTTTAAAGCTTTCTGAAATGGTCCCTATGTATTTAACTTAGTGTTTTGCTTCCAAACAACAAATCAAGCTTACTAGATCATTAATCCAACATCACAAACCCTAAGTTAGACTTGAATACATAAACCCTAATCTTCTATATAAAAACTTAAATATGTAGGGTTTAAATGCCAACTCAATAACATGATTCTAACATCATACAAGCATGATTTTAACTTAAAATCAACCTTGGATTCATAAAATTATAAAAGCCCCAATTTGTTCATAAACCCTAATTTCTTCCTCATATCAAATATCATCAACCAAACAAGTATTATATAAATTATTTACATCAAAAGATAGAGCTCAAAGAGTAGAACAACTTTGTAGTTCGAAAGATTACCTGAAAACCAAGATTCGAGGCTTAAATCGAGCTTGTAAAATTTATCTTCTTTTTCTCTTGACCACGGTTTTGGAGGGTATTTGGCTGATAATTCCTTCATATTTTATGTATTTAAGACACTTGTATTATTAAAAATGAATTTTTAATTCAATAAGTTCCACTTTCCAAAATACCCTCCAACTAGATCTATATTTCTAATTTGCCATTTTGTAACATTACAACTAGACTTAGTTGGATTCTAATCAGCCACTATTAATCAATAAAAGAAATCTCAAAATTCCTTCCATGTCCCTTTTGGGCAAAATGACCAAAATGACCTTTACAAATCAACTTATTCACAAAATTACCATTCTATGTCATTTCAATCGATTTAAAATTTTCCGGATCTTTTTAACATTCAAATATTCATAAAATGATACTTTATGACTCTTCTAAGGTCCATGGAACTATCTCTGAAATTTTAGCTCGATTCGATTATCATAATATTTTTTCGAACTTTATCGCTTTATAATCATTAATACAAACTCCGTACGAAAAATTCAGGTAACACGGAAACGTCATTCTTGGGGGTAAACTATTGATTTAAGGGGTTAAATACATAACTTTTAAAAATTACACTTTGATCCCTAAACTTTTCTAAAGTTTATACTTTAGTCCCAAAACTTTCAAAATTTCCATTTGGCCACTAGCCAAAAATTGGGATATTACATGTTATGTTTTGATTGGATGTTGAAATTTTTTTAATGGTCATTGAAGAAAAAATATTAAATGGATTACAAAAAGAAACGTTAGGCACCTATTTGACCCAAAATATAATTCAGGCACCTATATAAAAAAATATAATTTAGACACTTATTTGACGATTAAGCCTTTTATATATTACCACTTTATTCCTTCTTTTTGAGCATGGGATGATACTCCCTGGCACGTGCCTAGTTCGAATCGGTTGTGATTATGTGTCTCGTACACGTACTTTGTGTATTATCTTTTTCGAAGAACTGTTAATTATCGAATTAATGTGATTGTTAATTTCATGATGATATTTTAAACATGTAAATTAATACTTAATTAACAAATCAATAATTTCGTAATTGATGTGATTAGCAGACAAATCATTAAATATGTTTTAATGAGATGTTTTTGGATTTGTTTGACACTCTATCCAAGTCCATAAATAGAGAGATTTTCCTCTTCTTTTAAAAATACTTGGAAAACATTTAATCTCTCAAAAACTCTCTCGACGTTTTTCTCCCAAACGAAATTTCTTCCAATTGTTAAAGAAAAATTCTGAAAGAACATGTTAATCTCAATGACATAGTCGAATTTCGAAGATTACAACAACCAAGACGATTTCGCTTCTAAGACAATGATTTTTCCACGACAAGATTATGTTCAATTATCTTTAGTTTTAATTATTTCTAGTCAGTGCTAACGGTTTCACTTTACAGTAGTACTTATTTTTCCAATAGTTTAGAAGTAAAATAAAAAGAATACTACTATGAATGTCGATCCCGATGAACAAGTTAGTCCTAGATTTGTCCAAGCTTGACCCACTTGATGGAAAATTACCATCGATGATCTCAAAGGATTATGCTTTTTTCCATGGAACTTGAATTGGATTATGTCCTCTTCAACACACCACTATTGACGTGACCACGATACCTCCACAAATTTGACTGCCATCGTCTCTGCTACTGATGCTACTAAAGAGAAATACGAAAAAGACAACAAAATTTCTAGAAATAATTTGTTAAGTCACATGGCTAATAATCCTTTTCACATGTTTGTCAAGGAGAAAAGTGTCAATACTATATGTGACACTCTGGAGAAGAAGTATGATGCTGACGATGCCGGAGTCAAGAAGTACGTAGTTGGCGAATGGTTGAAATTTCAAATGGCGGATGACCAGCTCATAACAGACCAAGTGCATGAGTAGGAGAGACTGGTCTCTGACATCTTGGCCGGGACAATGAAAATGTTTGAGATCCTTCAAGCCAATGTCTTGATCGAAAAATGACTAAGTATTAGTTAGATTATCGCAATTCCCTTAAACACAAAAGAGGGAGGTGAAGATAGAGGAAATGATCGGCCACATGAAGATAGAAAAGCCTTTCAGACATAGAGATATGACTTCTAATCTTCTCTTCAATTTCCATTAAAAGCTAGCTTGCTAGAGTTTGGTTCTGGCTCTAAAGCCAACAACTTCATAAATAATGGGGGCCAAGGAAGAAACTTAAGGCCCAAAACAAGAAGACGAATTTCAAGAAGCTTGGAAAGAACAAACGAAAAGGAAATCCTGCTGACCCAATCAACTGCTATTCCTACGGTAAAGCTGGACATAAGGCGTATCAATGTTACTAACGATTAGATTGACAAAACGACAATGGACCACAAGCTCAAGCTCAATCCCACATTGCTGAAAATGTTGACGAGGTGATTGTTGTTTTGATTTTCGAGGTGAATCTAGTTGAAAACCATATCGAGTGGATTGTTGACAATGATGCCTCTAAGCATTTTTGCATAAATCGGGAGATGTTCACTAAATTCAAAAATTCAGAAAAAGTGATCAAGTGTACATGAGGAACTCAAGCAGCTTATAAGTACTGGGTAAAGAAAGGTTTTTCTCGATTCCCAACCTTAGCTAACATCATAACCCAATTTACACAGTGGATATCGGTACTCATCAGTGAGTAGTGATACTTCCTACAGAGGGTATCGATACTCTTATGGGTATTATATGAATTTATATCTCGATGTTACAAAATTAATAATCTAGCACTGGTACCGACCCATGGATACCGGTACTGACCCCCAGTATTAGTATTATACTTGAGTACCGGTAAAAAAATCTAGCTTCAAAGTTTAAAAAAGAGAAATAAAGTCCTCGAGTATTGGTTGTAACAACCCGAATTGGGATCTGAGGGTTGAGTTTGATCGAGGCATGAGCCTTGTATTTGGATCGTGTTTTTTGGGGCTTTTAGGCGTCTTTCAGGCCAGCATGTGTGTGTTGGGCTCTTGTGGATGTTGGGTTAAGAAGAGGGTTAGAGGTGTAATACCCCAAATTTTGGTTAGTGATTAAATTGGAAAAATTCAAAACTTTGTGGTTATAATTTAGTGACTAAAATGTAAAAATTCAAAGTTTAGTGACAAAAGTGAAAAGTTGGTAAACGTTTAGGGACCAACATGGTAATTTTGCCAATAAATATTTTTATGGAAAAAATGAATAGTTCATCATAGTATAAGAATTTTGGTGGGAATCAGATTTTTGGTACGAGATTTGTGTAAAAGGCTGTAAAAGGGAAAAGTTTCGAGAATTAATTCGGATGAGCATTCGAACTCGGAAAATTATAAAAATTTGATGAGAGTCTTATCCAGACTAAAGGAACATGATACTGAAATTTGGAATTTTTCTAAATCGATTTGGATTCGATTCTATGCAGTATTCTAAAATAGTGCATAATGGCATTTTGTAGATATATGGATTCATTAATGACATTTTTGACCTTTTGCCCTTACTTTTTAATTAAAATTGATTATTTTGGATAAGATAATACAAGTGTTGTGACCCTATTGGTCATAACTAATGGGCAAATTGGTCATTTCACTATTAGTAGAGATTTTTATATTGGATTTTTGAGAATAAAATGCCATTTGTCCTTATAATTTAACAAAGAAAAAGCTAAAAACTTTCTCCTCTTCTTCCTCAAGTTCGAATACACCATAGCCAAGGTAAGGAGAATTTTTTATTCAATTTTTGGTTAGATTCGATTGGTTTTTGGATCAAGACATGAAATAGAAAATTGATCTCCATCAAATTCTCTTTCATTTGGTATAAATTTTAAGTAGTTTCCATGTTTATATGTTGAGTTTGGGAGTTAGGGTTTATGAAGGACAAGTTGATATATTGAGTTTTATGGATTGTTTTGATTAAATATGGTGTTGTGATGTTGTTTCAAGCATGAATATAGTGAAATTTCTATGTTTTGGTTGTTAGGTGATTTTTGGGAAAATTGAAAAATTAGGGGAAACCCTTGCAAAATTTTTTATTTGAAGATGAAATAATGTTAGAAGCTTGAATATGTTGTTTAGAAGTTAAAAACATGCTTGAATCAAGTTGGAAAGTTAGGTCATAGTGACCATTTGTATTCGGCTAAGAGAAAGAATTTGGGGGAAAATTTTGGAAAATTTTCCTAAGCTTGGAAATGATGTAATGATGATTTTGTAAACTTTAGAATGTCCTTTGGACTAATATGGAAGGTTGTGAAGTAATAAGGACTAAGTTGTAAATTTTGGTAAGTTTAAGGATTTAGTTGTTAAACTTGTTGTTGGAGTGTATTGTGATGGAAAATCAAGGTTAGTGATTAAAAAGGTTGATTTTGAAGTTTAGATAGAATTTTGGGGACCAAATTGTGATTTTGGCAAATTTAAGGATTAAAGGTAATTTTTTAAAGCTTAGGTTCTCAAGTGTAAAAAAATGAAGAATGTAAGGTTTAGAGTTGAAAATGATGGTTGAGAGCTTAAAATGAGTCTTTTAGGACTAAAGTGAATATTTTTGGAAAGTTATAGAATTATTAGGAATATTTTATTAATATATATATATATATTAATGTTAGTAAGATACTAAAATTACTTTGAAATGGTACTTGTTGTTGAAATGTGGTGTAGATCGTATTCGTGATCACAATCAAAGTTCAAATAAGTCGGTAGATAAAGGAAAAGCTCCAGAGTAAAGTAATAGTACAATATAGCTAGTGAGGCAAATGTGAGTGCATTTTTATTTATTTATTATTATGCTATGAGATAGACTTGTGATAAGTCAACCTCGAAGGTTAAAGGTAAAGGATTTGAATTATCTGAAATGTTTGAATGGTTTATAAATGATTTAGGGTATGAACTGCCCAATGCAAATTTCTTTATGAAAGTGATTTATTATGATTTATTGGTATTATTGATAAAAAGGAAAGTTCATATTATTGAAATGTTGAATGCCCGTTGTATGTCTATTGAGAGTCTTGGTATATTGGCATGCCTAAGAGTTAGAGTATATTGGTTTAATACTGCTACTAAGTAGGCGACACATTTAATACTACTACGACAGGCGAGACGGTGAGTTGTGTTTTACAACTATGATCCAGTGAAGGTTATTAATGCTGTTAAGTTACGGTAGTATTTCTAGTGATACACTAGCATTGATCTATTGATCCAAACACAACTGATTAGTTGTTGCGGGCACATGTGCATTACTCGTCATTAAACTCACATACCTTGCATTTTCATATATAGTACATTAGGCTATGCTATATTATCATTGGAATTGAAAGTGGAATGGTTTGGTAAATCAGATCCGTGATTTTCAAATCCTTTTTAATATTCTTATTGCACTCTACATATTTTTTATTATACTTATAGTGAAATGTTTTCAATTATCATATATATTGTCTCACTAAGTGTATACTTGGCGTATGATTGTTTCACACGTAGATATTAAGGAGAGTAAGGAGTAAGGAGCAGCAGAGGACGTCATCATAGTTTGGAGAGCCGAATATCAGTATCAGTATGACATCTTTAATGTTGTCTTTTGATATTACTAGTCAGCATGTATATTTATTTATAATTTGGCTGCTCTGATATGTGTATGTTTAGAAAAGAGTTAGTTTAAATTGTATTTTATTTACTATCTAAATGATTTTCAAATTAGGCAGTTTTTAAGCATTTTTATTATTTAAATAACTACTAAGTGAACTGCCTAGTTGCTGCTTGAATTCAGGTTTGAACTAAATTTAGAAAAATTAAGATTAAATTTTTACGTGATTAGGTGTTTATTTATTTAAAGAGTAAATTGTTTATATTTAAAAAGAAACAAAATTCTACTGATCTATAAAGTGGGAACTATAATACAAGTGTCATGTGACACCTCTAACTTGTATTCAATAATGGATATGGGTGAGGGGTGTTACATTTATTGGTATCAGAGCTATAGGTTTAATCGGTTCTCGACCAGAATGGAAATTGTTTTTGTTGAAAAGTGTTTACATGCCACTAGGATGTCAAAATTACCGAATTGATGTTTATATTATTGATGAATGTCGCTCCTTACTAACGTATTGGTTATGTAATTATAGATGTCTGAATCAAGAGGTTCTAGCTGAGCGGTGGATCAGGAGGTTCCGAAGGAATCCGGTAGTGGCAATAATGAGGTTAATAATAACCCTCCGGCTCAACTGGAACAAGGGAGAGTACCAGCACAGCATGGAATGCCTATGTAGGATCAAGGAACTTTTCTTCAGGCATTGGAAACAGTTCTAACGCGTTTCCAGCCACAAGCTTCTCCTGCTCCCCGTATGACAATTGCTAAGGAATTAAAAAGTTTGGGGGCATCTAAATTTAAGGGAGATTCAGATGATGGTCCAGTGGTTGCGGATATATGGTTAAATGATTTAAAGATCATGCTTGACGGATTCCATTGTTCTGACACTGACAAGTTGGAAGGAGCTGTCTCGTTACTTCAAAGTCAAGGTAGATTCTGGTGGACCAATGCTACGATGCATGTCCCTCCAAAGCGAGTTGCTTGGAAATTCTTCTTAGAAGAATTCAAAAATAAATATATTGGAGACCAGTTCATCCGCGAGATGAAACAACAATTCCTCAGCCTGAAGCAAAGAAACCGGACTATCTGTGAATATGAGTGTGAATTCAACAAGTTGAGCCAGTTTGCAGCAGAATTGATCCCTACTGAAAAGGATCGATGTGAGTATTTTATTGTAGGCCTGAATAGGAAACCCAAGGAAATGTTGGTGGCATTGAACTTGCCTACTTTTCAATGGGTGGTAAATCAAGCTAAAGCAATGGAACGTGTCTATTCAGAGTCGGAGGAGACGACAGAGCAGATTTCACAATCTAATAAAAGACCAGGAACATCTTCAGCTTCTTTCTCATCAAAGAGGAATAAAGGTGGTTCTTGGTATAAGAATAAATATGGATCTGCTCGTAAATGAGGCAATGTTGGAGGAAATAGACAGACTGTTAATTCGGGTGCTAGTTTGTCATTCCAGTTTAGAACTCAGTGTGACGTTTGTGGTAAACGCCATTCTGGCACATGTTGGATGACAACGGGAGCATGCATGAATTGTGGAAAATGGGTCATTTTGCAAGAGTCTGTCCTAAAAAGCAAGGTGAATGATCTGTTCAGACAGAGAGGTCTGCTGCGATGCCACAAAGAGGTAGAGGTGGAGGTGGACCAGGAAGACCATCCGAATTTGTTTCACAACAGGAAATGCGTACACCAGCCCGAGTTTTTCACATCCAGATAGATAAAGATCGTGATGATGCAGAAGTTATTACAGGTACATTCTATCTTTATGATGAGCATGTTTTGTTTTGATTGATCCTGGTTCTACGCACTCATATATTAGCACTAAGCTGATTGAGGAAAGGAGTATTCCATTAGAGTCTAACTCTAGTGACAGTATAGCTACCAATCCATTGGGTCAGAGTGCAAAAGTGAGTCGAATATGTCGAAATTGCCTAATAAAGGTGCAAGGAATAGAGTTCCCGGCAAATTTAATGAAGTTACCTTTCGAAGAATTTGATATAATTTTAGGAATGGATTGGTTATCTGTTTATCATGCAATAGTGGATTGTCGTTTAAAACGACTAATATTGAGGGTTTCGGAAGATGCTGAGATAATGGTAGTGGGTAAAAGGATGAATCCACTATCTAATGTAATTTTAGCTATTTCTGCAAAGAAATTGCTATTGAAAGGTTGCCAAGCCTTTCTAGCTAATGTGGTGGATACTCGAACTTCTGGAGTTAAGTTGGATGATATTCCTACTGTTTGAGATTATCTAGATGTATTTCCTGGTGAATTACTAGGATTACCTCCAGATTGAGAAGTAGAATTTAAAATAGAGGTGTTACCTGGTACTACACCAATATCGATGGCCCCGTATAGAATGGCGCTAGCGGAGCTTCGGGAGTTAAAAGCGCAATTACAAGAATTATTGGATTGGGGTTTTATAAGACCAAGTGTGTCACCTTGGGGTGTACCGGTATTATTCGTGAAAAAGAAAGACGGGTCTATGCGACTATGCATAGGTTATCGTCAAATAAACAAGGTAACTATGAAGAATAAATATCCTCTTCCAAGGATCGATGATCTTTTTGATCAATTAAAAGGTGCAACTGTGTTTTCCAAGATTGATCTTCGATCGGGATACCATCAGTTGAAGATTAAGGAAGAAGATATTTCAAAGACGACATTCAAAACTCGGTATGGACATTATGAGTTTGTAGTAATGCCGTTTAGATTAACAAATGCACCAGCAGCATTTATGGATCTGATGAACCGCATATTTCAGCCGTATTTGGATCAATTCGTGGTGGTTTTTATTGATGACATTCTGGTAAATTCCTAGACAAAGGAAGAGCATGATGCCCATCTCCGAGTAGTTCTTCAGATCCTCCGAGAAAAGAAACTGTATGCTAAATTATCAAATGTGAAATTTGGTTATCAGAAGTTACTTTTCTCGGTCATGTGGTTTCAACTGAAGGGATAAGAGTAGATCCCAAGAAAGTACAAGCTATAGTTAAGTGGAAAGCTCCAAAGAATATCTTTGAGGTGCAAAGTTTCTTGGGATTGGCTGGTTATTATCGAAGATTTGTAAAGAACTTCTTGATGATTGCTTCTCCGCTAACTAAGCTATTAAGAAAGGATGTGTCATTCCTTTGGACGGACAAGTGTCAAGAAAGTTTTGAAACATTAAAAAGGATTTTAACTAAAGCTCCGGTATTAGTGCAGCCAGAATCAGGTAAAGATTTTGTGGTGTATTGTGATGCTTCTCATAATGGCTTGGGATGTGTGCTTATGCAAGAAGGAAAGGTAGTGGCTTATACTTCCAGATAGCTAAATACGCATAGGAGAAATTATCCCACCCATGATTTAGAGTTGGCAGCAGTTGTATTTGCTTTAAAGATATGTCGTCATTATCTATACGGAGAACGATGCTATATCTATACAGATCATAAAAGCCTAAAGTATCTGCTAACTCAAAAGGAATTAAATCTGAGGCAGGGAAGGTGCATTGAGCTCCTAAAAGATTATGATGTGATAATTGACTACCATCCAGGAAAAGCAAATGTGGTAGCTGATGCCCTCAGTAGAAAAACCTTTGCTGCCTTGAGAGCTATAAATACGAGACTAGCATTGAAAGAAAAAGATGTTTTAGTTGCTGAATTAAGTTTAAAGCCTGCTTTAGTAGATCAGATAAAGGAGCTTCAGGAAAGAGATGTGAAATGTTTGTCAAGATTCAAACAAATCGAAAATAGGGAGACCAAAGATTTTGATGTTAAGTTTGAGGGATGCTTATATTATCGGGGAAGGATTGTCATCCCTGATAATGAAGAACTGAAGAAAGAACTTATCTTTGAGGCACATTATAGTCCTTTGACTATGCATCCAGGTGGAAACAAGATGTATCAAGATTTAAAGAGTCGATATTGGTGGCCAGGAATGAAAAGAGCTATGTTTGTGTTTGTTTCGAAGTGCCTGACATGTCAATATGTGAAAGCAGAGCATCAAGTACCTTCTGGTTTGTTGCAACCGATTTCCATTCCTCAATGGAAGTGGGAACAAGTAACTATGGATTTTGTGACAGGGCTACCTTTGACTCCAAGCAAGAAAGATTCTATTTGGGTAATTGTTGATAGATTGACTAAGTCAACACATTTCATTCCAGTGCGAGCAGATTACTCTATGGACAAATATGATGAGTTATATATTAGAGAAATAGTTTGTCTTCATAGAGTACCAGTCTCGATTGTTTCTGATAGAGATCCAAGGTTTACTTCCAGATTTTGGAAGTTTTTACATAAAGCTCTGGGTACTCAACTTAATTTTAGCACGACTTTTCACCCTCATACAGATGGACAATCATAGCGAGCCATTCAAATTTTGGAGGATATGTTGAGGGCTTGTGTGATTGAATCCCAAGGATCATGGGAGAAATACTTGGCGTTAGCGGAATTTTCTTATAATAACAGCTATCAAGCAAGTATCAAAATGGCACCTTATGAAGCTTTGTATGGAAGAAGGTGCAGGACTCCTTTGAATTTGTACGAGTTGAAAGATCGGGGTGTTTTGGGACCTGATCTAATTAGAGAAGCCGAAGACAAAGTAAAGAACATACAAGATAACCTCAAGATAGCCGACGATCGACAGAAAGCTTATGCAGATTTGAAGAGAAAAGAAATTGAATTCCAAGTTAGAGATAAAGTGTTTCTCAAAGTATCACCTTGGAAAAATATTTTGCGTTTTGGACGAAAGGGAAAGTTGAGTCCGAGATTTATTGGACCATATGAGATTATAAAAAGAGTAGGTCTGGTGGCTTATCAACTTGCTCCGCCCCCGGAAATGGATAAGATTCATAATGTGTTTCATGTATCGATGCTCAGAAAGTATCGATCAGATCTTTCTCACGTTATTACTCTGAAAGAAGTACAAATTCAATCAGATTTGATGTACGGAGAGGAACCGATCAGAATTTTAGCACATGAAGTCAAGGAACTAAGGAACAAGACGATTCCACTTGTTAAAGTTCTTTGGCGAAATCACAAGGTGGAAGAAGCAACGTGGGAAAGAGAGGAAGATATGGAAAGACTATTTCCTCATCTTTTCAACTTAGGTACGTTCTGAAAATTCAAGGACGAATTTTCTTAAGGGGGAGAATTGTAATACCCCAATTTTTGGTTAGTGACTAAATTGCAAAAATTCAAAAGTTTGTGGTTATAATTTAGTGACTAAAATGTAAAAATTCAAAGTTTGGTGACAAAAGTGAAAAGTTCCGAAAAGTTTAGGGACCAACATTATAATTTTCCCAATAAATATTTTTATGGCAAAAATGAATAGTTCATCCCGGTATAAGAATTTTGGTGGGAATTAGATTTTTGGTACGAGATTTGTGTAAAAAGCTGTAAAAGGAAAAAGTTCCGGGAATTAATTCGGATGAACATTCGAACTCGAAAAATTATAAAAATTTGATGAGAGTCTTAGACAGCCTAAAGGAACATGATACTGGAATTTGGAATTCTTCTGAATCGATTTGGATTCGATTCTATGCAGTATTCTAAAATAGTGCATAATGGCATTTTGTAGATATATGGATTCATTAATGGCATTTTTGACCTTTTGCCCTTACTTTATAATTAAAATTGATTATTTTGGATAAGATAATACAAGTGTTGTGATCCTATTGATCATTACTAATGGGCAAATTGGTCATTTCACTATTAGTAGAGATTTTTATATTGGATTTTTGAGAATAAAATGCCATTTGTCCTTATAATTTAACAAAGAAAAAGCTAGAAACTTTCTCCTCTTCTTCCTTGAGTTCGAATACACCATAGCCAAGGTAAGGAGAAATTTTGATTCAATTTTTGGTTAGATTCGATTGGTTTTTGGATCAAGACATGAAATAGAAAATTGATCTCCATCAAATTCTCTTTCATTTGGTATGAATTTTAAGTAGTTTCCATGTTTATATGTTGAGTTTGGGAGTTAGGGTTTACGAATGACAAGTTGATATATTGAGTTTTATGGATTGTTTTGATTAAATATGGTGTTGTGATGTTGATTCAAGCATGAATATAGTGAAATTTCTATGTTTTGGTTGTTAGGTGATTTTTGGGAAAATTGAAAAATTAGGGGAAACTCTTGCAAAAAATTTTATTTGAAGATGAAATAATGTTAGAAGCTTGAATATGTTGTTTAAAAGTTAAAAACATGCTTGAATCAAGTTGGAAAGTTAGGTCAAAGTGACCATTTGTATTCGGCTAAGAGAAAGAATTTGGGGGAAAATTTTGGAAATTTTTCCTAATCTTGAAAATGATGTAAGGATGATTTTGTAAACTTTAGAAAGTCCTTTGGACTAATATGGAAGGTTGTGAAATAATAAGGACTAAGTTGTAAATTTTGGAAAGTTTAAGGATTTAGTTGTTAAACTTGTTGTTGGAGTGTATTGTGATGGAAAATCAAGGTTAGTGATTTAAAAGGTTGATTTTGAAGTTTAGATAGAATTTTGGGGACCAAATTGTAATTTTGGCAAATTTAAGGATTAAATGTAAAATTTTAAAGCTTAGGTTCTCAAGTGTAAAAAATGAAGAATGTAAGGTTTAGAGTTGAAAATGATGGTTGGGAGCTTAAAAGGAGTCTTTTAGGACTAAAGTGAATATTTTTGGAAAGTTATAGAATTATTAGGAATATTTTCCTAATATATATATATATATATTAATGTTAGTAAGGTACTAACATTACTTTGAAATGGTACTTGTTGTTGAAATGTGGTGTAGATCGTATTTGTGATCACAATCAAAGTTCAAATAAGTCGGTAGATAAAGGAAAAGCTCCAAAGTAAAGTAATAGTACAATATAGCTAGTGAGGCAAAGGTGAGTGCATTTTTATTTATTTATTGTTATGCTATGAGATAGACTTGTGATAAGTCAATCTCGAAGGTTAAAGGTAAAGGATTTGAATTATCTGAAATGTTTGAATCGTTTATAAATAATTTAGGGCATAAACTGCCCAATGCAAATTTCTATATGAAAGTGATTTATTATGATTTATTGGTATTATTGATAAAAAGGAAAGTTCATATTATTGAAATGTTGAATGCCCATTGTATGTCTATTGAGAGTCTTGGTATATTGGCATGCCAAAGAGTTAGAGTATATTGGTTTAATACTGCTACTAAGCAGGCGATACATTTAATACTGCTACGGCAGGCGAGACGGTGAGTTGTGTTTTACAACTATGATCTAGTGAAGGTTATTAATGTCGTTAAGTTACGGTATTATTTCTAGTGATACACTAGCATTGATCTATTGATCCAAACACAACTGATTAGTTGTTGCGGGCACATGTGCATTACTCATCATTAAACTAACATACCTTGTATTTTCATATATAGTACATTGGGCTATGCTATATTATCATTGGAATTGAAAGTGGAATGGTTTGGTAAATCAGATTCGTGATTTTCAAATCCTTTTTAATATTCTTATTGCACTCTACATATTTTTTTATTATACTTATAGTGAAATGTTTTCAATTATCATATATATTGCCTTACTAAGTGTATACTTAGCGTGTGATTGTTTCACGCGTAGATATTAAGGAGCGTAAGGAGCAGCAGAGGACGTCATCATAGTTTGGAGAGTCGAATATCAGTATCAGTATGACATCTTTAATGTTATCTTTTGATATTACTAGTCGGCATGTATATTTTTTTATATTTTGGCTGCTCTGATATGTGTATGTTTAGAAAATAGTTAGTTTAAATTGTATTTTATTTACTATCTAAATGATTTTTAAGGCTGCTCTGATATGTGTATGTTTAGAAAATAGTTAGTTTAAATTGTATTTTATTTACTATCTAAATGATTTTTAAATTAGGCAGTTTTAAGCAGTTTTATTATTTAAATAACTACTAAGTGAACTGCCTAGTTGCTGCATGAATTCAGGTTTGAACTGAATTTAGAAAAATTAAGATTAAAATTTTACGTGATTAGGTGTTAATTTATTTAAAGAGTTAATTGTTTATATTTTAAATAGAAACAAAATTCTACTAATTTATAAAGTGGGAACCATAATACAAGTGTCTTGTGACACCTCTAACTTGTATTCAGAAATGGATATGGGTGAGGGGTGTTACAAGAGGGGTATTATGGTAAGTATCTAAATGGTAGAGTTTGGGGAGTTAAGAAAGACTATTTTTTTTTGCACTTGTGCAGGAAATGAGATTATCATGTCTTAATGTCTTCATCTTCCTCTTCCAACTTACTCTCTCTCCCACAACACCCCATCTAAAGGTACGACTTTGAGAGTTTGAAGTAAGAATCACGTTTGGCTTGTTGAGGGAAGTTTTAACAGCTTGTAAGGATCTATATTTCAAGGTAAGGATGGCTAGTTTTGGTGGGGATTGATGAGGGAGAACGAGAATGGGTGTTTAGGGGCTTTATTCTTGTAAAGGGTTGAGTTTTAACTTCCCTAGTTCTCCCTACAAGGTAGTAACACGTTTGGTAATATCTCTTGTAGTGAATGAGGTTGGGAGCTCATTCAAGGCTCAAGAAGGGAGGAAAGCTTGAAGCTTTGGAAGAAGGCATTGTGTTATCAGCTAAGCTAAGGTTAGTACACTACTAACTCACATAGTTTCCTGGAAATCATGAAGTTATGCTTTGAAGCATGTTTTGGTGTTTTTGGCCTTGGTATAGCTTGTGTGATTGTTAATGACAAATCTTAGAATTTTTGTTGTAATGGCTTGAAATTGGTAGTAATCCACCTAAAACTATCACCATAACTTGTAGGAACAGTTTGAGGCTTAATCTTGGGGGTTAAATAGGGTTTCTAGGTGAAACTCATACCCAGAGTTTGATATTCAGGCTCGCGTACCAGTACGGGTTCCAGAGTATCGATACGCCTTAGTGTAAAGAGGGAATGGTTATGAGGGGGGTACCGGTACACCTCCCCGTGTATCGGTACTCCTTGCATATTAAGGATTCAAGTAACGCTTTCGTGTACCGATATGCAAGGGGCGTATCGGTACGTACTATTGCATTGCCTAAGGGAGGCTTTGCGTACCGATACGCGAGGGTATGAGTACTGGTACGGGCTTAGATCGGTACAGGGCTATCCCAGTATCGATAGTGAGTACCGATATGGGATGGAGCATATCAGTACGGCTTGAGGGTCTAGTTTTTTCGAACCTAAAATGAGTATCGGTACTCCTGGTCGAGTATCGGTACCTAGAGGGGAGTACCGATACCCACATAGGAGTATCTGTACTCGCTGAGCATTCTGCCCAAAGAATTTGAGTTTATGTTCGGGGGTTCTATAATTCGAGGCAAAGGGCCCTAGGGTCTTTTAAGATGCAAAATGAATACTAAAATTGAGAAACAGAGATTTTAACACCGTTTGAGAAATAATTGACTAATGACTTGGTAAATATTGGGTAAACTGCGGGAGGTAGTAACCCATAGGGATCCTAGGTGGATCAATCGAGGCTGTGTGGTAGATGGGTCCTTGTTGTATGCTGAATGGACACCTAGATAGTCGAGACATTCCTTGTTGTTGGGATTTAGATACTCTAAGTGTGTTGCAACACCTTGAAGATTCCCGAATGTAGGATCCTGTTGCTTTGTGGACGCGGGCCTTATTCGAAGATGCTTGATGAGAGATTTTGAGCATGGATGTAGGATCCTGATGCTTTATGGATGCGAGCCTTAGTCGTAGTGTAGGATCCTGATGCTTTGTGGATGCAAGCCTCACTCAAGTGTAAGATTTCGATGCTTTATGGACGCGGACCTCACTTAATGTTGTTGGTGTTATCTGTGTGGTGCTAGGTAAATGTAGGAGGTACTTGTATGAGCTGTATGCATGATCATACATTCATAATGCTATGTGTTTAGGCGGTTATGGTAGCACCATTGTTATCTTGCTATTATATCATTCATATTGCATTGCTTTATTTATGATTTGCATGAAGCATGGTTGAGTGACGGTGTATCCATTGAGCTTGTTAGCTCAGCGTTCGAAATCGTTGTTTCCGTTCGCAGGTTAGTAGATTGTCGTGAGGGTTGAAGGAGCACTATCAAGGCTTGGATTTTATCATCGACTCTAGTGGTTGAGTACAAATACTAGCTGTAATGGGCTATGTATTTCGTAAGACCCTATATGTATTTTGTAACTCTTATTTTGTATTATTTGGTCAAAGTCGAATGTTTTAATATTTGTAAATGAAGCTCCGTGAATACTGTTTTAAACATCTGGATTTGACTATGTTTTCAATGTATGGACTTATGTTTTATTGGACCTATCATGCTTTGGGTTTGAAAAAGAAAAGATTGTTATCGTATGGATTTTGGGCTTAAGGCCCAAATGTGGCATCCGGGTCACGAGTATTGTATTTTGTGGTATCAGAGCTTAGGTTTAGTCGATTCTAGGAAGTCCCCGGGGAAGTCTAGAGGAGTGTATATGTGTCTAGCGAATACATGCCCATGAGTCAAAGTCGTATTTATTTTAATGCTAAAATTCGATGGTGTGACCTCGTTTGTTGTTGTGCAGAATAAAATCATGCCAAGGAGGGCAAGAATTGATGAGAAAAGTTTGGGCTCCATTGAAGGGAGTTACAATGAGGAATATGTACCTGGCACAAAGGACATGTCGGAGGACACAGCTGACAGGGGAGTTGACTACTTCTCACATCTGAACTGGGCATTGCACCGAATTGTGAGGGCAATACCGAGGGCATCTGCTACCCCTCATGAGGCACCTGTTGAAAGGGTGAGAAGGCAAGGCGCTACGAATTTCTAGGGATTGGGGCGAGATAACCTAGTGCAAGCGAAACAATGGTTGGAAGATACACGCTAGATTATGAGGCAGATAAGGTTGAGATCAGAAAACAAGTTGTCATGTATCTTATCCCTGTTGAAGGGCAATGCTAGAGAATGGTGGAAAACAATAGAGCTTGGGTAGCATACATACATCGGTTCAATCATCTTATGCAACGGAACCGGTCAGTTTTTGAATATGAGCAAAAGTTTCTCCAGTTGAGTAGGTATGCTCCTAAATTAGTTGCCACTGAAAAGATAAGGTGCAAGAGGTTCTTGAAAGGCTTGAGGAAAGAAATTCAAACTTACCTAACTATTGGACCACCGAAGGTGTTCTCGGAGTTGACTTTGAGTGCTAAGTCTCTTGAGCAGGTGCAAGGCTTAACATATGGCATGTCTGGTGGGCCAGGGAGTTCGGGTGGGAGGACCCAGAACCCCTCCAACAACAACAACTAGCAGGCCTTCTTGGGGAGAAGCAGAAACCGGTGAAACCATAATAGAGAAGCATCAAATCGAAGTTCAAGGTTAGACCGGAGATCTGAGTCAGCTGGTCGTAGAAGGCCATTTTTTCTTCATCCATGATGATCCCCGAGAGATCACAGATGAGTGTGGACGCACCAGTTTGCAATTAGTGTGGACTCAAACACAGAGGCGGGTGTTGGGGAGCGGTAAGAGTTTGTTACAAATGTGGGTCACCGGATCACTTTGTGAAAGACTATCCAGTGGCTATTGTGACCTCTCCAGATCAGGTTTAGAGGACTGCATATCCGGCATAGAGGGGTTGAGGCCTTACTCAGGGAGGAGCAATCCATGTATCGGGAGGCACCTTTCAGTCTACCACGAGAGCACCAGCTAGGTAGTATGAAGTCAAGGCTCAAGAGGATTACGTAGCTACATATGTTATCTCAGGTACGTTCACCTTGTTTTCAGTTCTTATTATTGCTCTTATGGATTCAGGGTCTACCCATTCCTACATTCGTAGTAGGGTATTCCTACCGAGAATTTAGAGGTAGGAGTCCGTATGACTAGTCCCTTGGGGTATGATGTGTTGGTGGATAAGATGTATCAAAGATGCCTTATCGAGGTTCAAGGGTCGTTGTTTTTAGCGAATTTAATGGTTTTATCTTGTTAAGAGTTCGATGCCATCTTGGGGATAGATTGGCTCTTTAAGCATGATGCCAGTTTGGGATGTAGAGCAAAGAGTTTAAAGCTTTGTGTTGCGGACGGTTCCAAGCTAATTGTGCGAGGTGAGAGAAATTTGTGCCTATCTAGTATGGTGTCGGCTTTGTCAACTCAGAGGGTCCAATGCTTGAGAATCTTCAGACTGTTAATGAGTTCATTGATAAGTTTTCAGATGAGCTACCTGGGCTACCTCCTGACCGTGAATTAGAGTTTTGAATTGATGTGATGTCGGGTACAACACCAGTGTCTATCGCGCCATATCGGATGGCACCCGTAGAAATGAAAGAGTTGAAGAAGAAAATCTAGGAGTTGCTAGAGAGAGGTTTTATCCGACTGATTGCTACACCTTGGGGAGCACCGGACTTGTTCGTTAAAAAGAAAGATGGGTCTATGAGGATGTGTATTGATTATCGACAACTTAATAACGTAACAATAAAGAATCATTATCCCCTTTCGAGGATCAATGATTTGTTTGACCAGTTGAGAGGTGCTCGTGTGTTCCCTAGGATAGACTTGAGGTCAGGGTACTACTAGTTGAAATTGGTGGATGAGGATGTCTAGAAAACTACTTTTAGGACGCAGTATGGGCACTATGAGTTCTTGGTATTGCCGTTTGGGCTTACCAACGCACCTGCATCTTTTATGGACCTAATGAATCGAATCTTTCAACCGTACCTAGATTAGTTTATGGTGGTCTTTATCGATGACATCTTGGTGTATTTGCGTTCAGAAGAAGAGTATGACTACCATCTGCATGTAGTTTTATAGACTCTCCGAGATAGATGACTTTTTGCCAAGTTCAATAAGTGCAAATTTTGGATTTCGAAAGTGGCATTCCTTAGTCACATAGTTGCTACAGATGAGATTCGCATGGACCATTAGAAGGTACAGGCTATGGTGGAGTGGAGACCTCCACGGAATGTTTCGGACGTCTGTAGTTTCCTAGGACTTACTGGATATTATAGGTGGTTTGTTAAGGGTTTCTCCATTATATCTGCACCGTTGACCAAGTTGTTGCAAAAGGAGGTCCCTTTTAAATGGAATGCAAAAAGATAGCGAAGTTTTGAGCAACTAAAAGCTTATCTCACAGAGGCTCCGGTTTTAACCCAACCCGAGCCTGGAAAAGAGTATGTTGTGTTTAGTGACGCGTCTTTGAATGGGTTTGGTTGTGTCTTTATGCAAGAGGGTAAGGTGGTTGCTTACGCTTGGAGACAGCTTAAACCGCACGAACATAATTACCCTACCCATGATTTGGAGCTCGCTGTCGTTATCTTCGCAGCAAAGATTTGGAGGCACTATCTCTATGGGGAGAAGTGTTATATTTATATGGATCATAAGAGCTTGAAATACCTGCTTACACAAAAGGAGTTGAATCTGAGGCAACGACGATGGATTGAATTGTTAAAGGACTATGATTGCTTCATAGAGTATCACCCCGGTAAGGCAAATATTGTGGCTGATGCCCTAAGTAGGAAATCTATGTCAGAATTGAGAGCTATGTTTGCCCGATTAAGGATGGCCGAGGAGAGTGGTCTTCTAGCCAGCTTCGGATTAAACCTACGTTGGTACAAGAGATAAAGAGGACTCAAGTTTTGGAAGAAGAGTTAGTAGCACAGATTGAAGCAGTTCAGAGAGGTGAAGTTTCAGACTTTGAGGTACGAGATGGTGGGGACTTGTACTTCAAGGGGCGGCTATGTGTTCCGGCCTTGGAGAATTTGAGAGACCGCATCTTAGGAGAGGCACACCGTAGTCCTTTCACTGTGCATCCATGAAGCAACAAAATATATCAAGATTTTCCTTCTTTTTATTGGTGGCCAAGTATGAAACGAGATGTCTCTGAATTCGTGACAAGGTGCTTAGCTTGTCAGCAAGTGGAGGCGGAACATCAGGTTCCAACAGGATTGCTTCAGCCAATTTAAATACCACAATAGAAATAGGACAGGATCACCATAGATTTCATCACCGGCTTACCTATGACCCAGAGAAAGCATGATGCTATTTGGGTTATTGTGGATCATTTAACCAGGTCTGCTCATTTCTTATGTATGTATTTCACCTTGGAAAGGTTGGCTCAACTGTACATAAAGGAGATAGTAAGGTTGCATGGTGTACCATCATCGATCATTTTAGATAGAGACTCACGCTTCACAGCTAGGCTATGGAAGAAGATCCATAACGTCTTGGACACCAAGCTACATTTTAGTACAGCTTTTTACCCTCAAACTGATGGTCAGTCTGAGCGTATCATTCAGATTCTTAAGGATATGCTCCAGTGTTGCATTATGGACTTTGCAAAGAGTTGGGAGGACCAGTTGCTGCTTGTAGAGTTTGCTTACAACAACAGTTACCAATCGAGCATAAAGATGGCCCCTTTTGAGGCGTTATATGGGAGCAAGTGTAGGACACCCTTGTGTTAGACCGAGCTCGATGAGAGGAGGATCATGGGATCCGATCTGATTAGCCAAATCGAGGAGAAAGTTTAGATCATCAAGAAAAGGTTGCAAGCAGCCTTTGACCGTCAAAAGGCCTACACGGATCGGAAACGTAAACATATTGAGTATGATGTCGGTGAAAAAGTGTTTCTCAAGGTATCTCCATGGAAAGGAATCATTCATTTTGGATGCAAAGGGAAGTTAAGCCCAAGGTACATCGGACCTTGTGAGATACTTGAGAGAGTGGGATCAGTGGCTTATCGATTAGCCTTGCCACAGGAGTTGGCTCGTATCTACAATGTTTTTTATGTGTCTATGTTGAGGCGTTATCGTTCCGATCATTTGCATGTTGTTTCGCTTGAAGAAATTGAGGAAGATGCTGACCTGACATATAAGGAATTCCCGATTAGGGTCTTTGATACATGAGTTAAAGAGCTTCGCAACAAGTGTATACCTTTGGTTAAAATGTTATGGAGGAACCATGGTGTTGAATAAGCAATGTGGGAAGTCGAGGATGACATGAGAGTTCTCTATCCGCATTTGTTCCCACCAAGTAAAATTTGAGGACGAAATTTCTTTAAGGATGGGAGTTGTAACGACCCAGATTTTAGGATTCGAGGGTCAGGTTTGATCGAGGCATGGGCCTTGTATTTGGATCGTGTTTTTGGGCTTTTAGGCATCTTTCGGGCCAACATGTGTGTGTTGGGCTCTTGTGGATGTTGGGTTAAGAAGTGGGTAAGAGGGGTATTATGGTAAGTATCTAAATGGTAGAGTTTGGGGAGTGAAAAAAGACTATTTTCTGCACTTGTGCAGGAAATGAGATCATCATGTCTTAATGTCTTCATCTTCTTCTTCCAACTTACTCTCTCTCCCACAACACCCCATCTAAAGGTAGGATTTTGAGAGTTTGAAGTAAGAATCATGTTTGGCTTGTTGAAGTAAGTTTTACCAGCTTGTAAGGATCTACATTTCAAGGTAAGGATGGCTAGTTTTGGTGGAAAAATGTGTTTTGGCAGGGGTTGATGAGGGAGAACGGGAATGGGTGTTTAGGGGCTTTATTCTTGTAAAGGTTTGAGTTTTAACTTCCCTAATTCTCCCTACAATGTAGTAACACGTTTGGTAACATCTCTTGTAGTGAAAGAGGTTGGGAGCTCATCCAAGGCTCGAGAATGGAGGAAAGCTTGAAGCTTTGGAGGAAGGCCTTGTGTTATCAGCTAAGCTAATGTTAGAACACTACTATCTCCCATAGTTTCTTGGAAATCATGAAGTTAAGCTTTGAAGCATGTTTTGATGTTTTTGGCCTTGGTATAGCTTGTGTGTTGTTAATGGCAAATCTTAGAATTGTTGTTGTAATGGCTTGAAATTGGTAGTAATCTACCTAAAACTATCACCATAACTTGTAGGAATGGTTTCAAGTTTAACTTTGGGGGTTAAACAAGGTTTCTAGGTGAAACTCGTACCCAGAATTTAAATTTTGAGCTCGTATACCGGTACAGGATCCTGAGTATCGGTATGCCTTAGTGTAAAAGGGGGAACAGTTGTGAGGGAAATACCAGTACGTCTCCCCGTGTATCGGTACCCCTTGCATATTAAGGATTCTAGTAAGGCTTTCGCGTACCGGTACGCAAGGGGCTTATCAGTACGCACTACTGCATTGCTTGAGGGAGGCTTCGCGTACCGGTACGCGAGGGTATGAGTACCGGTATGGGCTTAGACTGGTACGGGGTGATCCCTGTACCAATGTGAGTACCGATACGGGATAGAGCATATCGGTACGGCTTGAGAGTCAAGTTCTTTCAAACCTAAAATAAGTATCGGTACTCTTGGTCGAGTATCGGTACCCAGAGGGGAGTACCGATACACACATAGGAGTATCTGTACTCCCTGGGCATTCTGCCTAAGGAATTTGAGTTTACGTTCGGGGGTTCTATAATTCGAGGCAAAGGGCCTTGGGTTCATTTAAGGTGTAAAATTAATACTAAAATTGAGAAACAGAGATTTTAACCTCGTATGAGAAATAATTGACTAATGACTTAGTAAGTATTGGGTAAACCGTTGAAGGTAGTAACCCATAGGGATCCTAGGTGGATCAATCGAGGTTGTGTGGTGGATGGGTCCTTGATGTGTGCTGAGGGGATGCCTAGATAGTCGAATCATCGCTTGTTATTGGGATTTGGATACCCTAAGTGTGTTGCAACACCTTGAATATTCCCGAATATAGGATCTCGATGCTTTGTGGATGCATGCCTCATTCAAAGATGCTTGATGAGAGATTCCGAGCATGGATGTAGGATCCTGATGCTTTATGGATGCGGGCCTCATACCCATGAGTATAGGATCCCGATGCTTTGTAGACGCGAGCCTTACTAGTAGTGTAGGATCCAGATGCTTTATGGACGCGGGCCTCACTCAAGTGTAGGATTCCGATGCTTTGTGGACACGGACCTCACTTAATGTTATTGGTGTTATCTGTGTGATGCTAGGTAAATGTAGGAGGTACTTGTATGAGCTGTGTGCGTGATCATACATTCATAATGCTATGTGTTTAGGCGGTTATGGTAGCGTCATTGTTATCTTGCCAAGATATCATTCATGTTGCATTGATTTATTTATGATTTGCATGAAGCATGATTGGGTGGCGGTGTATCCACTGAGCTTGTTAGCTCAGCGTTCGGAATTGTTGTTTCCGTTTGCAGGTTAGTAGATTGTCGTGAGGGTTGAAGGAGCACCATCAAGGTTTGGATTTTAGCATCGACTTTAGTGGTTGAGTACAAATACTAGATGTAATGGGCTATGTATTTCGTAGGAGCCTATATGTATTTTGTAACTCTTATTTTGTATTATTTGGTCAAAGTTGCATGTTTTAATATTTGTAAATGGAGCTCGTGAATATTTTAAACATCTGGATTTGAATATGTTTTCAATGTATGGACTTATGTTTTATTGGACCTATCATGCTTTGAGTTTGAAAAAGAAAAAAAATTATCGTATGGTTTTGGGCTTAAGGCCCAAATATAGCATCCAGGTCACGGGTGTTACTTTTAGTGGTATCAGTGCTTAGGTTTAGTCAGTTCTAGGAAGTCCCCGGTGGAGTCTAGAGGAGTGTATAGGTGTCTAGCGAATACATGCCCATGAGTAGAAGTCGTACTTGTTTTAATGCCAAAATTCGATAGTGTGACCTCGTTTGTTTTGTGCAGTATAGAATCATGCCAAGGAGGACAATAAATGATGAGGAAAGTTCGAGCTCCAGAGAAGGGAGTTACGATGAGGAATATGTACCTGGCACCGAGGACATGTTAGAGGACACAATTGACAGGAGAGTTAACTACTTCTCATATCTGAACCGGACATTGCACAGGATTGTGAGGGCAATACCAAAGGCATATGCTACCCCTCGTGAGGCACCTGTTGAAAGGGTGAAAAGGCAAGACACTACGGATTTCTAGGGATCAGGGGGAGATAACCCAATGCAAGCAGAATAGTGGTTGCAAGATACACGCTGGATTATGAAGCAGATGAGGTTGAGATCACAAGACAAATTGTCATGTATCTTGTCCCTATTAAAGGGCAATGCTAGAGAATGATGGGAAACAGTAGAGCTGGGTGGCACCAAAATCGACCATCTTGGGACGATTTTCTTAAGGAGTTCAAGAATAAGTATGTGGGCGAAGCCCACATCGATACCTTGAGAGATCGGTACAATCATCTTGTGTAACGAAACCAGTCAGTTTTTGAATATAAGCAAGAGTTTCTCCAGTTGAGTAGGTATGCTCCTAAATTAGTTGCCACTGAAAAGATGAGGTGCAAGAGGTTCTTGAAGGGCTTGAGGAAAGAAATTCGGACTTACCTAACTACTGCACCACCGATGGTGTTCTTAGAGTTGGCTTCGAGTGCCAAGTCTCTTGAGCAGGTGCAAGGCTTAACATATGGCCCCTCTGGTGGGCCAGGGAGTTCGGGTGGGAGGACCCAGAACCCCTCCAACAACAACAACTCGCAGGCATTTTCAGGAAGAAGCAGAAACTGATAGAACCATAATAGAAGAGCATCGAATCGAAGTTCAAGGTTAGACCAGAGATCTGAGTCAGCTGGTCGTAGAAGGCCATCTTCTTCTTCATCCATGATGAGCCCAGAGGGTTCACAGAAGAGTGTGGATGGACCAGTTTGCAATCAATATGGACGCAAACACAGAGGTGAGTGTTGGAGAGTGGTAAGAGTTTGTTACCAGTGTGGGTCACTGGATCACTTTGTGAAAGACTGTCCAGTGGCTATTGTGACCTCTCCAGATCAGGTTCAGAGGACTGCATATCTGGCCCAGAGAGGTTGAAGCCTTGCTCAAGGAGGAGCAAGCCATGTATCGGGAGACACATTCTAGTCTACCGTGAGAGCACCAGCTAGGCAGTATGCAGTCAAGGCTCAGGAGGATTGTGCAGCTAAAGATGTTATCTCAGGGACGTTTACCTTGTTTTCAGTTCCTATTATTGCTCTTGTGGATTCGGGGTCTACCCACTCCTACATTCGTAGTGGGATATCTCAACAGTGGGGTATTCCTATCGAGAATCTAGAGGTAGGAGTCTGTATGACTAGTCCCTTGAGATATGATGTGTTGGTGGATAAAGTGTATCGAAAATGCCCGATCGAGGTTCAGGGGTCATTATTTCCAGTGGATTTAATAGTTTTACCGTTTTAAGAGTTCGATGCCAACTTGGGGATGGATTGGCTCTTTGAGCATGATGCTAGTCTGGGATATAGAGCCAAGAGTTTGAAGCTTCATGTTGCGGACGGTTCCAAGCTGATTGTGCGAGGTGAGAGAAATCTGGGCCTATCTAGTATGGTGTCGGCTTTGTTAGCTTAGAGGTTGTTGCAACCAGGTTGTGAAGCCTTTTTGGCCCATGTGGTGGATGCAAGAATTGAGGGTCCAATGCTTGAGAATCTTCGGACTATTAATGAGTTCATCGATATGCTTTCGGATGAGTTACCCGTGCTACCTGCTAATTGTAAATTAGAGTTTCAAATTAATGTGATGTCGGGTATAGTACCAGTGCTCATCGCGTTGTATTGGATGGCACCCGCAGAAATAAAAGAGTTAAAGAAGCAAATCCAGGAGTTACTAGAGAGAGGCTTTATCCAACCGAGTGTCTCACCTTAGGGAGCACCGGTCTTGTTCGTTAACAAGAAATATGGGTCTATGAGGATGTGTATTGATTATCGGCACTTAATAAGGTAACGATAAAGAATCGTTATCCCCTTCTGAGGATCGATGATTTGTTCGACCAGTTGAGAGGTGTATTTTCTAAGATAGACTTGAGGTCAGGGTACTACCAGTTGAAGGTGGTGGATGTGGATGTCCAGAAAACCACTTTTAGGATGCGGTATTAGCACTATAAGTTCTTGGTAATGCCGTTTAGGCTTACCAACGTACCTGCAGCTTTTATGGACCTAATAAATTGAATCTTTCAACCGTACCTAGATCAATTTGAGGTGGTCTTTATCGATGACATCTTAATGTATTCGCGTTCAGAAGAAGATCACGACTACCATCTTCGTGTAGTTTTACAGACTCTCCGAGATAGACGTCTTTTTGCCAAGTTCAGTAAGTATGAATTTTGGCTTTCGAAAGTGGCATTCCTTGGTCACATTGTTGTTGCGGACGGGATCTGCATGGATTTTCAGAAGGTACAGGTTGTGGTAGAGTGGTGACCTCTACGGAATGTTTTAGAAGTCCGTAGTTTCTTAGGACTTGTCATGTATTATAGGCAGTTTATTAAGGTTTTCTCCATTATAGCAGCACAGTTGACCAAGCTGTTGCAAAAAGGGGTCCCTTTTGAATGGAATGAGAAAAGAAAGTGAAGTTTTGAGAAACTAAAAGCTTATCTAACGGAGGCTTCGGTCTTAACCCAAGCCAAGCCTGGAAAAAGTATGTTGTGTTTAGCGACGCGTCTTTGAATGGGTTTGGTTGTGTCCTTATGTAAAAGGGTAAGATGGTTGCTTACGGTTCGAGACAACTTAAACCGCACGAACAGAATTACCCTACCCATGATTTGGAGCTCGCTGCCGTCATCTTCGCATTAAAGATTTGGAGGCACTATCTCTATGGGCAGAAGTGTTATATTTATACGGATCATAAGAGCTTGAAATACCTGCTTACACAAAAAGAGTTGAATTTGAGGCAACGACGGTGGATTGAATTGTTAAAGGACTATGATTGCTTCATAGAGTATCACCCCGGTAAGGCGAATGTTGTGGTTGATGCCCTAAGTATGAAATCTATGTCATAATTGGGAGCTATGTTTGCCCGATTAAGGATGACCGAGGACGGTGGCCTTCTAGCCAGCTTCAGATTTAACATACGTTGGTACAAAAGATAAAGAGGACTCAAGTTTTGGAAGAAGAGTTAGTAGCACAAATTGAAGCGGTTCAGAGAGGTAAAGTTTCAGACTTTGAGGTACGAGATGGTGGGGACTTGTACTTCAAGGGGCGGCTATGTGTTCCGGCCTTGGAGAATTTGAGAGACCGCATCTTAAGAGAGGCACACCATAGTCCTTTCACTGTGCATCCATGAAGCAACAAAATGTATCAAGATCTGCGTTCTTTTTATTGGTGGCCAAGTATGAAAAGAGATGTCTCTGAATTCGTGACAAGGTGCTTAGCTTGTCAGCAAGTGAAGGCGGAACATCAGGTTCCATCAGGGTTGCTCCAACCGATTCAGATACCACAATGGAAATGGGACCGGATCACCATAAATTTCGTCACCGGCTTACCTATGACCCAAAGAAAGCATGATGCTATTTGGGTTATTGTGGATCGTTTGACCAAGTCTGCTCATTTCGTACGTATGGATTTCACCTTCGAAAGGTTGCCTCAACTGTACATAAAGGAGATAGTTAGGTTGCATGGTGTGCCATCATCGATCGTTTTAGATAGAGACTCACGTTTCACAACTAGGCTATGAAAAGGGATCCATAATACCTTGGACACCAAGCTACATTTTAGTACAACTTTTCACCCTCAATCCGATGGTCAGTCTGAGCGTGACATTCAGATTTTTGAGGATATGCTACGGTGTTGAATTATGGACTTTGCAAAGAGTTAGGAGGACCAGTTGCCACTTGTAGAGTTTGCTTACAACAATAGTTACCAGTTGAGCATAAAGATAGCCCCTTTTGAGGCGTTATATGGGCGCAAGTGTAGGACACCCTTGTGTTGGACTGAGCTCAATGAGATGAGGATCGTGGGATCCGATTTGGTTAGCCAAACTGAGGAGAAAGTTCAGATCATCAAAGAAAGGTTGCAAGCGGCCTTTGACCGTTAGAAGGCCCACGCGGATTGGAAACGTAAACATATTGAGTATGATGTCAGTGAAAAAGTGTTTCTCAAGGTATCTCCGTAGAAAGGAATCATTCGTTTTGGACGCAAGGGGAAGTTAAGCCCAAGGTACATCGGACCTTATGAGATACTTCAGAGAGTGAGACCAGTGGCTTATCGGTTAACCTTGCCACCAGTGTTGGCTTGTATCCCGATGTTTTTCATGTGTCTATGTTGAGGTTTTATCATTCCGATACTTTCCATGTTGTTCTGCTTGAAGAAATTGAGGTAGATGCCGACGTGACATATGAGGAAGTCCCGGTTATGGTCTTTGACACAGAAGTTAAAGAGCTTTACAGCAAGTGTATACCTTTGGTGAAAATGTTATGGAGGAACCATGGTGTTGAAGAAGCAACGTGGGAAGTCGAGGACAACATGAGAGTTCTCTATCTGTATTTGTTCCCACCAGGTAAATTTTGATAACGATATTTCTTTAAGTAGGGAGAGTTGTAACGACCTAGATTTCGAGATTCGAAGGTTGAGTTTGATCGAGGCATGGGCCTCGTATTTGGCTCGTGTTTTGGGCTTTTCGGCATCTTTCAGGCCAGCATGTGTGTGTTGGGCTCTTGTGGATGTTGGGTTAAAAAGTGGGTAAGAGGGGTATTATGATAAGTATCTAAATGGTAGAGTTTGGGGAGTGAAGAAATGTCACACCCTAAATTTTCCCCTAATTTTAAAACCCTAACTAGTGTAAATTCCCAACTGGAAACCTTAATTTTTGGAAATTCAAATCGGATATCCTAATTGAATTTTAGTGACCAAATTGGAAAATTCCAAACTTCCATGGCCATTCTGTTAAGCGGGTGAAAGTAAGGACCTTTCTTTTGCTATTTATCCAAATTGTAGGCTTTTACCCTATTTTGTTTTGCCTGCCAACCTTTCATACCTTATTTTGAGAATTGGATAGCCGCACCCACCTCTTTTTCCCCTCAATCTCTCTCTCGTTTGTAACCCCTCTCTCCTCTTACTTTTTTGATCAGGCTCTGACCAGGCCCTAGCTGCCACACGTGGCCAGCTCAACCACCACTCTCATCATTTATGTTCTATTGCCTTCAAAACCCGCCCCTCGCGTTATCGTCTCTGCCGGCGTTTGAGTTCGAGCCACTATAGGGTCGTTCAAAAACCCCTATGTCATGGCCGTTCCTTCTTCCTTGGCCGTTTTGTCTTAGGTAAGCCTCTGTTCAGGTTTTTTTCGTGCGTTTTATGGGTGATTGTTCCAGAAACCATAGTTTTCTGGGAGGTCAAAATTTATCCGTGGGCACTTGGTTGTGTTGCCGCGAGTCACCGCCGCCGTGATGCCGATCTAGCTGCTACCGTCAAGGATTGTAGGCCCTAAGGTTTATGTTGCTGTGGAAAGGGCTGCAAGGGTTGATGCATTTGGGCCAATGTTGATTTGCGTTTAACCCAAATTAATCTGTGAACCCAATAAGTGAGAGAAAGACTAAACGGGCCTAGACCTATGGAAGCTCAGTCTGAATTGATGACCCAAACCGGATCAGTCTTGAACTGGATCTGGTGACCAAACTCGTTGACTGATCCAACCCGTTGATTGACTCAACCCGTTGACCGACCCAACTTGTTGACCGGCTGACGTCATCATTACCTTTTTGGTTGTCGTTAGCGTTAACTTTTGGCTGACGTCAGCGTTAACTTTTTGGCTGACGTCAGCGTTGACTTTTTGGCTGACGTCAGTGATGACTTTTTGATGATGTCAGTGTTGACTTTTTGACTTGAGTCAACTTTACGTTTTTCAACGTTGTAATTCCAAATCCACTGCCTGTTTCCCCAAATTCAAACCCGAAAGACCGTTTTGCTATCTACAATTAATTATAGTCAGTATTTTGAGAATTTTGAATATCAGATTCTGATCAAATATTATTGTGTTCAGGTGACATTGACTCGGAACCTGAGAACCTTCCTCCCCCTCCACCTGAGAATTTTGAATATCAGATTCTGATCAAATTTTGCTATCTATAATTAATTAATTATAGCTTACTCCCCTAGTTCTTCTCACAGATATTCAGGCTTAGGCGTACGGTACTTGGAGGATTTTCGTATCATCAGACTTTACCCTATTTCAGTATGATTATTCAAACATTTGGATTTTCTATTATTATTATTTTGGACGATTTTGTATTTGGAACTTGGGACATTGTTATTATTATTTTGAGACTTATTGGTTTGGCATGCATTATTTGAATTTTCTTTCGAATTTTATAATGACTGTTGAAATTTTGCTAAATGACTACGTTTTATTTAAATGATATAATTTTATGGTTCTGCTCTTTATAATTAAGATGTAATTTGAATTGTTAAACCTAATAACCTTTTTTGAGGGACAAGTTTTTTTAAACTTAACTCCAAGATTCGACTTAAGAAATTAGGTCAAATTTAGGAGGTTACATTTAGTGGTATTAGAGCCTAGGTTCAACCCTCGGACTGTGTGGCTCGCATAAAATTTTAAACCGAAAATGATTTTTGTATGCATAATAAATATTTTTGGGCAAAAAGGGTATTTCTAATAAATATAGTATTTTAAAGATTATGTTATTTTGAATAGAAACTCTAAGTACCGACACTAACTTAGGATTATCTTCTTTGTGATAGACTACTATGTCACATCGTAGAAGTTCTAGATTAGCGACCGGACGTGATCGTAGCCGAGGCCGTGGTCGAGTTCGTTTTACCGCTGTTGAGAGTGATGCTCCGCCTCCTGCGGATCTTCCGCAAGATATGAATGAGGTACATGATGCTGATGGAGAGGAACAACCCGGGGATCAAGCTGAAGCTTAGAATACAACACCTGGCCAGCGGACACAGAGTGTTGGTCCACGTAATTTTGAGGATAGTGAGACAGTGGGCATGGATTCTGTTACAGTACAGAGGGAGTTGATTCGTTACCTCCGTCAGTCTAAAGGTGTGAGGAAACCTATTTTTACCGAGTTCTTAGCTGCTGGGATGACTATGTTTGATGGCAAGTTGGGTACAAACCCGGCTGATACGAAGTATTGGCTGAAGAAACTTCAGCGTTTGTTTGTTGAGATAGAGTATCTTGCCGATCGAAAATTGAGAGCTGTTGTATTATTGCTGCAGGGTGAGGCCCAGAACTGGTGGGAAGTAGAGGAAAAAGTTGTTCTAGCCAGTCAGATTTCATGGTAGTTTTTTAGACAGTCATTTTAGGACCGATATGTTGGGCCTGAGTATCTAGCTATGTGTCAAGATGACTTTATGAATCTAGAGCAGAATGATATGAGCATTAATGATTATGAGATAGAGTTCTTGAGGCTTCTCCAGTATGTTCCGAGACTGGTTACTACAGAAAAAGAAAAGTGTGATTGGTTTCTGAGAGGGCTGCGTTTTTCTATCAAGACCGGGGTTGCATTACATCAGGATAAGGAGTATAAGGAGATCACCCAACAGGCCAGAACTACTGAGAGGATTGAAGCTATGAAGAAACGACATGAATCTCAGGGTAATGATCGGGCCAAGAGGTAGACGATCGCCTCAGTTCAGCACAGTCAGGGGAATTAGTCGAGGAAAAGGACCAGAGATGAGTACAACCATCAGAGTTACTCCAGAGCTAAACCAGTGGCATCTACTATTCCGGCAGCCAGTGTGGGAGGTTCGTCTAATTCTCGTGGGGTGCCACAGT
Source organism: Hibiscus mutabilis (assembly GCA_019671005.1). Lineage (NCBI taxonomy): Eukaryota > Viridiplantae > Streptophyta > Magnoliopsida > Malvales > Malvaceae > Hibiscus > Hibiscus mutabilis. Next base: position 23,466,434 of record CM033722.1, read on the forward strand.
GTTTTTTTTTGCAAGAAATGGCATCTAGGCGAGTGTAAGAGGCAGTCTGGTGCTTGTTTCCGATGCGGTTCTTTCGAGCATCTTTTTAGATATTGTCCGGTGGCACCTTCATCTATATATGCTCTGAGTCAGTCACAAGCATCTGTTCAAACTCCTAGTAGAGGGAGAGGTCATGGTAGATATGCTGTTTCGGATACTGCTGGTAGGGGTAGGCCTGCTCAAAGTAGAGGATTAACTGATTCAGGGGCGAGACATCCTGGGTTGATTTACGCTACCAGGAGGTATGAGGATCGAGATGAGCTAGATGTTATTGGTAGTACCTTTTCTATTCACTCTATCTTTTACTTTGCACTATTAGATAATGGTTCTACTCATTCGCATGTCGCGAGTTCTGTATCTAGGGGTCTTGAAATTCCTGTTGAAGATGTTGCTAATGCTGTCACTGTACATAGTCTGGTAGGTAATCCTGTTTGTGGTTTCTAGGGTAGATAAAAATTATCCTCTTGAGATTCAAGGGGAAATCTTTCCGGCTAACCTGATGGAGTTACCCTTTTGCGAGTTTGACCTAATTCTTGGCATGGACTGGTTGTCTGCACACCGAGTCAATCTTAACTGTGAAAAGAAGAGAGCAACTCTGAAAACTTTTGATGACCGAGAGGTAGTTCTTTTTGGAGAACGTTGGGGTTTCCTATCTAATGTAATATCGGCTCTCAAAGCCGAGAATATGATCATGAAGGGGTCCATTTCTTACCTTGCTTATATTCTTGATCCGAGACAGTCTGACTCGGGGATAGATAAGATCCGAGTTGTGAGACACTTTCCCGATGTATTCCCAGAGGAATTGCCTGGTGTTCCGCCAAAGCGTGATGAGATTGAGTTTGGTATTGAAGTTTATCTTGTGTCTATGGCACCTTACCGAATGGCACCGAAAGAACTTAAAGAGTTGAAGGTTCAGTTGCAAGAACTGCTAGACAGGGGATTTATCCGACCCAGTGTTTCTCCGTGGGGAGCCCCTGGTCTTTTTGTTAAGAAGAAAGATGGGACACTTCAGTTGTGCATCGATTATCAAAAACTGAACAAGCTGACGATCAAGAACAAGTATCCCCTTCCTCGCATTGATGATCTCTTCAATCAGTTTTGGGGAGCTACGGTATTCTCTAAGATAGACTTGAGATCTGGTTACTACCAACTCAAGGTTAAGGATTCTGATGTTTTTAAAACAGCTTTCTGAACACGTTACGGTCATTACAAGTTCCTTGTGATGCCCTTTGGGTTGACTAACGCTCTTGCCGCTTTTATGGATATAATGAATAGAGTGTTTCAACCCTATCTCAACCAGTTTGTTGTGGTCTTTATAGATGATATTCTGGTTTATTCTAAATCTGAGGTTGATCATGAGGAACATCTCTGGATAGTTTTACAAACTCTAAAGGAGAAACAGCTATATGCAAAATTCAGTATGTGTGAATTTTGGCTTTCAGAGGTGATGTTTTTGGGGCATATCGTTTCTGCTGAGGGTATTCGAGGCTAACATGAGCTAGAAGCAACCTAAGAATGTTCATGAGATTCAAAGTTTCTTGGGTTTAGCCGGCTATTATCGGAGATTTGTTGAGGGCTTCTCGATCATCGCAGCTCCGTTAACTAAACTTCTGTGAAAAAATGTCTCTTTTGTCTGGTTTGAGGCTCAGCAGACTAGTTTTGAAAAGCCTAAGACCGTGTTGACTGAAGCACCGGTCCTGATTCAGCTTGAGCCAGGGAAGGGTTACACCGTGTACAGTGATGCTTCTCACACCGAATTAGGGTGTGTCTTGATGCATGATGGTAATGTAGTAGCTTATACTTCCAGACAGTTGAAACCGCATAACTGCAACTACCCTACCCACGACCTTGAGCTCGCTGCTATGATCTTTGCTCTCAAGATCTGGAGACACTATCTCTATGGAGAGAAGTGTTATATCTTTATAGACCATAAGAGTTTGAAGTATCTTCTCACTCAGAAAGAGCTGAACTTGAGACAGCGTCGTTGGTTTGAGCTTCTTAAAGACTATGACTATGAAATTGAGTATCATCCAGGTAAGGCCAATGTTGTCGTCGACTCATTGATTCGTAATGCCATATCAGATTTGAGAGCCCTGTTTGCTCGAATGAGTTTGTATGAGGATGACAGTCTTTTGGCAGAACTTCAGGTTATTCCTACTCTGATTTCAGATATTTGAGCTAAGCAGCCTAGTGATCCGTTTTTGATGCACCGTATAAGGAGGTTGAGGAAGGGACATCTCAGGATTTCTTCATAGATCAGGATGGTGTACTGTGTTTTTAGGGTCGGTATTGTATTTCAAGGAATTCTAGCTTGAAGCATGTTATCATTCGTGAAGCTCATGACAGACCCTACTCTATGCATCCTGATAGGGACAAGATGTATAAGAATCTTCGTGAAAGATACTGGCGGAAGGGCCTGAAGAGGGATGTTGTTGGGTTTGTGTCAAAATGTTTGACTTGTTAGAAGGTAAAAGTAGAGCATCAGCGTCCGTCTGGGTTACTTCAGCACATTGAGATTCCTTAGTGGAAATGGGAGCTTGTGATGATGGATTTTGTTAGTGGTCTTCCTTTGACTCCCTCAAAAAAATATTCTATCTGGGTTATTGTGGATCGGTTGACTAAGTCTGCACACTTTATTCCTGTTCGAGTTAACTATTCTTTGAGAAGGTTAGCTAAGCTTTACATCTCAGAGATTGTTAGACTTCATGGGGTACCTTTGTCTATCATTTCTGATCGGGACCCAATGTTCACAGTGAAGTTCTGGAGGTCTCTTCACACTACTTTGGGTACTCCGTTGAACTTTAACAATGTTTATCATCCGCAGACTGATGGCCAGTCTGAGCGAGTAATCTAGATTCTTGAAGATATGTTGAGGGGTTGTGTTGTAGACTACAGAGGCAGTTGAGAGGATTTCTTACCATTTGCAGAGTTCGCCTATAATAATAGCTATCAGGCCAGTATCAAGATGGCACCGTATGAGGCTCTGTATGGGCGTAAGTGTCGTACACCTATTGGTTGGACCGAGCTTAATGAGCATAGATTGTTAGGATCAGACATTATTCATGAGGCTGAGCAGACTGTTAGATTGATTCGGGATCAGCTTAAGGCTACTTTTGACAGACAAAAGTCTTATGTCGATTTGAGACGTTGGGATATTGTGTATGAGGTTAGAGATGAGGTCTTCTTAAAAGTATCTTCGCAGAGAAAGGTACTTTGTTTTGGTCAGAAAGGCAAGTTGAGTCCTCGTTTCATCGGCCCTTATCAGATTATTCATCGAGTTGGACAGTTGCCTATTAGCTTGAGTTACCAACTGAGCTTAATCGTATTTATGATGTCTTCCATGTCTCTTTGTTGAGACGCTACCATGCTGATTCACCTCATATTATTCCTGTGGAGGAGATTGAGATTCGTCCCGACTTGCGTTTCGAGGAGGAACCAGTTGAGATTCTTGCTCAGAAAAAGAAGGTTCTCCGGGGGAAAACCATTAAGATGGTCAAGGTCTTGTGGCGTAATCGTGGTCATGGTGAGGCTACGTGGGAGCCCAAGGCTGTTGTCAAAGCTCAGTATCCACATCTCTTTGATCCAGGTAAATTTCGAGGCCAAATTTTCTTTTAAGGATGGGAGAGTTGTCACACCCCAATTTCCCCCTAATTTTAAAACCCTAACTAGTGTAAATTCCCAGTTGGAAACCCTAATTTTTGGGAATTCAAATCGGATATCCTAATTGAAATTCAGTGACCAAATTGGAAAATTCCAAACTTTTGTGGCCATTCTATTAAGCGAGTGAAAGTGGGGACCCTTTTTTTGCTATATACCTAAATTGCAGGCTTTTACCCTATTTTGTTTTATCTGCCGACCTTTCATACCTCATTTTGAGAATTGGACAATCGCACCCACCTCTTATTTCCCTCAATCTCTTTTTTCGTTCGTAACTCTTCTCACCCCTTGCTTTTCGATCGAGCTCCGACCAGGCCCTAGCTACCGCGCGTGGCCAGCTCAACCACCACTCTCATTATTTCTGTCTCATTGCCTTCAAAACCCACGCTTGTATTATCGTCTCTGCCGGCGTTTGAGTCCGAGCCACTGTGGGGTCAGTTGTTCCGGAAACCATAGTTTTCAGGTGGTCAAAATTTGTCCGTGGGCACTTGGTTGTGTTACCATGAGTCGTCGCCACTGTGATGCCGATCTGGTTGCCACCGTCAAGGATTGTAGGCCCTAGGGTTTATGTTGCTGTGGAAAGGGCTGCAAGGGTTGATGCATTTGGGCCAATGTTAATTTGGGTTTAACCCAAATTAATCTGTTAACCCAATGAGTGAGAGAAAGACTGAACGGGGCCTAAACCTGTGGAAGCCCAGTCTGAATTGATGACCCGAACCAGATCAGTCTTAAACCGGATATGACGACCGAACCCATTGACTGATTCGACCCGTTGACCAACCCAAACCGCTGACTTGACCCGTTGACCGACCCGACCTGTTGACCGACCTGACCCGTTGACCGGTTGACGTCAGCGTTGCCTTTTTGGCTGACGTCAGCATTGACTTTTTTAACCCGAGTCAACTTTACATTTTTCGACGTTCTGATTCCAAATCTGCTGCCCGTTTTCCCAAATTCAAACCCAAAAGACCATTTTTCTATCTATAATTAATTATAGTCAGTATTTTGAGAATTTTGAATATCGGATTCTGATCGAATATTATTATGTTCAGGAGACGATGACTCGGAGCCTGAGAACATTCCTCTTCCTCCACCTGTTCGACCTCCTTCTGCACAGCCTGCTAGTCCTGCACGTGAGTATGGTTTCGCTTAGTGGTTATGTTAGTGTGGCATAGTAGTAATAAATATTTTATGTATGTTGACCTCGTAGGTGTTGACTCTATCCGACCTAATACTAGAGCTGAGCGTGGGAGACGTCACTCTCGACGTTGAGTTATTAGCTGCCTAAGGTGTGTCTCTTCCTGTGCTATATCATTTCTATGACCTATGTTATGCTTGCATGTTGTATATGTGACTGATTGAATGAACTGTGAATTGTGATATATTTTGTATGTAGGCATGACACGCATCAAATATTAGAATCGGACTAAAATAATATCGGACTTATCTTGTATGTACTCATATTAAATTAATATATCAGATATATTCTCAGATTTAGAAAATATAAGTTGGAACATGTCATATCATTTGGGTTGGGATATTGTACGGGGAATTTCAGAGGGTTCAGCCTTCGGGCTGAATTCTGCTTCTGATTAATGGCTCCACCTTCGGGTCGTTCCACTTCGGATGGTGACGATGTAGTTAGAGTAGTTCTAGGGAACCTTACTCTTAGGACGGTGTATGGAGATGGGTGCATGACATTACATTATGTGTCTCTTATTAAATGCATATGAATATTGAGATGATTACTAAACTATGCTTGTTGTTTGGATTTCTGTTTTGTGCTTTTTTTATTTGCACTTTAGAGACACATTAAGCTTTATAGCTTACTCCCCCTAGTTTTTCTCACATATACTCAGGCTTAGGCGTACGGTACTTGGAGGATTTTCGTATCATCAGACTTTACCCTATTTTACAATATGATTATTCAGACATTTGGATTTTTCTATTATTTATTATTATTATTTCAGACGATTTTATATTTGGGACTTGGGACATTGCTATTATTATTTTGAGACTTATTGGTTTGACATGCATTATTTGAATTTTCTTTCAAATTTTAGAATGACTATTGAAATTTTGCTAAACGAAAACGTTTTATTTAAATGATATAATTTTGTGGTTCCGCTCTTTTATAATTAAGATGTAATTTGAATTATTAAACCTAATAACCTTTCTTAAAGGACAAGTTTTTCAAACTTAACTTCCAAGATTCGAATTAAAAAATTAGGTCAAATTTAGGAGGTTACAAGAAAGACTATTTTTCTACACTTGTGCAGGAAATGAGATCATCATGTCTTAATGCCTTCATCTTCCTCTTCCAACTTACTCTCTCTCCCACAACACCCTATCTAAAGGTAGGATTTTGAGAGTTTGAAGTAAGAATCACGTTTGGCTTGTTGAGGGAAGTTTTACCAGCTTGTAAGGATATACATTTCAAGGTAAGGATGGCTAGTTTTGGTGGAAGAGTGTGTTTTGGTGGGGGTTGATAAGGGAGAACGAGAATGGGTGTTTAAGGGATTTATTCTTGTAAAGGTTTGAGTTTTAACTTCCCTAATTCTCCCTACAAGGTAGTAACACGTTTGGTAACATCTCTTGTAGTGAAAGAGGTTGGGAGCTCATCCAAGGCTCAAGAAGAAAGGAAAGCTTGAAGCTTTGGAGGAAGGCCTTGTGTTATTAGCTAAGCTAAGATTTGTACACTACTAACTCCCATAGTTTCCTGTAAATCATAAAGTTAAGCTTTGAAACATGTTTTGATGTTTTTGGCCTTGGTATAGCTTGTGTGATTATTAATGGAAAATCTTAGAATTGTGGTTGTAATGGCTTGAAATTGGTAGTAATCCACCTAAAACTATCACCATAACTTGTAGGAATGGTTTGAGGTTTAACCTTGGGGATTAAACAATGTTTCTAGGTGAAACCCGTACCTAGAGTTTGAAATTCTGGCTCGCGTACCGGTATGAGGTCCTGAGTATCGATACGCTTTAGTGTAAAAGGGGGAAGGGTTGTGAGAGGAGTACCGGTACGCCTCCCTGTGTATCAGTACCCCATGCATATTAAGGATTCCAGTAATGTTTTCACGTACCGGTACACAAAGGGCATATCGATACGTATTATTGCATTGCCTAAGGGAGGCTTCGTGTATCGGTACATGAGGGTATGAGTATCGGTACGGGGTGATCCCAGTACCGATAGTGAGTACCAATACGGATGGAGCATATCGGTACGGCTTGAGAGTCTAGTTCTTTCAAACCTAAAATGAGTATCAGTACTCCTAGTCGAGTATCGGTACCAGAGGGGAGTACCGATACCCACATGGGAGTATCGGACTCGCTGGGCATTTTGCCCAAGGAATTTAAGTTTACATTCGGGGGTTATATAATTCGAGGCAAAAGGCCCTAGGGGTCTTTTAAGGTGTAAAATGAATAGTGGAATTGAGAAACAGAGATTTTAACCCCGTATGAGAAATAATTGACTAATGACTTGGTAAATATTGGGTAAACCGTGGGAGGTAGTAACCCATAGGGATCCTAGGTGGATCAATCGAGGCTGTGTGGTAGATGGGTCCTTGCTGTGTGCTGAGGGGATGCCTAAAGAGTCGAGTCATCCCTTGTTGTTGGGATTTGGATACCCTAAGTGTGTTGCAACACCTTGAAGATTCCCGAATGTAGGATCCTGATGCTTTGTGGATGCGGGTCTTCCTCGTAGTGTAAGATCCCGATGCTTTATGGACGCGGGCCTCACTCAAGTGTAGGATTTCGATGCTTTGTGGATGCAGACCTCACTTAATTTTGTTGGTGTTATCTGTGTGTGCTAGGTAAATGTAGGAGGTACTTGTATGAGCTGTGTGCGTGATCATACATTCATAATGCTATGTGTTTAGGCAGTTATGGTAACGCCATTGTTATCTTGCCATGATATCATTCATGTTGCATTGCTTTATTTATGATTTACATGAAGCATGGTTGAGTGGCGGTGTATCCACTGAGCTTGTTAGCTCAGTGTTCAGAATCGTTGTTTCTGTTCGCAGGTTAGTAGATTGTCGTGAGGGTTGAAGGAGCACCATCAAGGCTTGGATTTCAGCATCGACTCTAGTGGTTGAGTACAAATACTAGATGTAATGGGCTATATATTTCGTAGAACCCTATATGTATTTTGTAACTCTTATTTTGTATTATTTGGTCAAAGTCAAATGTTTTAATATTTGTAAATAAAGCTCCGTGAATACTGTTTTAAACATCTGGATTTGACTATGTTTTCAATGTATGGACTTATGTTTTATTGGACCTATCATGCTTTGGGTTTGAAAAAGGAAAGATTTTTATCGTATGAATTTTGGGCTTAAGGCCCAAATGTGGCATCCGGGTCATATGTGTTACATTGGTACTGGTCAGCCTGTACCGATATTAGATGATTTGAGTATCGGTATTGGTTGAAGATAGTATCAATACTCTTATCTCATGTTCTTTACAATTTTTTACAACGTAAGGAGTATCGATACCAGTTTACCAAGTACCGGTATCGAAGCCCATAAAATCCCTTATAAGGCTCGAAATTCAACTTCAAACTACCCATTTCTATTACCTTAAGGTCCTAAATTAATCCTACAAATTATGAGTCGTTTAGGGCAGTTTTCTACCACTTTTACTTATTAAAAACATCAATTGAAAGATTTAAGACATCAAATAAGGTTTTCACTCTAAAGCATCAAAACACTCAAACAACTATACAACATTATACTTAAGATGTTAATGAAACAAAGTGAGTTGGAGGTGTACTAACCTTACTCCTAAGCTTGAATGAAGTTCCTTGCTCCAAATCCTCAAGTCTTCTCCTTGTTCTTAGCTTTGAAGGATTCTTCAACTTCATTTGCTACGCAACTAATTAGAATTTTGCAGGTAGTAAATCGAAGGTTGAAGGATGAATTTAACAACTAAAACAAGTTTAAAAAACTCCATTCTAACTTATTGGCCACCTGCAGAAGTTCTTGGTTTGCTTCATGAGGATGGCATTAGCTTGACCGTGTCCTAGTTTGTTCGTTTATGGCTTCTTATTATTGATGTTTATTTGTCAGTTCTTGATTATCACGTGTACTCTTTTTCCTTCAACTAGGTTTAGGGAGGTTTTTTAACAAGGCACGTGATAATCTCCCTATGTATGGTTACGCCCCTAATGTAATCGTACGCTTTCATAAAAAAAACTCCTTCTAACTCATCTCCTCAAACCCCCCACTAAAACACATAAACCCACTTGATCTCCATTTTCAAAGATTCTTACTTTTTCTTAAAGCTCTTGAAAAGTAGATTATGAATCCTTAAATCTTAAATCCTGAAATGAATTTTGGATACATAAAGTTTGGATCTTGGGACTTCTTGGAGATGAAGGAAATAAGAGAATTAGAGGTATGGGTTTTGAAATGAAAAGGTGGTGTAAGGGAATGCGCTAAGTTCTTAAACCCTTTACACAAAGAAACAAAAGGGAATTAATGAGTGTGCAACCTTTCAATTGAAAAGGGGGTTATTTGCAACATCAATCCCTCCTAAGTTTTCCTTGACCCAAATTAATCACCTCCCCAAGCCTAATACTAAAATCAAAGCCTACTAAGGTTCTTTCCTAATTAAATGGGTCAAATAACATGATTTGACCTTAAAGCCCACAGTTCGGATCAACGTTAACCCGTTGACCTGAAATCTGGACGTTACATTTATATTAATATTACTTTTTAAAAATAATATTTTAAAAAATATTACAAATGATAATTTAAGAATCAATATAATTTTAGTTTCCAAAATGATTTACTGATATGCATGGTAGATATTTGTTAAAAAGAACACTCGGGCTGTTTTATTTTTTTAAAATGGTATTTTGAATAGATTTATAAATTGATTTAGTAACTATGTTTAATCCGATCCAAATTATTAATATTAATATTATTCTTTAAAAAATATTTAAAGGAATGATGTAAATGATAATTTATGAATTCATACATATTATTTTTTAATTATTTGTGGATATGCATTATTAAATGTTCTTGAGTCTATTGAAATCCTTGTGGAAAAACAATGCTGGCTCTTCTCTCTTGGCATATTGGAAATTTTTATTTAGTAATATTTGATTTGCTCAAAACTATTATCTGTATTAATATTATTTTCTAAAGGATTTGTTTAAAAGGATTATTGTGAATGATAATTTAGGGGTTGATATAATGTTAATTTTCAAAACAATTTATTAATACGCATATTAGATATTCACGAGTCTATTGAAATCCTTATTATGGCAAAAAAAATTATTACAAGTATTTCATTAATTTTTCTATGACCCATAATAGACCCTATGTTAATTATTTTACGTTATGGTTAATTATTGTACTTAAAGTAGTAGGTGATATGATGAATTACTTTTTCACAGTATTTTTACTTTTTAGTGGTAAATTGATATTGACATTTTTTATCCTCGAATCAAACTCTATTTCTTTCTTTCAATTGTAAAATTGGTATAATTTCACATACGTTTTGGTGGTAATTTCTATTTTACGTTTGACGTAAATGCAAATTGTTTGATTTTATATTAAACATACTTAAATAAACTACTTAAATTTTTTACCTCCCGGCGAAGCTTGGGAATATTTCTAGTTTTTTATACAGGAAAAAAAATTGTAGTTTGAGAATTGGATGAAATGGCATCCTTATTTAACCCTGAAATTTAGTATGCGAAAATGAATTTTAAAATATTGGATGGAAAAAGTCAAAAATGAAAAAATTCAAAATATAATATGGTTTTATCCACTCTGCTACCTTAACTTTAGGGTGCTCGGAGTGAAATCGGATAGCCAAAGGGACACTTTAATACCAAGGGGAGTTTTGATTTTTTTTTCTTAGAGCATAAGCACAGTCAACTCATTTTTAATCTAATTTGTCTATAATTTGATGGGTCAATCAAAGTGAAACAAATAATTAGGACCTGACCATATATATTTGCCTGTGTGAGGCAAAATATTCAGATGTCAAGTGGAGTTTTGATTATTTTTTGGGTAATCTTCACTCGTGGTCCCTTTTGTTTAGGTTTTGTTTTATTTTAGTCACCTAAATTAAAAAAAACTATTTATGCCACTTACGTTTGAAAAAGTTTCTGTTTTGGTCACTGGATCGTTAGTCCTGTTACTTTTGTTTTCGGTCTGTTTTGTTTTGGTCACTGATTTTAATTTTTTTTGTTTAAGTCACTTATGTTATCGTTTTGTTCTATTTTGGTCATTGGACCATTAATCCCGTTAATTTGATGATGTGTCACGTTAATAAAAATGAGTAATTCCTAATTTAATCCTTAAACTTTTAAACTTTTATTTTTTCTCTATCTTCAAACAAAAAATCCTAAAAAATTTCTCCTCTCCAACCTTAACCTTCATTTTTACTGATGCCACCGCCGTCAACCGTTGTTGCTGCCTTAGCTACCATCAGCTACAAACGTCTACTAAAATAGTAAAACATGATTGATGTTAACTTTGATCCAGAACTAATCAAAGAAGACAGTTAGAATAATTCTGTTATTCTCGTTCGCTTATGCGATGGCTCCTTTCTAAGGGTGTGCATTATTCTGGTTTAACCAAATTAACCGACTGAACTAAATTTTTCGGTTAATCAATCGATTAATTTTAGTTAAAATCGGTTAATGGCTAAGAGTTTTATCAAACTTCAGTTGTCTGTTAATTCAGTTCAAAATATGTTAATTAACCGAATTAACCAAAATTATTATATATTAAATATTATATATATTACATATATTTATTTTTGATCATTAAACATTTAAAAAATATAAAATGATTTTTTGATATATTATAAAATGATCATTAAACTATTATGAAATTAGCATAAAATGAAAGTTCAGTGACTAAAAAATTATTTCAGCATAATTTAGTGACCAATTGTGTAATTTACCCAAAATTTTATAACAAATTTCGGTTAATTCAAAAACTGAATGGATTAATCGAATTTTTTCTGTTCGGTTAAAAAAAAATTGGAAAAAATTAATTCGATTAACGGTTAAAAGGAAAAAAATCGGTTAATGGATTTTGGGTAATTCAATTCGATCGGTTAACTGAATTAACCGAATGCACACCCCTACACATTTTAAGAAATCAAAGAAAATGAAAAAATCATTCAAAAAAATTGAAGACAAACAAAGCGTTTGTGTGGTTTCAGTAGAACCCAGAGTTAACAAGCTCGATCGGTGGAATGGATAAATTTTAGGAGGCAAAAAGATTATAGGATTTTTTTTGTTTGAAGATGGTGAAAAAATAAAATTTTAAAAGTGTAGGGAATAAAATAGAAATTATATATTTTTATTAATGTGACATATTATCAAATCAACGGGAATTAATGGCTTAATGACCAAAATAAAACTAAAAGATAACGTAAGTGACTTAAACAAAAATAAATAAAATTGGTGACCAAAACAAAACAGACCGAAAATAAAAGTAACAGAGACTAACGGTCCGATGACTAAAACAAAAATGTTTTTAAACGTAAATGACAAAAATAATCATTTTTAAATTTGAGTGACCAAAATAAAATAAAACCTAAACAAAAAGGCCACAGGTTTTTTTTAGAGCCTGAGCACAAGTCAACTCAATTACAATCTAATTGGTCCGCAATTTCATGGGTCAATCAAAGTGAAACAAACAAAAATATGCTAGAAGTTGGTTACCTACTAATATATCTAACCCAAAGGCCGTGCAAAAATAACAAAGAGAAAAGACCCTGAATAGCATATCAAAACTCAATCGTACATTACTTCCCATTACTTTCCAAAAAAAAAATAAATTAATTAAAAGTTTCAAATTGTAACTTGTAATTATATAAATATGTAACAGAGAAATTGCAATTTTTTTTAACAATTTTTAGGGCAGGTGAATTTTATTTTTACTGGGTCTTGAATCTACAATCTAAAAATAGGGAAGGTATTAACTAAGAGTTTTAACTACCTACTCTTGAGATTGTTAACAGAAATTATGTTGTAATTAATCAAAAGTTCAGCACTGGGATTTGATAAGTAAACTTTAGCAAGAATTACGTATATTTTGCGTCTGGGTAAGTCTACCAACTTGATATCTGTTTTGGGTCGTATAGTGGTTCATCTTTGAGATCTCAATGCTGCTTGAGGTTCGCATCTTGGTGTTCCTGGGAATATCTAAAGTGGTGCTTCTGGTAACCCACCTTTGGGTAAGCGATGTTTTTTCACTAAAATATGGTGATGGCCTATTTAGTTCTTGGTCGCAACAATTTCATGTTTCATTCTCCGTTGGTTCTCTTGGGCGCATACGGTGATTTTCGATGGTTCGTTTTTCGCATGATGATTGATATGGGATCAGTTTGTAATGACTTCAATATAGGAATTTTTTTCCATCATTTAAGTTCAGGGAAATTTTTTTAACGAGACTCATGTTGAAGTTTCGCTTTGATACGATTTAAATAAAATCGTACTTTTCCTTTAAAAAAAACTTTAGCAAGAATTAAATTACATATCCAGTTGAAGAAATTTTTAAACCTCAATAAACAAAACAATAAAGATACACACAAATGAAAGCAATATTTCTGTGTTACATATTTCAAATTTACTGAAAGCCACCCCTAAAGAAGAACTAATTTATTTTATGTTCTCTTATTTTTGCTTCCCAACAACAAAGAAAAATAAAACAAAATCCGAAACAAGAAACCCCAAGCCACAGTAATCAAGAGGCAATTCCATTTGCTTAAATCTGTAATCCCTTGTTGTTTGAGAATATCCAAACCTGTTGTCAAACATGTTGAGCTTGTAATTCTCACTCCCAAACTCCTGCTTAATGACTGCAACAATCTCACTTTCATGGCTTCAGGGACTGCTCCCAGCGGTGAATTGTCAAATATTTGAACCCCTCTCACAAAGCACTTTGTAGGGTTCTCAAATTCATTCTGCAAAACCGCTTCGTATGGGTATTTAACGAGGGACATGTAATGGAACCATATCCAGTAAGCCGGGATTCGGTCGCGGTTGATGAAGAAGCCGCTAAAGAGTAAGAAATATGCTAAGATAGCAACGACGATTGTGTAGCCTAACATCACATGAGGGACGACACCTGAGAGGAATGTCACAAACGAACTTCCGGCCCAAAATGAAGCAAACATGATTAAGAAATAGAATAAGAATCCAGAAAAGCCGCCGTCAAGCCCTACTGCCCAAAACGTCGTCACAGCGAATGCGAGGGAGAGGAAAATCAAGCCGGGCAATGTCACTAAAGCATTTGATATAACGTATGATAATCTCCTGTATGCGTTGTAAGCAGTTTCTCTCATGAAAATGTACCTTTCTTGGAGGAAAACAGGGAGAGCGTCCGCACATGTGTAGAACGTGGTGGACATGGCGAATGCGAAAAATCCTAGTCTTTCTTGTACCCCTTTGGGCGAATTATCAAGCTGCCAAAACACCGTGGCCAAAATGAACCCTGTCACCAAAACTGCTCCCAAACGAATACCGAACAACTCCGGTATCCGTCTTGAATTTAGGATGGATCGGTTTGACAACACCACCATTTCTTTCCAGAATGGATTTGCAAATCTTGGAACAATGGATGTTGAATTGACATCATTTGTAGCACCCGGAACAAGTTTACCTCGAGAAATACTGGCGCTAATTGCTTCTTTTAGCGATAAACCGAGCTGGCCGGGCTCCGAGTCTCTCATATGCTTCATGCTTTGCCATGACTTGTTAAATTCGACCAAACTTTTTGTTCCACCTGGAGATCCTTCAAGTTCACGAATTAAGTCAAGAGCAAATTCTGTTTTGTTCTCATTCTCCGGTATCGGATACCCAAATTCAGAGAAATACAAAGGCAGATTCATCGGTGAACCACTGTAAACAGTTTGTCCACGAGACAAAAATATCAATCGGTCAAGCAAACCAAGAATTCGATAACTTGGCTGATGAACCGACATTATGACGATGCTTCCAGTCTGAGCTATCCTTTGTAAAACCTTGATCACCATGAACGCACTAGTGGAATCCAGCCCTGACGTAGGCTCGTCCAAAAATAGGATAATGGGGTCATGAATTATATCAATGCCGATTGATACACGACGACGCTCACCGCCGGAAACACCGCGATGACCTTCATCTCCGATAACAGTTTTGGCAGCGTTTCTTAAGCCTAATTGATCAATCAAAGCCTGAACTCGCATTTTCTTCTTTGATTTGGACAGAGTCCGAGGAAGTCGGAACTCGGCAGCGAACATTAAGGTTTCCTCGACGGTAAGCATCGGGTAAAGCAAATCATCTTGCATAACGTAAGCTGAAATCACTTTCAACATTCGTGATTCCAAAGCTTCGCCATTTAAGGTGACGCTCCCTTTCAAACTCCCTTTAGCTATTCTATTGGCCAAAGCGTCAATTAGTGTCGATTTACCCGAACCGCTAGCTCCGAGCACGGCCATTATCTCGCCATCTCGAGCCTCCCCGGAGATATCATTAAGCAACGTTTTGGTCTTCGTAAAATAACTATCTCCGGCAAGTGAATCTCCAACGACAGCGGAAGCTGTGGTAGAGCTACCACCCCTCCGTCGCAAGAAACCAGACAACGCCATTTTGCGAGGAACCTTTACACTATAAGTGAGGTTGTTAAAGGAAAGAACGAACGGTATCGGCCTGGGATCAGTGACATCGACAAGGGCTTCATGGATCGGAGTTTCGTCACCGGTGGCTTCTTTACGTGCATCACCGACGTGTTGAAGCAATTGTCCAAGAGTCCGGGAGGCTCCTGTGGCGGTTGAGAATTCACCGGCGATGAGCTCCAAAGAGTGATGAAAAAACTGGGAAGAATTATTATTATTATCCGAAGATATATTTTCAGCGAGAACACGAGACATGATGGTTTAGCTAAACCCCTTTCGTCGGAAAATGTTAGAAAATAGGCGGCCGTTTAGAAGAGGAGGAAGAAGAAGAAAAGTAAAGGAAAATGGGTGTTTTAGTTTTGAACACATTAAAGTTTAGAGAGAATTCTATATATAGGAATTTGTGAATAAGTGAAGTATTTAATTTTTAGTTTATATTTTATTTTTCAGAATTCATACAGTTTGTATGGAGAAGGTAAGTGAAAGGTCACCTAAATCATCTAATATGAAATCTATACGTCTTTGTTTTCCTTAGAAGGACGAAACGTTGCACGTGTACGGTTATGATTGATTTTTGATTGATGCTGTCAGACACGTGGCTTTTGCTTTTTTCGTTTTTCAGTTGTAGGGGTATTAGGTTATCTACTGTGGCGTAAGCTTTGCATAGTCCGAAAGGATGGCTAAACTTTAATTGGGATTTCAATGCTCTAATTAGGCTAATAAGTGTTGAAACTTCTAGCATTTGGTTTCAATCAGTTCTTGTTATCATACGTACGGGTCACAAGCAAAGTCTTATTCTCTCCCACTTATGTTATCATATACTCTCTCCCTCCCACCAAAAACGTCTATTATTGATTTTTCACATTGTTTTAAGAAAAAAAATTTGTGTAAAAATTTTAATGTAAAATAATTAAAATGATAATTTTATTCTTGAAATGTTAAATTTTGTTTTGTTGAGAAACTAAAAAAGGGTATAAAGGGAAATATGCCTTTTAAAAATTGTTGATTTTTTCAATGAGACATTTTAAGTGGGACAATTTTAAAACACAAAAGGGACATATCGAATGGGACAGGGGGAGTATTAATTTTTTATAGAGTTTTAGAAAAAAAATGTATGATATAAAATAATTTAAACGGCAAGTTTATCCTTAGAAAGTTAATTTTTGTTTTTATTGGGAAACTAAAGAATGATAGAAAAGTAATTTTATCTTAGTGACAATTTTATTGGGACAAAAAGAGTATTATTTATTAGCTTTTTTATTAAATAGAAGGCTTAAATGAAAAATAGGTGCTCAAAGTGTTCTTTTTTGAACTTAAAGTATTTTTTTTTGTAAAAATAAGTGCCCAAAATTTCAAAACTTATGATTTTAGGTGCCCAAAGTTTTAAGTTATAGTTTTAGGTGCCTAAAGTTTTAAATTTTATAATTTTAGGTGCCCAAAGTATTTTTTTGTAAAAATAGGTGTCCAAAGTTTTCGAATGACGTGCCACATTTCAAGCATTGATTGGTTAAGGCACCTAAAATTATAACTTTTGAAACTTTGGGCACCTATTTTTACAAAAAAACTTTAGGCACCTAAAGTTAAAAAAAGACATACTTTGAGCACCTATTTTTCATTTAAGACTAAAAAGAAAGATATTACATTCCAATGTCGGGATTCAAACTCATACATATTGAGAGTAATATGAACATTTTAGCCACTAGATCAATTAGTGAATCTCTTATTTTATTAGTTTTTAATTATGTAGTTGTATATTTTACAAATAAATAGTTTAATTAAATTAACCAAATTTGTGTCAACTTGTGAAATTTATTTCATGTGAAAATCATATTAAATTCATAGAAGTTTTATGGCTTTTAATTTTAACTTAAAACTACAATTATGAAAAAGAAAATTAATATAAGTTTTAACTGTTTTGCTTGTTGTATAATAAAAATAAAGTTACTTGAATTTTACTATTAATAAAAATAACACATTTGAACCCAACAAGTGGTCCCAGTGGAAAAGCGAATGATATATTGATATTCATCCGAAGATATTTAGGTTCAATCGCTTTGTTTGCAAGGTGTGTGCATTGTCAAAGGGTTATGAACATCTATAAACGGATACTATCTTATACTCATCTTTAGACTATTCAAAAAATAATAACACATTTTAATCTTGATTTTTTTATTTATTATCAAATAATTTAATTTTTTGAATAATAAAACTAAGAGTTTTACATATAAATTGGATTAATGTCATTAATAGAATAGTTTATAATCATAGTTTTCATATTCATGATTTTATATATTTTTAAATAATAAAATGAAAAAAAATCTACTTAAAACAACAATTTTGACATAGGTGTGGAGAATTTACACCAATATTGTTTCCAATTTTCCCCCAAAATATGGCACAAGCCAAATTATTTTTGAAAACATTATTACTTCTATAGTAAATTTAAATATGGATTTAGTTGAATCCGTCTATGAAGAGTGATTTTATTTTAAGATTAAAAAAAGGGTCGAATCCAGTAGACTCTGTCTTCCAACAATGGCCATAGTGCCACGTGGCGCAGCGGCAGTGTCTGTGATATTGTTCAAATATGGGCTCAGCTGGCTCTGTTTATGAACAATGTTGGCAGCTTTGACCGGCCTGCATGGCAACCTTGGTTAGCGTGGCATGCACGCAGACTTGCATGTACACTGTTCAGGGGAGGGCAGCTTTAATTTTGGGGAAGGGTGGCAGCAGATTTCGGGGGAAATAATTGGGAAAGTATGAGATTTATGATTGGAGGGTGGGTTGGTGGGCTGAGGGGTTTGGTTTTAATTTTGATGTGTTCAATAAGGGTTGGAGGTTGAAGTTTGAAGGGGAGAAATATTGCTGAAGGTTGAAGGATTGAAATTTTTTTAGAAGAAGATTTAGTGAAATATTGTAAGTATATTTTTTAATTTAGTAGTTTAATATTATTTTGTTTGAATTTAGTAAGAAAATTCGATTTATGTTTTTTAACTTAGTGTTGATGATGATTAATATAAGTTTAATCTTTTGAATAATTTGTGTTAAATACTGTTGAAGGTTGAAGTTGAGAAATACCGTTGAAGAAATTTTTTGAGAAGAAGATAGAGTAAAGAAGAAGAAGATTTGGAGAAATATTGTAAGTATGATATGTGTATTTAATTTTTTTTAATTTAGTAATATTAATAATTTTAATTTTTTAATTGTATGTTGTAGTTTAATATTATTTTTTTAAATTTAGTACAAAAATTTAATTTATATTTTTTAACTTAGTGTTGATGATGATTAATATAAGTGTAATCTTTTGAATATTTTTGTGTTAAATAAGGGTTGAAGGCTGAAGGTGAGAAATATTGTTGAAGAAAATTTTTGAGAAAAAAGATAGAGTAAAGAATAAGAAGATCTGGAGAAATGTAAGTATGATGTGTGTATTTAATTTTTTAATTTAGTAATATTAATAATTTTAATTTTTTAATTGTATGTTGTAGTTTAATATTAGTTTTTAAATATTTAGTACGAAAATTTGATTTATATTTTTTAACTTAGTGTTGATGATGATTAATATAAGTTTAATATTTTAAATATTTTTGTGTTAAATAGGGGTTGAAGGTGAGAAATATTGTTGAAGAAAATATTTTAATATTCTAATTTAGTAATATTAATAACTTTAATTTTAGTCTTTTAATTGTATGTTGTAGTTTAATATTATTTTTTGAAATTTAGTACAAAAATTTGTGTAATAACCCATTTCATCCGGTACCCTAAAACCATTACCCACACCCGGTCCATGACCCGACCCAACCAAAAACCCTAAAATTCTAAAACAACACTAACCCTAAAAATTAAATCACCGCAGTCATCTCTGCAAAAACCGCCGTCGTCCACCATTGCCCTCCTCTCCGGCAATCAACCCAACTAAAATAAACCCTAAATTAAAATTAAAATTAAAACCCCAAATCCAACAAACCCTAAATTCTAACCCTCTATCAACTAACTCAACCACACATACCTATCACCATACCCATACCTAAATAATCCCATAAAATCTGGCCTTGCATCCCATCAGCAGATTTGTAGTCAGCACAAAAGGAGGAATTTATATTTTATTTTGTAACCAAGATCGGTTATAAAACCGAAACCAAATGTAAAATAGGGGAGGAATTTTCAGAATAAAAAAATTGTAAGTTTAGAATTAAAAAAATCTTAGTTTTCCTTTGCATGTTCTCTTTTTTATCTCGATTAAAAAAAACACAAAATCAGGGAGAAGTTTTTCGTTTGAAAATCAAAACGTGTTTTATCTAAAATCAAAAGTTTTTTTCTTCGAACTCAAAAATAGGGTTGAAGATTTACCTTCGCTGCGGCGTCGTGATGCCGATGAACGGCAAGCAAAGGCACGCCGAGCGTGGTATCCCTCTGGCGGCCGCCGTCGGGTTAGGTTATGAGAAGGGAGGGTGATGAGAGTTAGATTTTAGGCATTTTTATTATTGAACTGGTTTTGAAATAAAAAAAATAAAACTCTCCTTTATTTTAACTGGCCTTTGCAAAACGACGTAGGTTTGAGGCCCTGACCCACGCGTGACCCGATTACCCAGGACGGATCCGCGTCTCCTTCAATGGGAAAATTACGCCCTTGGTCCCTGGTTTCTTTCCTGTTTTAGCCTTTGTCCCGGGTCTAATCATGGTTTCAGTCCCTTTTCCTCTTTCCCGCTTTTTTGTCCTTTTTTTTATTTCAATTTCACACTTTTATTTTACTTTTTACGCAATTTAGTCACTGTTTTTTATTATTATGTTTTTTTAATTTCCAGTCCTTTAATTATGGTTGTTTGCATTTACGCCTTGTATTTCACGTTGTTTATATTTCAGCCTTCTTTATTTTGTTTTGTTTCATTTTAGCCCTTTAAATTTGTTTCCATGATGCTTTATGTATGTTAGTGTAAACCTTGTGTTATTATTCTTCTTCTTATTATTATTGATATTATTATTATTATTATTATTATTATTATTATTATATGTATAATATATATTACTATTAGTATTATATGTATAATATATTATTATTATTATTATTATTATTATTATTATATAAAGTAGTTTATTTTGTATATTATACATCAACATCACATAAAGATGTATGTATATACATATAGATATGTTTCTACCATGGTTCATATTTTTATATATAATATTTATAGATATTCTTTTATTTTATATATTATAAATATGTATATATAAGGTTTTATACATTTAAAATAATGTATAATATTTTATTCAATTATAGTTTATATAAAAATAATAATAAATACTTATTTTTGTAATATTATATTTTGAATCTCTGGTTTTATTTTGGTGTTCGGTCTACCATTTTAAATGATCGGTGGTGACTCCATATTTTTAATCTCCAAATCGGGCAGGGTTTTTCAAACAAGAAAATAATAATTTTTAAAACCGAATAAAACATAGCGTCGGACGGATTTGAGTGCTTACAGCTGGTGATTCAGGTGGGGACATTTTTTTTAAAAAGAGAGTCAAGCCACGGGTCGATTATTTTTTAGTCTTGGTCGTTGGAAATTGGCGAATTCGATTTTAATTTAAGATATGATTCTGTCTTATTTTACCACGAGTCATGCATTTTATTTTTTGTAAAAATAACTGATTTATTTTTACTGCATTCCATGAGCTTTCTACCCGGCTCCGTCCTTTGTAAGTGGAAGTGTGATACCGACTTCGTGTGGGTTACCACTGTATAGGTTGGTGAATCACTTTCGAGATATATTTCTTATGCTTTCGTGTGGGTTACCTCCGTATAGGCATAAGGGATGTATCCCCCTAAATTGAACTTGGTCCGTTTGAAACCTATAATGGTTGAGGATCAGGGGCCTTGCTACCTTTACTAAGGGACAACGAGGACAATTTGGGTACCCTTTTTAGCACCAAACCCGCATATAGTGGCCCATAGAATCCCACCTTGTAGAGCCATGTGACACTCTGCCCGTTTAGTGGCTACCCTTTTAGGCTTTGATGCATTTGTTTTTTTATGTACAGATTTTACATGTTTTAATTTTTACCTTATTTGTCATTTAATTTATTCATTTGATTATTTTAATCTAATCTAACCCATTTTTTTATTTGCACTATATTAAGTTCACCTATTTTGCATTAACTACATGACATATCATAACATTTTTATTTTTGCATTTTACCAGTATGAAATGCTGATTCACAACTGGTTCTCAATTTTAAAAAAAACTATCATCAGGAGAAAATCTAATACTCTAAATATCAAAGCAATATTCAAAGTTGCAAATGAATCCCGTGAGTTAAAAAATTTAGGACATGAGAACCATTTTTGAATCAGTACTTTCGCATCTAGGACCTGCACTTCGCATTTACATGCATACATTTTGAAATTAGTCCCTAGTTGACCCCATTCGATGCAACAAAGTTGGTCGATCTAGCACCTTATAGAACCTCTACAAGAGCTCGATCTTAGGGCATATCCGAAAGCGTCTGCCGCAAGCACCATGCCTCCGACAAGGCTTCAATTTGGGGGCATTCTCCATCAAGGTTTAGAAACAAGCATTCGATGGCTACATATCATCACTGCTCCGCATTGATCCGAAAGAGATGAGTTGCCACGAACCAACAGAACAAATTTATGAACCCAACTTTAGGGGTAATAGAATCCACACTCAAAGTTTCAAATTCGCTACAAGAGCAGTTTCAGACGATGACATAGAACAAACAATATGTTAGGGCATGCACCCAGATGAAACCTGATTCAAAGAAAGGTGATCAAACCCAAGAAGAGGTTGGGGCACCGCCGCATGCAAAAGACCAATAGTTCGACAGGACCGGTGAGGAGTCAGGGGCATCCCTTTGAGGACTAGAGAAATCATATCACATTCATGCATTTAGTTGCATTCTTCTTGCATTGAATCATTTTGGCATACATCATACATTTAGATTAAGTGCATACGCTAAAGTCACCATGCATTTAGGATAGACGCATGCATTTAGGCATAAAATTAGATGCATTCATGCATTTTTACTTGAATATATAAACAGGTTCAAAGAAGAGACAGGACGTCCTCAACATAAGAGGGCAATCATGATGGCCAAACACAAAAAGATGCTGAAACATCTAAATAAAAGGTACCAGCAACAAAATTTTTGAACAATTACTGACAAATGTTTTTTCCTTTGTGGATTTGATTTCTTCAACAATGGTGTGGCAGACACCAACATTTTCCAGATTCTCACTACTGCCAACAGAAATAATTCATTCCAGATTTTACCCTCTGTCGATAAAGAAGCAGAGCAAATTTTTCCAAACATTGTCTCACTGTCAATGGCACAACAATTCAACATCTTGCAAATCATGCCTCCGTCAGTGGTGGTACGCCAACTTAATGTAGATCTTGCCTTCGTCGGTGGTGTTACAGATTAAAATTTTCATCTGGATCTTATCTCTCCATCGGTGGTGTAGTGGATCCATATTTTGCTGATCTAGTCTCTCCGTCAGTGGTGTAGCATATCAAATCCTATCTAGGTCTTTCCTCTTCGACAGTGTTGCAGCTAGACCAAACTTTTCCTTGGAATTTTTTTATTATAGTTACAAAAAAAAAACCAATTAAAAAATCAGAAAAATCAGAAAAAGTCAAAAAAATCAATCAAAAAATAAAAATTAGAAAAATTCAAAAAAAGAGGAAAAATAAAAAAATCAAAAATAAAAATCAAGTTGTTATCATTCGTCGATCCTGCTCTTCCATTGATGGTGTAGTAGGGTTCCAGTTGATGTTTTGCTTCTCCGTTGATGGCGTTGTAGAATCCAAATTACCATATGATCCTGTCCCTCCGTTGATGGTATGGCTTGGGTCTAAGTTATTGAAATTCAACCCTACTTCTCCGTTGATGGCGTAGTAGGATCCAAGTGCTGAAATTCAATCTTATCTCTCCGTTGATGGTGTGGATAGATCTAACTTTATAAACTTTCGGTTCTACCTCTTCGTCGGTGTTGTAGCTGAACCAAATTTGCCAAATTCTGATCATGCCTCTTCGTCAGAGTCGTAGCTTGATCACAAAGAAACCAACCCTCTGATCCTGCCTCTTCGTCAGAGTTGTAGCTGGATCAAATCCTCAGACCTTGCCTCTTCGTCGGTGTTGTAGCTTGGTCAAATTTAACCTTCGGTTCTGCCTCTTCGTTGATGTTGTAGCTGAACCTAATTTACTAACTTTCGATCTTGCCTCTTCATCGGTGTTGTAGCTAGACCAAATTCATTAACTATTGATCCTGCCTCTTCATCGGTGTCGTAGCTAGATCCACATTGCTAACTTTAGACCTTGCCTCTTCGTTGGTGTTGTAGCTTGGTCAAAATTTACTAACTTTCTAGTTGTATCAATGTTGTATCTTAAAAAAAGAGCGAGAAAAAGAAAAAAAGAAAGGAAAAAAAGGAAAAAAAGGAAAAAAAAGAAAAAAGAGAGAGAAAAAAGAAAATAAAAATGAGTTTTCAATCTTTCGATTCTGCCTCTTCGTCGGTGTTGTAGCTGAACCAAATTTGCCAAATTCTAATCCTGCCTCTTCGTCAGAGTCATAGCTAGATCAAATCTTCAGACCTAGCCTCTTCGTCGGTGTTGTAGCTTGGTCAAATCTAACTTTCGGTTCTGCCTCTTCGTCGGTGTTGTAGTTGAACCTAATTCACTAACTCTCGGTCTTGCCTCTTCGTCGGTGTTGTAGCTAGACAAAATCCACTAACTCTTAATCTCGCCTCTTCGTCAGTGTTGTAGCTTGATCAACATTACTAACTTTAGACTATGCCTCCTCGTCGGTGTTGTAGCTTGGTCAAAATTTACTAACTTTCAATTTTTATCAATATTGTACCTAAAAAATATTAAAAAAAGAAAGAAGAAGATAAAGAAAAAGAAAAAAATAATAAAAAAGAAAAGAAAAGAAAAGAAAAGAAAAAAGAGCAAAAAAAGAAAAAGAAAAAAAAGAAAAGAGTAGAAAAAACAAAAAAAGAAGAAGAAGAAGTTTTCAATTTTCTGATTTTGCCTCTTCGTCAGAGTTGTAGCTGGATTGGACATTGGAGCTTTCATCCATCGGTCATGTCTTTTCGTCAGCGCTGCAGGTGGATCGAATTTTGTAGACCCTGCCTCTTCGTCAGTGTTGCAGCTGGGTCAAATTTTCTTTAGGTATTAGCTTATCATCAATAATGTAGTAAGCCGCACTCGTTTTGCTTCGCTCAACAGAAAACCTCATATTTGGAAGATTTTGCTTCCCTAAGAGTGGCAAGGTGGATCAATCAAGTTATGAAAGAAGACCTGCGTCAAAAAGAAAGAAGATCTACTGAAGAATGAAGACATGTATCAAGAGGGGATGACCAGCCAGACCGAATGAAATGGGTTATTTTTAGTCTTTGCTTTACTGCCGTTACATAACAACGAGCAAAGAGGGGCAACTGTAATAACCCATTTCATCCGGTACCCTAAAACCATTACCCAGACCCGGTCCATGACCCGACCTAAGCAAAAAACTCAAAAAATTCTAAAACAACCCTAACCTTAAAAAATTAAACTGCCACCGCCGTCTCTGCAAAAACCGTTGTCGTCCACCATTACCATCCTCTCTGACAACCAAACCAACTAAAATAAACCCTAAATTAAAATTAAAACCCCAAATCCAACAAACCCTAAATCCTAACCTTCTATCAACTAACTCGACCACCCATACCTATCACCATACCCCTACCTAAATAATCCCATAAAATTTGGCCTTGCATCCTATCACCAGATCTGCAGTCAGCACAAAAGGGGGAATTTATATTTTATTTTGTAACCAATGATACAAGCATGAGAGGGGTCAAAATAATCATCTTGGAAAAGAAGTTGAAACTGCTTTGCAAGTTAGAAACATCAGTCAACTTACGAAGCATTTTTGGATGGGATCCAGGCATTTATGGGTCAACACGTCTTCTTGAAACTTGTCCGGCTGCAAATTAGCTTTCTAACGCATCTTAAAATGCCTCAATTGGACATCTGGATCTCAAGATACGTCTATTTTAGCGAAGACAGCGCATGCAGAAATTCCTATACGGGATTAATACGAGATTTTTGGATAATTATGAATTTTCAAGATTTTATTTGATTATTTGTAATTTAAATCAACATAGGATTCTACAATATCTATTAGGATCAGATTTATTTAATTAGGATTTTATTTTTAGCATTTATTTATTATTAGAAGTTACTTATCTAATTAGGAGATTAGGTTTTAGCATTTATTTATTGTATTTAATTCCTAAGTTTAGTAGGATTAAAACTTCTCCATGGCCTATATAAAGGAGGCTTCACCCACATTGTAATGCAAATTTCATTGATTAGTAAAAAGTTCTCTTTGGAGATTTTAGTATTCTTTGAGTTTGCAAGTGTTCGGTAAACTTGTCTACAAGCCATCTTCATCTTCAACCTTCACACCATCTTCCATAATTCCATAAACAAATCTGAATTTTTAGATTTGTTCTTTATTTTGGTTTGTTTTGTTTTTCTCTTTATTCGAATTTGCGCTACTCTATCATTTGGTATCAGATTTAGGTCGTTCTTGAGGATGTCATTGAGAAACGTATTGGATTTTACCCTTTTGGGGACTTGATGTCATTATTGTTGTCGACTAGATCATTCAGGGTATGATTGTCCAGATAAGTTTTATTTTCAAGAAAAATTTTTGAGAGATATGTTGTCTGAATTCATATATTCTAATGATATTGAAATTCGTGATCCGGAGCATGATAAAGAAATTTGTTCTTCTAAAGAACATGAGGAAGACGATACCATCGAGAGTTTAACCTTGCCTATTGATGAGGAAGAAATTATAAGTAGTGTATTTGTTTCCAATGATGAACCTACTATTCCGATTCAAGATGATCATCAAACGACAAACACCGACGAAGGTACCTTACAATCAAAATGTATCATTGAATGTTTTCAGAATTCTATTTATGCTTATTCCTCTTTTAGCATTAATAACAATTTTGAAGATGAGAATGAGTTACTTTGCGACCAAAAGAACAATCGTAATGATCCCAATGAGAAGGAACTTGTAAATTACATTGCAAAAAGAGACTCTGCAAAAGGATCCTTCAAGACGTCTTATCTTCTATGGTACTTTGATGAACTTCCTCCATTTACCGATCTAGATTCGAGGGCGAATCTTTTTGAGGAGTGGGGGAATGATATGAGCATGAGAGGGGTCAAAATAATCATCTTGGAAAAGAAGTTGAAACTGCTTTGCAAGTTAGAAACATCAGTCAACTTGCGAAGCATTTTTAGATGGGATCCAGGCATTTATGGGTCAACATGTCTTCTTGAAACTTGTCCGGCTGCAAATTTGCTTTCTAACGCATCTTGAAATGCCTCAATCGGACATCTGGATCTCAAGATACGTCTATTTTAGCGAAGACAACGCATGCAGAAATTCCTATACAGGATTAATATGAGATTTTTGGATAATTACGAATTTTCAAGATTTTATTTGATTATTTGTAATTTAAATCAACATAGGATTCTGCAATATCTATTATGATCATATTTATTTAATTAAGATTTTATTTTTAGCATTTATTTATTAATAGAAGTTACTTATCTAATTAGGAGATTAGATTTTAGCATTTATTTATTGTATTTAATTCCTAAGTTTAGTAGGATTAAAACTTCTCCATGGCCTATATAAAGGAGGCTTCACCCACATTGTAATGCAGATTTCATTGATTTGTAAAAAGTTCTCTTTGGAGATTTTAGTATTCTTTGAGTTTGCAAGTGTTCGGTAAACTTGTCTACAAGCCATCTTCATCTTCAACCTTCACACCATCTTCCATAATTCCATAAACAAAGCTGGAATTTTTAGATTTGTTTTACCCATCCTCGTCTTAATCTTTTTCAATCTTTTGTTTTTATTCTTATTAATCATCATCTTATCTTCGTTTCTTGAATTTCCAGCATTAAATCTGAAATTTTCAAAAAACCCCCAACTAGTTTCTCTTAAATTTTCAGATTTGCGCCTAACTTCCTTGTTCGAGTCTAAAGCCCTAGGTTTGCTTCCAAGCCATTAAATTGAAGGTTACCACGTGCCAAAGCATACTCTATCACATCATATCACCAGATCTGCAGTCAACACAAAATGGGGAATTTATATTTTATTTTGTAACCAAGATCGGTTATAAAACTGAAACTAGATGTAAAATAGGGGAGAAATTTTTGGAATAAAAAAAATTGTAAGTTTAGAATAAAAAAATCTTAGTTTTCCTTTGCATGTTCTCTTTTTTATCTCGATTCAAAAAAATAAAAACAGAAAATCAAGGAGAAGTTTTTCGTTTGAAAATCAAAACGTGTTTTATCTAAAATCAATCTTCGAACTCAAAAAAGAAAGGTTGAAGATTTACCTTCCCTGCTGCATCGTGACGCCATGACGTCGAGCCGCCGATGAACGGCAAGCAAAGGCCGGCCGAGCATGGTAATCCCTTTGGCGGCCGCCGTCGAGTTAGGTTATGAGAGGGTGTAATCACTCATTTTTGACCGGGTTTTAGTATTATTAGTATTATTTTTAATAGTAATATTATTAATATAAAATTAATGAAAAAACCAAAAATAATCATAATAATAAAAATATAATATAAAAAGGTAAAAAATAAAAAAAAATTAATTAAAAAAAATTAAAAAAATTAATTAAATTAAGAATTAAAAAAAGAAAATTGAATGGAGGAGGGTGCTCCACGTCACCCTTAACCGCCCCCCACTTGCCTATAAATAGAGGCAGGGGGAGGGCTGCAATTCACGCCCCAAAATTGCCAGAATTTGGCAAAGCAATCGGCTCCCCAAATTGAGAGCCAGGCCGGCTACAAGGCTGGCTGGGGTTGGGGGCAGTGCCCTCGGCCCCAGTTGGTTTGATCCAACATTCGATCGGGGTCCTATTTTGGATCCGATCTAGTTATTTTTAGAGAGGTCGTGGTAGATCTCGGTGGGGTTCAGTTGGAGTTCGTCATTCGAGCTCTTAGTTAGGTATATTTTCTTCCCTTTTTATTTGTGTTGTAATTTTTATGATTTAGTGAAGTATTAGTTAATTTAAAATTGTGTTATTTTTTAGTTTGTATGTTTATTTATGTTTTAGATTAGTATTTTTTTATGTTTTAAATTTATGTTTTAGATTAATAATTTATTTACATTAGATTTGTTTTTATTTATGTGTTAGATTAATATTTATGTATGTATGTTTCATCTTAGTATTTTATTTATGTTAGATTAGTATTTTATTATGTTAGTATTTATTTATGTTTTTAATTTTTATCGCAACGGATATATATTTTATCAATGCGGTGCCCATTTATCCGAGCGTAAACGAGGCCAGTATCAGGCGTAGTGATGGTGGTTGGGCGTTTACTCTCGGATAACAGGGCTTTTAAAATTTACTCCACATGTAATTAAATGTTAATTAAATTGTCACTTTAATCCGGAAAGTCTAATATTAATAAAGCGGTAATTATTAAAGTACCAATTTTGGGCGGTGTGGGGGTGCTAATCCTTTCCCATCCGTAACCGGCTCCCGAACCCAACATTTTTAAAATCTCTGGTTTTATGGTTTCCGGCCTACCTAAGTAGCCGGTGGCGACTCCATTTTTAAATAAATACGGTTTTTCTAAAACCCACACGGAATACAGTATTTTCAAAACAAAACGAAATAAAAATACTTTTTAGCGAACTTAAAAGAGGGACATCGCTACAGATGGCGACTCCTCTGGGTACATTTTTTGTTTTTCAAAAAAAAATGAGAGTCAAGCTTTTTTAAATAATTACCGCTTTACTAATATCAGAAATTTCGGATTAAAGTGACTATTAAAGTAACATTCAATTATAATTGCACATTTATTTTAATGCATTTAAAATTTGGCATATAAACCCGTCCTTTTTAAGTGGGGGGAAACGCTAATGCTTTCGTGAGGATATCGTTCCTTCGTAGGGGCATAAGAGAATGGGTCCCCCCTGAGTTGAACCCGATTGAAAGGAGCCTATAATGAGTGATGACCGGGGGCCTTGCTACTCTTAGTAGGGGACAACAAGGACAATTCGGGTACCTCTTAGCACCAAAACTGAACGTAGATAATATAGAAAGCCCACCCTTTTAGAGCCATGCGGATAACCTAGGTGTTTTTGACGGGTTATAAATAGGGTTGTTTTGTTTGTTTATCTTATTTAAATTTATCTTTCATTTATGTATTTATTATTTTTATTCGGTACTAACTCAATTCTTTTTGTGTTTTATTTTTTTATTTTTATTCTACACACACTTTTGTTGCATTATCATTGCATCCACATTACATAAATGTGTTGATTCAAGTGGTTTGCCCGATCAGAAAATCTTTCATCATGAAAAAAAAGCATTATCATTGCGGATAACCTAGTCATGCGACATTGGTCAGAGGTTAATCAACGGGTCCGAGGTAATAGTTTTTCGATCAAGCGTGTAGTGCCAGAGTATACACACGAGAGCCTACAACAGAATGATCCGTGAGAGCTTAAAGAGATTTAAGAAAGATGGGACCGAAGACTACATGACCTGTTTTTCGACAGTTATGGCGACATAGCCCAGCTAATATATGTTCGAGTCAATCAGCCTTTATTCCGAGCCATTTTCCAATTTTAGAATCCTGCTTTTTTGCTGCTTTACCTTCAACGGCCAGGACATGATACCCATGGTAGAAGAGTACACAGCCTTGCTCAACAAGAAAAATTTTCAAAAAGATTGGATATATATGAAGCCGCCAAGGAACTAGAATTATCCATTGAAGTTCAAAACCTTTACCAGGATGAGTGACGATTGGGTCAACAGCCTGATTCAGAGTCGAGGAGACGGCCTAGCCTGTGCATGGGAGTGTATCCGAGACATCATACTCGCACACCCGGTTGAGGCGATGAAGATGGACGTGTTCTCTTTAGGGATATAGGGTTTGATCATTTTCTCGAGGGTTCTTGAAAACATCAACGTAACCATCTTGGATCTGTTTGAACGCATGAAGCGGAAGGCAAACCCGGTACCAGCGATTTTAACCGAGACTTTCATTTCTTTGAGTGTGACCCAAAAACATGTAGAGGGGCATATCTGTAGAAGTCTTCTTTTCTGGCTCCAGAATCTGGACCCTTTAATTCCTATGAAAGTCGTTCGAAAGGGTGATTACCAACGGAATCAACGCCTTTATTTGCATTCATTTTGCATCTCATGACATGGTGTTGATTCAAGAACAATTCATTTAAAAGGCTTTCCAAAATAGAAAAAAAGTCTGCTTTTCCAAAAACGATAATATTACAGTATCAAGTTAGGCCGAGCAAAGACCAATCGAGAAAGAAGACGGTCTGATAGTA
This sequence comes from Hibiscus mutabilis, assembly GCA_019671005.1. Lineage (NCBI taxonomy): Eukaryota > Viridiplantae > Streptophyta > Magnoliopsida > Malvales > Malvaceae > Hibiscus > Hibiscus mutabilis. The sequence continues at coordinate 23,497,168 of CM033722.1, forward strand.
AGGCACGTGCGGCACAGAGGATCTAGTGGGGACTACAGAACACTAATTTTAAAATCTTCACATTTAACCCTTTGTAAAAATCTCAAAGATTTTAATTTAACTCCTTCAAAAAAAATTTGAAAATATTATTATTGTGTTTTGAATTCTTTTCCATCCTAAAACTTAAAAAAAAACCCTAAAAGTTTCACTTTTAAATAAGTTAAAACTTTTTGAATATAAAAAGAGGAAATCTTTAAACCAAATGATCTTTGAGAATTTTAATGTAAACCCAAAAGTTTTAAAGACTTTAAGTAGACCCCCTTTACGACTCTAGGATCCAACCCTTTTTAGACGCATTATTCGAAGATCGGATTGTTTACACCCAGATCAACCGAAGAAGAAACTCTTGTCTGCATTATGCCTACACTTGTCAATGTTTTTTAGAAGCCAAAACATGATGATCATGACTTCACAAGTCTATTGAGTAGCATAAGAGGAGAAGACGAGGTCACCCATCATCTTGAAGACGACGTCGAGACGTGGAGCACGAGCTTTGCTTCCCGAAGTCAAGATCTCTAGAAGGAAGCTAACTGTTAGATGTAATTCATTATTAGTTTTTTGCAACCAGGCATTTTTCTATTGAACGAAAGTCTTTTAAGGACTATTCGAGAATCAACACCGCATTTGCATTCATCCATTGCATCATATTGTATAGGCATGACATATTTTACATAACATTATCATTACCTTGCATAACATTTTTTGGGAGTAATCCAAAGACCAATTAGAGTTTTATCGTGAATAAAAGAATTGAACACACTCAAAAATGAAGATTTGAGCAGTTAGAAGATAGGCTCAAAAAAAAGTTTGATGCCTTCGATGCAAGAAAACTCTGTTTGAACCCTAATTTGGTCATTCCTCTGGATTTCAAAGATTCTCAGATTTGCACATGATGACGGAACATGATGCCCCAAGATTCACCTGACCATGTTCTGTAAAAAGATGGAGGGCTGCATTGAGAATGAAAAATTACTGTCCCACTGCTTCCACGATAGTCTAGCAGGACCACCGTGATATGGTATAACTGTTTGAGTAGAGACCAAGTTCAGCCATGGGGAAACTTAGTCGATGCCTTTTTGGACTAATATAAATATGCTTTGGGCCTAGCACCAAGTCGTCTGTATCTCCAGGGTACGAAGATGAAACCTGATGAAGGCTTCAAGGAATGTGCTTTGAGATGGCGGAGGTTAGCCGCCTAAGTGCAGCCTCCCATTGCTGAAGAGGAAAGTGACTTCCATGTCTCAAGCCATCTTCCGTATTTCCTCTTTGTTAAGCTGCTCGGGAAATTGAGGGGCAAATGTGATGACTTTAATAGAATACATGATCCAAGAAGGAAAATTGAGTCTTAATTCAATGAACCAGACATGCCTAAGAGCAGATGGAAAGAAAGAGATAAATGGGTACCACTTTTAAGGTTTTCATAATCGTAAGAGAAAAAGACAGGCATATTCCTCTGAATCATCGAGAAAAAATCCTTGAACAAGTACATATTTAGAGATATTCAGAGTATTTCATCTCGAACATATGGCCTCATCTGGTCAAGGGTTAGTACCTTACCTCCGGACCGATAAAGATTACACCCAGCTCACCTGCTCACAGTTTTGATCCATACAATACATGTGAGTTATACATTAAGGCGCCGGGGCATGACACCAAGAAATTTGGGGTCGTTAATAGAAGAAATCAAGAAGCTAGTTGACGAGGGAGTCGTGATGAGAGAGTTGATCCAGCGGTGGAAAAACAAGAAAAGTGGCACAAGCCTACACTACATTGAAAGGGCCGGAATGAGTTAGTACCCGGGAGATAGTTCGAAGGTTCCTACAGTTTTCTCATCATTTTACAAAGAAATTCTCAACATAAAAAAAACTCACTGTTTGTCAGAATAACAAATCACATTTCCATTTAGAAAGTATTTTTACATTTTCGATTCTTTAAACATTTTATTTTTATGGGGTAGTTTTTGTTCTCCCATACGCATATACACGCATTTTTGAATGGACATATGTATATATCATTTCTATACCAGGTCTTGAATGCAACAACACCTTTGTTTCAGATCCAGAGATCAACTCTAAGTTGCTTATATATAGAAGAGATTGAATGTTGTGAGGATACTGTAAATGTGTGTATCTGCTAGTTTACTTAGGCCAACAGAGGAACAAAGCGAGTGTTTAGATAATGGGCAATTCCCATTTTAGTAATTTTCCTTCTCAGGCACTTGTCGTTTAAGATCCTTGAATCGAGAATTGACCCTAAACCTTTACCCCCTGAAGGCTTTCTCAGGACATATGAATGGAAGGATTAATGGTATTCTTTCGCTTTACTAAGAGAAAGAGATGAAACCAGATAGATTGGACATAAAGGCCATAGAACTACCAGAGGAAAATGGATGAAGACAAGTTTATGCCCAGAAAATAAACCAAGCAACATAAGAAATGGAAATCAGAAGGCCGAAGCAATCAAGAGCGAGTAGACTAAGTTAAATAGTGTAAGAAGAAGATACATGAAGACTCTATCGTTTGATAGGCACCAGTTTAGAAGAGCTGGGTAGAATTGATTACGTTCAAGCGGGAATAAGCGACAATGTTCGGTGTAGATGCAGTTTGATTCGAGAATACATCCACATACTCGAACAAGAGGAAAGAGACTCTAGGCTGAAAACCCAAAATAGGCAGTCTAAAAAATGAGAGAAAAGAAAAAAAAAAGAAAAAGAAAGAAAGAAAAAAAGAGAGATTACACTCCACTGTTTGGATTTACTAAAAGGTATTCCTAGATAAGAGTGTTTAAAAAGAGAGAAATTAGTAGAATTTTCTGTGGCACTCTGCTGTAGTGAAAAGCTCAGAAGATGGTTGTACGCTTAATCCATCTTTTAAGTCAAAAGTGGAGTAGCTACATGAGTAATATATTCAAATCATGACTATGTCGAGTAAATCGGGGTTCTGTTGTATGCTCCATCATTATCCTCGAGACAAAGGACTGTGATGAGTTGAATTCCCTTAGAAGAGAAAAAAGAAAGAAAAAGAAGAGAGAAAAAAGAAGAAAAAAAAGAAAAAAAAGACAAAAGGAAAATATTGTATATACTTTACACACGGATCAAACAATACAAGATCAAGACTTCAACTATAAGAAATGAGCAAGAGATACCAAAAGAATCCACAATTTTGAAGATTTGTATAGAAGCTTGAATTGAAGCCAAGTCAAGACAAGTCAGCCCTAAGATTGCCAATTTCGAAAAGGGAAATGACCTTTAGGGTGAAAACCCAAAAATGGGCAGTCTAGAGCGATCCCGAAAATGAAGAGGAAAAAGTAGTCTGCCTGAGCATGTTGGCATCAATATCCAACCAAAATACACTGATCTGAAGATACAGAAGAAGAAAGTGAACTCTAGTGTGAAAAGCCAAAGGTGGGCAGTCTAGAGCAATCCAAATAAAAAAAAAGAGAAAAGAAAGAAAAAAGAAAAAAGAAGAAGAAAGAAAAAAAAAGAAAGAGGAACATTTCATCTGGGCATACCAATCACAAGAACTCCCAGAAATGTACATAATCCTTCATTCAAGGAACTTTGGAGGATTAGTCATTTTTTAACAAGCATCAATACACAGCCATAATGCAAGGCAAATCAAAAGAAAGAGAGTGAGGAAATGAACTCTAGGGTGAAAACCCGAAAATGGGCAGTCTAGAGTGATCCCAAAAAAGAAAAAAGAATATTCCATGTGAGAATATCCAGTTCATACGAGCACAGAGATACGTCTTCATCTAACCATGAACCAAAGGCCTACATTACAAGCCTCCAAAGACCATTCTGATCATCCATAGATATCCAAGTTGAATAAGAATGTCTTCAGATTTCATTCTGCCTATAAGGGTTAACCTTGCTTCAAGGAACGTTAAACTTCGAAGTGCCTGATCGACACCCAAATGAGGGAAGAATAAGGCATGGTGAGTTAGTGAGATTAAGAGAGACACCTTAAATGGGTTAGAAATTAGGTATGGGATTGTGCCTCTTGAAAGCCTAATAGACTAGAAAAAAACTATACATTTGCGTATATCTCTACAATAGTCAATATCTTCTAAATATGCGCTTCATTATAGTTGATCTCTGGAAATTTGAAGCAGATGTGCTATGGTATTTGATATTTTAGGGGCAAACGTGTTTTAAAAGGTTTGACATTTTCTTCGAAAGTTTTGGTGTTTACCATTTTTCCAAACAATGTTTTAAAAATGTTTGGTATTCCCTCCAAGTCGTGATTTTCAAAATGACTATTATCTTTTCAAACAATCATTATTTTTTGTATTGAAATATACACATGTAAATTGCCTTTTGCATTACTTTAAAAATGAATAATGATGAGATTTAAAGCATAGGGATCGATAGTTAGTTCCCGGTGAACTGCTACGAGAAGATCAAGGATGAGCTCAGGGGATTGAAGCATTTTTGCTTACCCTAGTGATTAGAAATAGATCAAGGCTCTGCATGAGGGGTCAGGAAATTCGAAGCAGTGGAGCCTGTGATTGAATGGGGCAATGCCAAGCGGAGAAGATGATAAGGGTTCTTATAAGAATAATATAAGGACCAGAAGATCATTTCTGAAGACAGGTGATAACCCTGAAGACAAGAAAGCCTTCCGCACGAAAGATTTGAAAGCATGTTAATTCAGATTCGATGTGATTGATCAAATGAGGATTTAAGAGCATACAATGAAGAAGTAAAGAGGTGAAAAATCTGAGGAACGACCTTTCAGGGTGTAAGACTTTAGAACAGAGAATGATTGAAAGAAAAGAAAAAAGAGAAGAGAAAAGAAAAAAAGAGAGAGGATAGTGTGAGAGAAGAAAAAAGAGGAAAAAAAGAAAGAAGAAGAAAAAGAGCGGAGAGTTCAAGAAGAACACGTGATTCCGAAGCCAAAGACAAGAAATCAGGTCAAAATGAGTGTTTTTGATATTTTCTTTGTTCTTGTTTCACAAGAACAAGCAAAGATGGGCAGCTGTAATCACTCATTTTTGACCGAGTTTTAGTATTATTAGTATTATTTTTAATAGTAATATTATTAATATAAAATTAATGAAAAAAATAAAAAATAATCATAATAATAAAAATATAATATAAAAAATTAAAAAATAATTAATTAAAAAATTAAAAAATAATTAAATCAAGAATTAAAAAAAGGCAATTGCATGGACGAGGGTGCTCCACGTCACCTTTAACCTCCCCCCACTTGCCTATAAATAGAGGCAGGGGGAGGGCTGCAATTCACGCCCAAAAATTGCCACAATTTGGCAAAGCAATCAACTCCCCAAATTGGGAGCCAGGCCGGCCGCAAGGCTTGCCGGGGTTAGGGGCAGTGCCCTCGGCCCCAGTTGGTTCGATCCAGCATTCGATCGGGGTCCTATTTTGGATCCGATCTAGTTATTTTTGGAGAGGTCGTGGTAGATCTCGGTGGGGTTCAGTCGGGGTTCGTCATTCGAGCTCCTAGTTAGGTCTATTTTCTTCCCTTTTTATTTTTGTTGTAATTTTTATGATTTAATGAAGTATTAGTTAATTTAAAATTATGTTCTTTTTTAGTTTGTATGTTTATTTATGTTTTAGATTATTATTTATTTATGTTTTAAATTTATGTTTTAGATTAATATTTTATTTATGTTAGATTTGTTTTTATTTATGTGTTAAATTAATATTTATGTATGTATGTTTCAGATTAGTATTTTATTTATGTTAAATTAGTATTTTATTATGTTAGTATTTATTCATTTATGTTTTTAATTTTTATCGCATTGTATTTTATTTATTTGCCATGTTAGTATGCATAACGAATATATATTTTGTCAATGTGGTGCCCTTTTATCTGAGCGTAAACGGGGCTAGTATCAAGTGTAGTGATGGTGGTTGGGCGTTTACTCTCGGATAAGGGGCTTTTAAAATTTACTCGCACATGTAATTAAATGTTAATTAAATCTTCACTTTAATCCAGAAAGTCTAATATGAATAAAGCGGTAATTATTAAAGTACCAATTTTGGGCGGTGTGGGGGTGCTAATCATTCCCCATCCGTAACCGGCTCCCGAACCCAACATTTTTAAAATCTCTGGTTTTATGGTGTCCGGCCTACCTAAGTGGCCGGTGGCGACTCCATTTTTAAATAAAATACGGTTTTTCTAAAAACCCCACGAAAGACAGTATTTTCAAAACAAAACAAAACAAAATAAAAAAACTTTTTAGCGAACTATAAAAAGGGATATCGCTATAGATGGGAGGGTGATGAGAGTTAGATTTTAGTTTTTTTATTATTGAACTGGCTTTGAAATAAAAAAAATAAAACTCTCCTTTATTTTAACCGGCCTCTATAAAACGACGTAGTTTTGAGGCCCCGGCCCACGCGTGACCCGGTTACCCGGGAAGGATCTGCGTGTCCTTCAATGGGCAAATTACGCCCTTTGTCCCTCGTTTCTTTCCTGCTTTAGCCTTTGTCCCGGGTCTAATCATGGTTTCAGTCCCTTTTCCTATTTCTCGCTTTTTTGTCCTTTTTTATTTTAATTTCGCACTTTTATTTTACTTTTTACGCAATTTAGTCACTATTTCTTATTATTATGTTTTTTTAATTTTCAGTCCTTTAATTATAGTTGTTTGCATTTACGCCTTGTATTTCACGTTGTTTATATTTCAACCTTTTTTATTTTGTTTTGTTTCATTTTAGCCCATGAAATTTGTTTCCATGATGTTTTATGTATGTTAGTGTAAACCTTGTGTTATTATTCTTATTATTATTATTATTATATGTATAATATTTATTATTATTATATGTATAATATATATTATTATTATATAAAGTAGTTTATTTTGTATATTATATATCAACATCACATAAAGATGTATGTATATACATATAGATATGCTTCTACCATGGTTCATATTTTTGTATATAATATTTTTATATATATATTCTTTTATTTTATACATTATAAATATGTATACATAAGGTTTTATATATTTTAAAATAACGTATAATATTTTATTTAATTATAGTTTATATAATAATAATAATAAATACTTATTTTTGTAATATATATATATAAATTACTAACTTAATATATGTATATATAGATATTTTTTGATAAATAAATATATTTTACCGTAAGTATTATATTTTTGAGTATACATATATTTATATATTAGTTCTTTGTTCGCATCATATATGTTGTTTTTTTAAATCATCAAAAAAATGTTTTTAAAGAAATAAATTTTGAATTTTAAATCAATGTTTTTTAAAAATCCGATAAATCATATCCTGGGTGTATAGGGATGTCATTTTTTTAAATTTTTTCAAGAAAGCGAGAAGTGTCCCGGGAGTAAAGGGATGCGGTTTTCTCAATATTTTCGGCATTTAAGAACCGTATTTTAAATTATAATCGAATTCAAAATTTCCAATACCAAGACATTAAATAATCGACTAGTTACCAATTTTGGGCGGTATGGGAGTGCTAATCCTTCTCCATCCGTAACCGACTCACAAACCCGAATTTTGAATCTCTGATTTTATTTTGGTGTCCGGTCTACTATTTTTAAATGATCGGTGGCGACTCCACATTTTTAATCTCCAAACCGGGCAGGGTTTTCAAACAAGAAAAAAATAATTTTTAAAACCGAATAAAAAAGAGCGCCGGACAGATTTGGGTGCTTACAATTTGATTTATATTTGTTAACTTAGTGTTGATGATGATCAATATAAGTTTAAAATTGTGAATATTTTTGTGTTAAATAGGTGGTTGAAGGTGAAAAAATTTGTAGATGAATTTTTGTGTGAAAATTGAGTAAAGAATTGTCCCGGTTTATTTTTATTTGATTATGATTATCATTTTTTAATGTAGTAGATTTAGTATCGGGTTACTAATATTTTCTTACTTGTCATATAAGATGGCTGAGCAAGCTCCTCTGTTGCATTTACATGATCGACACATTACTAGCCTTAGGGTTAATGAGCTGGTATAAATTTTTAAAAATTTATTTATTACGAAATTAGTCACTTTTGTATTTTTATTAATAATTATGTTTAAATAATGCGTTAATTACATGATATAGAGGATACATTTAAACATCATCTTGCATCGTAGAAACTCTTCAAGCTAATAGAATCCTGAATTTCTTGTATATGGCAGGATTTTATCATGCGACATTCCTTCGCGGGTACAAGTTGGTTCTCAGATTGATTACCGCTCTAAATGAACGTTGGAGACCCGAAACTCATATATTTGATATGCCTTGTGGAGAATGCATGATCATGCTAGAAGACGTGGTTTATCTTATCGGGGTCTCGGTACGAAAAGCCATTGGTCGAGCGTACTCAGGGTTTAACTGCTTAAATTTGTGAAAAATACCTTGGGAAGATGCTAGATGGAAATAATGTGAAAGAGTCTCGTGTCAAATTGAGTCGGTTGGAAAGTGAATTTGTACTCGATTAGTATAGTATGGTTGATGAGATTTATAAGGTCAGTAGAGCATATATTCTGCAGATGATTGGAGGGATACTGATGCTGGACAAATCTGACAATCTGGTCCATATATAGTATCTAAATTTTTTTAATACTCATTGGGAAGCTGGTTGCCAATATAGTTGGAGATCGACCATATTAGCGTGCTTGTATCGTGAGTTGAGCAAGTGCTCTATACTAGAAAGGTAAGAAGGTAAGCGGTATTGGTGGATGCCTACTGTTATTACATGCGTGTGCTTGGCGGTGACTTCCCTTTTTTAGACCAATTACTCGAACACATATATAGTTTTCTCTTGTTGCAAAGTAAATATCCTTATTTTGAGTTGAATGTTTAAATTAAATTTACTTGTTTTTAAAATATTATTGTGATTTGTATGCAGATGGTGCGAAGAAAAGCATGAGACGAGATTAACGCACAACAACGTCAGAGTATATAGATATCATATTGATTCGTATTGTCAAGATCATGTATATGTATGGATAGTTTTTTGGTTAAATGTACTATTTACATTTAGTTAGATGTATTATTATAAATAACTATATTTTTTGCAGTTTATTTGGATGGCGTACAACAATGATGACATATTTCTACCAAAATATTTGAAGAATGATTCATTTTTATGGTGTAGTGTTACACCACTGATCCACTTTCATACTATCGAGTTCCACTTTGAAGATAGAATGCTGAGGTAATTTGGCTTCCACCAGCCCATTTCGCGTATTCCACATGATCATTACTTCTTCACGCCTTTGATGGATGCGACATGCCAGATATGGATTGGGAAGCCGTACATGTCGGTTACATTGCTTTGTAGAATGACAGAACTTCACCGTTGACGTATCAGAATCCACTACAGCCTGATGATTTTGATTTTGAGAGTTCAAAGTACATAACCTACTATCGTAGTCATGAAAAAATTATACTTAACTAATCTTGAAGGACGGGAAGAATGCCAGAGGTATAATAAAAAATATGGTGGCGAAGGTAAATCATCAAATACTGCAGTGGGCACATCTGAGAGTAGAAACGTTTGGAGTAGAAACCCTGAGGGTTGGTCAATCACATGGGAGCCATAAATGAGGACAATAACGATGGTAACTATATGGGAAAGGGAACCGGCTCTTACATCTATACAACCATAAGTGGGCCCAGGCTCATCAGATAATTTAGGGTTTGATGATGTTGGTTTATACAGACCCAGGTTTTATTTGCCTCCTACATGTGTACAACCAGAAGTGGGCCCGAGCTCATCAGATAATCCAGGGTTTGGTGATGCTGATTTATACAGACCCAAGTTTTATCCGCCACAGTCATCCATTTACTCAAACTTTGGCGAGAACATGAATTTTTAGGAAATGTAAAATTTCCTGAATTCACCAGAGATTATGGGAGGGCAGAATGGTTACATGGATTTGTTCACAACACCGCCTCCTATGCCATCTGTGACTGAGGAGGTGAGTTACACTGAAGAGGATCCTGAGGCACCACATAGGCCACAACAACGCACCCCGTCATGGGTAGAAATTACATAAGAAATGATTTTTTGTCTTTTGTGCAATACATTTGAGTTTTGAATTTTATTGTTTTTTATTGTTTTTTATTATTATTCACTTAATCTAAATCTAATTATCTTTAGTAATTAGTGAACCGTTTTCAAATTCAACTGTTTGAATCACTTAATGATAAAAGTTTTTTTGAATAAAACTTTTAATGATAATAGTTAATAATTAGAAATGGCTTAAATGTTCATGTTTATGCTTAAGACTATGTAATTAAGTTTCCTAATAATAAAAGTGACAATTAGGGGTTAAAATGACTTAAAATATCATATTTTGGTGAAATAGGACAAAGGTTTCGAAACCATACTAAGAGGCATCGTAACCTCCATTCTAGAAAGTTAATTTTGTGAATCAGTGACATAGGTTTCGAAACCTTTCCAATAGGTTTCGAAACCTTATCTAAATTATTGAATTTTTACGTTTTAATTACTATCTCATAACTTTTTCAATTGAACTCCAATTTAGCCGCCGTTTTTTTTTTGAAGTTCAAGTTTTGTGATGAACGTGAAATTTAAAATATTTTCTACTAATGAAATGCAAAATTTTGTAGGTCCATGAAACATTTAGAAATTTACAGATTAGTAATATTAATAAATTTAATTTTTTAATTGTATGTTGTAGTTTAATATTATATTTTTAATTTAGTATGAAAATATTGTAAGTAGATTCGATTTTTTTAAATTTAGTACTAAAATTTGATTTTTGTAAACTTTTAGAAGTTTATAGATTAGTCATACTTAGCAATTTGTCCCTAATTATTAAATCAGAATTAAGCAATATGATAGTAGTAAAAACATAACATTATAAATAACTAATTAACGCTTATGCAAATTAGAATATTTTCGAATACAAACATAATATTTTTGAATACAAACATAATAAATCACTGAGGCATAGGCACGAATCTTGGTTCATTTGGATAGTTTGATCTCGAATGGTCTTCATCCCTACATATGGTACATCTCTTTTGTTGTTCGTTGTCTCTATGATGAAGAACCATACTGGTATAGATACGAGTCGATCTAGGTCAGCCAGTTGTAATTCTACGGAGTCTAGGATCCGGTAACCATTTTTCATGCTCTACTAGCGGCCAATACTTTGAATCGCAATGGGTAGGAACTCACTTTTGAAAATATTAACCATTATGTAGAGATCGAAGCATTCATCAACATAGGTGTACAGGTCAACCCCTACAGCCATACATGCTGCAACTACATGAGACATGGATATTGCCATGTCTGGAACGTGCCACAATCACACCACCTACGTCTGAAATCGACTTGAAATACATTTGAGTACGCATGTTCGTTGTTGCATCTGGAATAAACAAATTAAAAGTTTGATTATTTTGGTCGAACCCGCGAACATTCATTGATGTTGCATTCTGCACATTATCTTGCATTTTCCTCACAAGCTCGGGAACCCATCTTTGCCCCCTATTTATTAAAGACTCCGTTTGTATAATCACTCATTTTTGTCCGAGCTATTAATATTATTAATTAATTTTGTTACTATTATATGCTATCAAATATATGTATTTATGTATGTATGTATGTATGTATGTATGTATTGTGATATGCTCAATTAGTTTAAAATATTTGCATATTTTTATTATGTATAAATGCTTATGTTTGCATGTATTATTAATATTATAATTTAGGCATAGATATATGTGTAAATGTGTATGTGTAAATATATATGTATTTGTATGATTGCATATGTATGTGTACGCATTTATATGAATATGTATATATATATATATATATAAGTGTATCATATGTTTGCGTTAATGTCATTGTTATTACTAAATGTATATATATGTATATTAATGTTTGTATATATATGTACATGTGTATATATATTATATGTATTGTCAGTACTTTTATCATTACTAATGGGGTATATATTATATAAATTAAAAAGCAAATCTAAATATTAAAGCCTAAGTTTATTTAAAGTACAATTTATAAAACCCAAAGGTTACAAGGCCCAACCGGCCATATCCAATCCAAACCCCTAACAAAACCCTAGTCTTAAGATAATATTAGAACCCTAATGTTTCTCTTATCCTTGTGCGCAGCTGAAGGAGAACCGTTGGATCAAGCCAGATCCAACGGTCCAGATTCATTCGAGAAGCTCTTTATCTGCAGTGAGTATGATCCACACACAAACTATTTGACTTCCACGCGCGTGTGTGATGTAGTCGCAAACCCCTTAATTACCACACGCCATGTGGCAAGATCACGGGATGCCACGTCACCTCCAATATTACATCTCAGCCGTCTATCTCTGGGCAAATCTAGACCGTTGATCCAGATCTACATCAACGGTCCATATCTCGTCTGATCCTAAGAGCTCTCCTCACTGGCCTTCGACCACGTGGCTCTATCGTCGGTAATCACGGCCACCATCTCCAACCACCTAACAGGCACAAAATAATAAAAGGCAAGGGGAATGTCAGGATTGAAATCATCTACAGTAATAACATTTATGATATTGATTCTTGTAAGCAAAAAATCGAATCAAAAGAAAAATCAGAGGATATATGTATGAGATTGAACCATTTTGGAGGGAGATTTTTGGGATTGAAATAAAAACAAAAAAACACTTCAGTGGTATCTTTTCTTTTTTCTCTCTCAATATTCAACATGCAAAAAAAAAATACAAAACATAAAGAAGTAAGGATTTAGGTTTTATCCTCGCCGTTGATCGGTCCTTCGTCGGTGACAAGCCCACTGTAGGGTGAATCGTGGAGGAGTTGAAATCTCCCAAATAAAAAGAAAAATGACTTTTTTTAAATGGGGATTTTGTTTGGTTTTTTAATAATCAAGGTTTGGTTTTGGTTTTAAAATTAAAAAGGTTTCAGTTTTGGTTTTTTATGGCTAAAAATGGTGGCCAGAGTAGTCGGACCACCGTTTGTTTCTAGAGTTGAGGGTTGTCGGTGGTGGTAGGTGGTGGCCAGAGTGGCCAACCTCCACCAGAATTTGGAAATAGTGGCAGTGTTCTTGAGTTCCTCATGAACTCACATGAACGTTCGAGAGAAAAAAAAAGGATGGTTATTTTTTTAAAAGAACCAAATTTTAAAATGGCCAAAGGCCGCTTTAGGGGCTGAATAGGTCTATTTATAGACTTACATTTTTAAAAAAATGGGTTAATCAATTTTTAATCCCACTTCTCTAATCAGTTTGCAATGATGTCCTTCCCCATGGAAAAATTATTTCCTCAGTCGCTCAATGTGTTGGGATGATCAATCAACAATGAAAGTAGCCAAGAGGGGGTGAATTGGTAATTTAAGAAGTTTGGAAGCAGATGGAAAGAGATAGACAATGGGACACAAGGATTTATAGTGGTTTAAGCTTATAAGAAGCTCTACGTCCACTACCTTAGCTTCCTACTAAAGATTTTCAACAATTCAGTATTGAATTCTTCCCCTTTTCTAGGCTAAAGAGGTAACCGTTACAATCGATCAAAGCTTTCTACCCAAAGCTTGATCAAATTCGCTCTTTTACAAGAAAGAAATTTGGCAAAATGAAATATCCTCACAGGGTAAGTATTTGCCCAAATTACAAGAATACTCAACCCCAAACTTGAAATAAAAGATTACAATGAAGTATACAAGTTGGGTACAAGAATTTGACTTTAAGAGCTCAAAGGGTTGGATTTTCCTTGAATTCTTGGATGTTGATCAATGTAGGTTCATTAGTTATTGCTGTAGCATTGGAGAGTTGTATTTATACCCCCTTATTGAATTCTAGTCGTTTGGGTGGTTGAAGTCATCAATAGAGCCGTTGGGACCATCTTTCCCGCAATAAATGCAGTCTGGTGAACAACCGTATCGGTACACGAAGGCCCATATCGATACTTGTTACAACAAAATATAGCCGTTATGAAAAGTGTATCGATACACGTGAAGTTGTATCGAAATGGTCTTAGTGTTAAAATGGGGGCATGTCGAAACGGCAAGGCCGTATCGGTACAGATTTTGCTCACTGGAATGGATGAAAAAGTGTATCGATACGCTTAGGGGCATATCGGTACGGGTTAACGGAAATTCAAAGTTTGTTGATTCCAATAACTGACAAGTAATGGTCAAAAAATTTAATGTCGAGATCTTTGAAGATATTGACAAAACGTATCGATACGGGTGGTGCCATATCGAAACGATTACAAATTTTCTTAAATTTAGATTTCAAACAGTATCGAAACATAGTATACCGTATCGGTACGGATATAAGTTTCTTAAACCCAATTTTAAAACGTATCAAAATGAGTGTTAGTCGTATCGGAATGCTAAGCTTAAAACCTTTACCCAGGTTGAAGGCCGTATCGAAACGGGCTATACCGTATCGAAACGCAAAGCCTAATTTTTCAAAGTATTATGAAGGTCGTATAGAAACGGGCTAAGCCATATCGGTTCGCTATGTAAAAACAAATTCCAGTAGCTAAAAACCATATCGAAACACCAAGGGGTGTATCGATACGCCTGGGCGTATTTGTGTATTTTTGGCTTGAAACATTTATAAAATTTTTGGGTTTAAGTTTATAACTTTGGAAAACTTTTCCTTGTCCTTTTATAAGACTTTTGAATACTTAAAAATTTATTTTCCTTTACAATTTAGTCCTTAAACAATTTGTTATATCAAAATAAAACATAGGTTTTGCAATCTCCCCCTTTTTGATATAACAAAACCAAAGTGAAAATTTTTAAGTATTTAGAATCTCCCCCTTAATTTAAGGCTATAAATAAAATTTTGGCTCTTTAAAACTTCTCCCCCTTTTTGTTAGATCAAAATCAATGTAATAGGGATAAGACAAGAAAACATTAACAACTCCAAGCAATTAAATAAGCAACATAAGCACTTAACTTCAAATAATAGTTCAAGCAACAAAGTTCAATCCAACTCAAATCCTAAAAGCATAAACCAAATAAAAACAAAGCATAGGAGTTCATAAAGACATAAAATAAAGGTGCATAACTTAAATCCTAATATGATATTCTATAACATGCAAAAAGCCTAGGAATCGTCTCCATCGTCTTCATCCTCATCCTTATCAACATTTGTGGCCGGAGGTCCATGAGATTGACGCCATACACCATGAAAGGCGTTAAGAGTGATGTCCATAGATCTTTTTCGATTTTCAATAGTTGTTACTCTTTCCTCAAAGGATGTGAAGCGAGTGTCGATCGCGGAAAATCCGGAGTCTATGGTGGTGTGCAAATAGGTGAACTTCTCATTGAGGAAAGCCATGAGAGCATCCTAATTCGGTTGGGCCACCGGAGCTTGTAGAATTTGAGCTTCTTGAGGAGCCTCTACTGGTTCGGGCTGAACACCTCTCGAAAGATCGGTGTTACAGACCCATTCTCCATTGTAATAAGTGAACTTGGCGCGACGGAGAGAACGCTCATCAATGGGATCCGTGAGAGGTTTCGAAAGATCGCAGGAACAATCAATACCCATCTTATGGAAGAGATAGCTCAAAGCCATGTCGTATGTGAAGGATGTGACCATGGTGGTGTGGCGATGTTGGACAAGAGAGACGAGCTCGGAGAACATAATCTGAGCAAGTTTGGGTTGCTTCTCCTCACGAAAGCATCTAAGCCAAAAATCATCAACTTGGCGGATGGTAGAGTATTTCCCACCGAATGGACGAAACCACTAAGTGATCATGAGGTGTAATATGCGATCATGGGCATCAAGAACAGTCAACGAACCACTAAGAACATGTCCTAACGCATCCTCATCATCTATTCCCATATCCTCAAGATCCAAAAAGTTTGCTAAAACACTTGAATCAATTCGAAATTTCTTACCCATTAAGTAAGATTCAATTGCAACAACCAAAGATTTCTTCTAATTGAAAATACACCGGGGATTGGAATAGAAGATTAAAACAAGATTTTGGTATAAAATCCCGGGTATACTTAAAAAACTCATAAATTTCCAATCGTGCATTAATTAAAGATATTTGAATTTAAATCTTTCGGAAGATAAAAACGGGATTGAAGTAACACGCTTGGGGCGCATTTTGTAACTTTGGAATTCTTTAAAATATTCCATGGCATCTGGATATTGAGGTTCATTAAAATAGTTTTGATAAATGTGGGTAAGATTGGGTCTATTACCAATATGATCGGGAAGAAGACGCGGAGAACGTGAACTAGAGGCAATGTCATTTCGTGCTCGTTTCTTAGGGGCCATAATCTGAAAATAAAATCAAACCAAAAATGATGTATGCATAAATCAACACATTCGATCCAAAAATTAATCAAATAATCAAGGTATTGTCAAAAATTTATACAATATAGTTTAAAAATATATAAGAATTTAAAAAAATGGTAAAGAAAAACTTGAAAAACAATGTTAAAAATTGTACAATATAATTTTATATTCGAATAAAAAAAATTCAGATTTGAAAAAGTTTTTACAAAAATATTGAAAACAATACTATATAGGTTCTATATCTATGATTATAGTACAAAAAAAGTGTATATATATGTACGAAAATTAAAAAGAAAAAGGTTAGGGTTTATACCTTGAAGTTAAGATTAAGGATGAACGAAGTGATTTGAATGCACAAACTTGATTGTAGCTTGGGTTTGATGCAAAAACTAAAAGCCCTCAAGAATTTTTAAGAGTTGTGTGGGAAAATATGAGGGATTGAGAGGTTTTTATAGAGAATTTCGTATCTAGGGTTTTAAGAAAAATATGGCGTTTGAATTAAAGTGAAAAACCTCATTTAAAGCCCTTAAAAACTGCCCAGTCGTGAACGCATACCGATACGCCAACGTGACGTATCAAACCCAGTATCGAAATGCTTCTGAGGCCATTTCAATACGCTATACGTACCGGTACAGGTAAACCTATATCAAAACGATTGTAAACAACCCATATCGATACGCGGATAACCGTATCGATATGCCTGTGCCAGAAATGTCAATTTTGGCTACAGATTGCTCAAAAATTCGATTGTAATCAAATTGAAATGCATATGAATGATATGAGAGCATCATGTATGAGCATAAATAGATGCATACTCCCCCTAGCATCAAGCATATATGTATATAAGAGCAAAATCACAAAAGCAATCAATCGAGCAAATTTAAGCATATTTTTAAGACCAAAATAGGCTCTAAGGGTCAAGGGAGGTTGGTTAAACCTGACTCTCTCCTAAGAGACCAAAAACGCTCTTTGTCTAATGGTTTGGTAAAAATATCTGCTAATTGGTTCAAGGTGTCTACATATTCTAGAACTACATCATTTTTCAAGACATGATCTCTAATGAAATGATGCCTTATTTCTATGTGTTTGGTTCTAGAATGTTGGATGGGATTTTTAGTGAGACAAATTGCACTAGTGTTGTCACACCTAATGAGGATGGTACCTACGTCAATTCCATAATCTAAGAGTTGTTGCTTCATCCAAAGGACTTGAGCACAACAACTCCCTACGGATATGTATTCAGCTTCGGTGGTAGATAATGCTACACTAGTTTGCTTCTTAGAAAACCAAGATATGAGCATACTACCTAGGAATTGACATGTGCCGGATGTGCTCTTTCTATCTATCTTAAAAACCCCCATAATCCGCATCCAAGAAGGCATGTAGGTTAAAGGAAGACTCTTTAGGGTAAAAAAGACCTAAACAAGGTGTATCTCTAAGGTACCTAAAGATTCTCTTAACGACTATAAAGTGTGATTCTCTAGGACTAGCTTGAAATCTAGCACACAAGCAAACACTAAACATAATGTCGGGTCTACTTGCGGTAAGATAAAGAAAATATCCAATCATAGAGCGGTAAAGATTTAAATCTACACACTTACCTTCTTTATCTTTGTCAAACTTTGTGGAAGAACTCATTGGTGTGGCTTGAGGTTTCACACTCTCCAAGCCAAACTTCTTGAGCATGTCCTTGACGCACTTGGCTTGATTGATGAAGATTTCATCCTTCTTTTTTTTATTTGGAGCCCCAAGAAGAACGAAAGCTCCCCCATCATGCTCATCTCAAACTCACCTTGCATCAACTTAGAAAAATCTTGGCAAAACATTTCATTAGTAGAACCAAAAATTATATCATCAACATATATTTGAACTACTAATATGTCTTTGCCAATTCTTTTAATAAAAAGTGTAGTATCCACATTTCCTTTGTTAAAACCTTTTTCAATTAAAAAAATTGATAATCTCTCATACCAAGCTCTAGGAGCTTGTTTCAAACCATATCAAGCTTTTGAAAGTTTAAAAACATGGTTTGGGTAGTTTGGATCTTCAAAACTGGGTGGTTGTTCTGCATACACTTCTTCATTGATAAATCCATTTAAGAATGCACTTTTTACGTCCATTTGAAAAAGCTTAAATTCGTGATAACATGCAAATGTTAAAAGCATCCTAATAGCTTCCATTCTAGTTATGGGTGCATAGGTTTCATCAAAATCGATTCCCTCTTCTTGTGTATAACCTTGAGCAACAAGTCTAGCCTTGTTCCTCACTATGTTACCACTCTCATCTAGTTTGTTTCTAAAGACCCATTTAGTTCCTATAGTAGATTTATTACTATGCCTATCAACTAATGTCCAAACTTGACTTCTCTCAAATTGGTTTAATTCCTCTTGCATGGCCAATATCCAATAATCATCTTTTAATACTTCTTTGATATTTTTAGGCTCAATGAATGAAATAAATAAAACATTACAAACATTTTTAAGAGAAAGTCTAGTGGTTACCCCTTTGGATAGATCACCCAAAATCTCACCACCTTTGACATAGTTGTACTCCCTTGGGTAGCTCACTTCCTTCTCCTCTAGATTCATGTCTCTCAAGGCTTCTAGAGGTGGATCTTGTGTTTCTTCCTCTTTGGTTGGAACTTCATCCACCTTTGATGTTTGTCCACCATCATTGGCTTCGAAAATCCTACATCATCATCATCACAAGAATCCTTCCTCGGAAGGAGGTTATCAACGAAAACCACATGAATAGACTCTTCAACAACCAAGGTTCTTTTATTAAATGCACGATAGGCTTTAGAGTTTAAAGAATATCCTAGAAAAATAGCTTCATCACTTTTAGCATCAAATTTGCCTAGATTATCTTTTCCATTGTTTAAAACAAAACATTTACAACCAAATGGATGAAAATAGATAATGTTAGGCTTTTTGGATTTTAAAATCTCATAAGGGGTTTTCTTTAAAATAGGCGTAATCTTTACTCTATTTATGATATAACAAGCCGTATTAGTGGCTTCCGCCCAAAAATATTTTGGCAAATTATTTTCACAAAGCATGGTTCTAGACATTTCCTCTAGAGTTAAATTTTTCCTTTTAATGACCCCATTTTGTTGTGGTGTTCTAGGGGCTGAAAAATTATGGCTTATACCATTTGAGTTACAAAAATCCTCAAAACCTAAATTTTGAAATTTGGTGCCATGGTCACTTCGAGTGTGAGAAATAGTTTGACCAAGATCATTTTGAGCAATTTTTGAAAATGTTATGAATTTTTCTAAAGCCTCATCTTTTGTACTTAAGAATAAAACCCAAGTGTATCTAGAGTAATCATCAACTAAAACATATGCATATGATTTTTCACCCAAGCTAGTTGTTCTAATAGGTCCAAAGAGATCCATATAGATCAATTGTAAAACTCTACTAGTTGAAACACCATTAATGGACTTGAAAGAAACTCTTTTATGTTTGCCTTTTGCACAAGCATCACAATTTTTATCATTTGGAAACTTTATTTTAGGCAAACCTCTATCTAGATCTTTTTAAACCAATTTTTCTAAAACAATCATGCTTGCATGCCCTAGTTTTCTATGCCATAACCATGAATCATGCTCATCATTTGCAACAAAACATGCATGAGAAATGTGTATGTCATCTAGATACACCATGTATATGTTTCCTATGCGATGACCCACAAGCGCAATTTTATTTGTTTCAATGTTTAAAATTTTGCAACCATTAGAATCAAAAACAACATTGAAACCTTTGTCACAAAATTAAATAATGCTTAAAAGATTATGTTTAAGACCATTGACATATAGAACATTTTCAATAAGTACGGAGGAGTGATTACCAATGGAACCCATTCCTTCAACTTGACCTTTGGAGTTGTCACCAAATGTCACCAATCCTCCTCTTTTTAGCTCAAGTTCCACGAACCTACTCTTGTCGCCAATCATATGTCTTGAGCATCCACTATCAAGGAACCACGAATTTGCACTTGAAGCTCTAGCCTGTAGCAATGCTCCCCCTACAAACAAAGATTAATTCTTGATTTTTGGTACCCAAATCATTTTGGGTCCATGAGTATTAGCTCCCAAATACTTGGTTCCCTTGGGAATCCAAGATGCAATAGCCTTAAGATTGTTAGAAGTGACAAGTTCCTTCGGAACCCAAACACTTCTAATTCTCTTACCTTTAGAGGTCCTTTGGAAGACTATTTGTTTGTGGTTGCCAAAGTTCCTTTTAACATAGTTGGGTTTTGAAGATTGTCCTTTTTCAAAATTTGATTTCCCAACATTGTTTAAGGAAGCTTTGAGATCATTTACCTCCTTGAGGTAGTGATCTTTCAATTCGAAAAGAAGGTTATTTAAATCAACATTTTCTTGTTCAAAATACTTCTGATTATCTTTTAAATCACTAGCCTTCTTTTCGAGTTCCGAATTGGTTTTAGATAAGGAATCGTTTTGGTTTTTCAAATCAATGATAGTTTTTTTTATTTTTCAAAACGGATTCCTTATACTTTTCATCCAATTCGTCATAAGCCTCTTATAACTCATTATAATCATCAAATAATTCATCATATGTAAGATCATTTAATGAGTTAGAGGTTACCTTTGGATCCTCCTCAAAGGCCATGAGACAAAGATTGGCAACTTTGTGCTCCTCTTCACTTGAAGACTCTTCATCGCTCCAAGTGGCTACATGAGCCTTGTGCTTCATCTTCTTCTCGAAGCCTTTCTTCTTTAGTTGGGGACAATCGATCTTTATGTGTCATGGCTTGTTACATTCGTAGCACACGATCAGATCCTTTTCTTCTTCCTTGTTCTTGCTCTTGAAATCCCTTATTCGGATAAATTTTCTTCTTCGGTTGGATCTCATGAGCTGAGTGAATCATTTGGATATGTTAGCCAACTCTTCGTCCTCCTCCTCACTTGAATCACTCTCTTCTTGTGAAGATTTGAGAGCAATTCCAAGTTTCTTCTTTTCTACTTCTTTCTTCTCAACCTTCTTTTCTTCTCTTCCTTGCTTCATGATCTCATGAGTTAGGAGAGAACCCACAAGAGCATCGAGCTTCAAGGTTTTCAAGTCCTTTGCCTCGATGATGGCCGTCCTTTTCCCATCTTATGACACAGGAAGAGAATATAGAGATTCCGAACAAGCTTATCTTCGGGGATGACTTGTCTGTATCCTTTGAGACTAGTTACAATGATGGAGAAGTGATCGAACATCTTGGTGATGCTCTCATCGGGCTTCATCTTGAAATTTTTGTAGCTTAGATTGAAGAGTCCAATCTTGGTCTCCTTAACATCGTTGGTACCTTCATAGGTGGTCTATAGCTTGTCCTACACCTCATTTTCACTCGTACATGAAGACATATTCGCGTATTCGTCGGGTCCAAGTGCACAAAAGAGCATGTGCAAGGCCTTATCATTTATTTGCAACTTCTTTCTTTCTTCATCCGTCATTTCATGCTTGGCCTTGGGAACTTGTCTCTCTCCTTCTTGCTTCATTGGAATTGATGGTCCATCTTCGATTACACCCCATAGAAGATAATCGTTGGATTTGATGAACAACCTCATTTGGTTCTTCCAATATGGATAGTTGTCTCTATTGAAGAAAGGAGGTCTAGTGATGAATTGAGACTCGTACATGTTACCGGAAGTAAAAGCCATAGCTTGTGTTTTGGTTGATTGAAATACCTTCTAGGATCGCCTCAATGGTGGTTAGACCTTCGGTTGAGTGTGGCTCTGATACCAATTGTTGGGATGAATCAATAATGAAAGTAGCCAAGAGGGGGTGAATTGGCAATTTAAAAAGTTTGGAAGAAAGTGGAAAGAGATAGACAATGGGACACAAGGATTTATAGTGGTTCAAGCTTCTAACAAGCTCTACGTCCACTACCTTAGCTTCCTACTAAGGATTTTCAACAATTCACTATTGAATTCTTCCCTTTTTCTAGGCTAAAGAGGCAACCGTTACAATTGATCAAAGCTTTCTACCCAAAGCTTGATCAAGATCACTCTTTTACAAAAAAGAAATTTGGCAAAATGAAATATCCTCACAATGTAAGTATTTGCCCAAATTACAAGATCACTCAACCCCAAACTTGAAATAAAAGATTACAATGAAGTATACAAGTTGGGTACAAGAATTTAACTTTAAGAGCTCAAAGGGTTGGATTTTGCTTGAATGCTTGGATGTTGATCAATGTAAGTTCATTAGTTGTTGCTGTAGCATTGGAGACTTGTATTTATACCACTTATTGAATTCCAACAGTTTGGGTGGTTGAAGTCGTCAATAGAGCCATTGGGACCATCTTTCCCGCAATAAAAGTAGTCTGGTGAACAACCGTATCAATACATGAAGGCCCATATCGATACCTGCTATAACAAAAATATAGCCGTTGTGGAAAGCATATCGATACGCGTGAAGTCGTATCAAAACGGTCTTAATGTTAAAATGGGACCGTATTGAAACGACAAGGCCGTATCGGTACAGATTTTGCTCATTGGAATCTTGGATGAAAAAGTGTATCGATACGGGTTAACCAAAATTCAAAATTTGTTGATTCCAATAACTAACAAGTAATGGTTGAAAAATTTAATGCCGAGATCTTTGAAGATCTTGACAAAATGTATCGATACGGGTGGTGCCGTATCGAAATGATTAAAAATTTTCTTAAATTTAGATTTCAAACCGTATCGAAACATAGTATACCGTATCGGTATGGATATAAGTTTCTTAAACCCAATTTTAAAATGTATCAAAACGAGTGTTAGTCGTATCGAAACGCTAAGCTTAAAACCTTTACCCAGGTTGAAGGCCGTATCGAAACGGGCTGTACCGTATCGAAATGCAAAGCCTAATTTTTCAAAGTATTATAAAGGTCGTATCGAAACGGGCTAAGTCGTATCGGTATGCTATGTAAAAATAAATTCCCGTAGCTAAAAATCGTATCGAAACACCAAGGGGTGTATCGATATGCCTGAGCGTATTTGTGTATTTTTGGCTTGAAACACTTAGAAAATTTTTGGGTTTAAGTTTATAACTTTGGAAAACATGTCCTTATCCTTTTGTGAGACTTTTGAATGCTTAAAAACTTATTTTCCTTTACAATTTAGTCCTTAAACAATTTGTTATATCAAAATCAAACATAGGTTTTACACAATGTTTTCAAAACTTTGCAATTTCATCTCTATCTTAAGCTAAATCAGATTTTTAATGGGTGAATTACCCCGAAGGTCCCTCCGCCCTATTTTTCTTCACATTTTTGGCCTTCTGCATGGGTAAATTACCCATTTAGTCCTCTTATGTTTTTACTGGTTTTCAATCAAACCTCAAATCCTATTTAATTACTTTTCAAAAAAGGTAAATCACAGTTTAGTCCCCGTATCTTTTACTATTTTCCAATCAGGTCCTTTTTCTTTCAATTTAAACTAATTCTTGAAGGGTTATTTCTTTTTTAGTCCACGTTCTTTGTATTTCCTTTAATTGCAGTTTTTATTTTGTTTTTTGTTTAAATGCTTATTATATTCGATACATGTTTATGTTTATATATTCGTGCTTATGTGTTTATTATTTGTTCGATTATGCCTATGTTTTTATGTGTTTTTTATATTTATTTTGCTGTTCTTTTTTATTCTTACTAATGTTTGGTGTGTAGGTCCCTTTGAATATGTCTTATTTTGGTTTTCATATATGATAATATATATATATATATATATATAGTTTAGAATGGTATGCTTGCATATATATATATATATATATATATATATATATATATATATATAGCTTTACCTTTTTATGTATATATCGTATAATATATGTTTCACATATTATATAGTATATGTATATATATTGTATAGTTTTACATATTTTTAAGTATGTATTAGTTAATATGGTTTCTTTATTCACAAATCATATAGTATGTATAGTACTATCCGTTAGTTCCATATATTATGCATTATATTATTAATATCCCCTAGGTTATATATGTGTGTTTTGACATAATGTATATGTACGTATATATTTGATTTACGGTGCCTTGTATCTAGTTATTTATTTGTTTTAGTGTTTACAGTGAAATAATTGTGTTTTTATTTGATTCTTGCAACGTTGCTATTTAATATCTATATTTTATTCATACATATGTTTGACGCATATAGCTTTAAGTCTCGTGGTTTCGGTATTCTAGTAGGAGTGTCATCCCGGTCTCCAGGTGTCATCTCCTTTGGTACTGTGAATACCGAGACATTATTTATGTTATCATGTATACATGCATTTAGGAATTAAAATTTAAATTAACTCGAATTTTTATTTTCCTTAACAATCACGATATGAATCCGTTAGGTACCAATTTTTGGGCGGTGTGGGGTACTAACCTTCCCCATCCATAACCAACTCCCAAACCCAAGTTTTAAAATCTCTGGTTTTATTTTTATGTATCCGGCCTACCGAAGTGGTCGGTGGCGACTCCTAGTTTTTTAAAATATGATTTTTTACTAAAATCTCCTTTCTAAATTAGATTTTATTTAGAAAAAGGAAAACTTACTTTTATTTTTGAAAAAGTCGCTCTGAAAGATGGCGACTACTGGGACAATTTTTGTGTTTTCAAAATATGATGATTTAATTAATTTGTTTTCTTTTTTAATTGACATTTCATTATTCGATTATTTCACTGTACTGACGGGATTTTTTATTTTTTGTCGGTGTTTTATTTTATTTTTCTGCATTTATATTGCATGCCAAATCATATACATATATTTTGATTCGAGATCAGTCCAATTTAGAAGGCAATCGAAAACAAGAGAGAAGTCTGTGATACCAAGAGCTATAATGCTACAATATCGGGCTGGGTCGAACGAAGACCAATAAAAAAGACGGTTCAACAACGAGAGCAAGAAGATGACGTAGCTTGTGTGCGCGGTTTGAGAGTCAAGACATTTGCACCCAAATCTATCAAGGAAGAGACTTTCGTCTATATTCTGTCAGCACAAACTAGCAACCTTTCAAAGGCTCCTAGGTATATAGATGTCACTGCCATAGACCTCTCGCTTAGTAGAAGAAGAAAACAACGATATCACCACTCAGACTAGAGACAACGTCAAATAGAATGCGAGTCTTGTTTTATGAAGTCAGAATGTCAAAACAATCGTTATCTATAAATTGTTATTTTAGCTTCTTATAATCAAACATATTCTCATAAATAAGGGTCTTTCTAAAGACTATTTGAGAATCAACATACGCATCTGCATTCATTCTCGCATTTATTTTTATCACATTTGTTAATGTTAGTTCTTAGTTTGTGCATTCTTATGACACATATCATGCATTAATTAAAAAAACCATGAAATTAACTAGGAAAAATTTCATGTTAAAAAGATTGACTTCAAACTACAATCATTTTACACTAGAACGATATTTGTTTACGAATCAAAACGATGGAAGGTAGAGTGTTTAATTTGGAACAAGAATAGAGAAATCTCGAGACCCGTTTGAATAGAGCTGAACAGAGAATTAGGAATCGGATTACGCGATCATAGGCTGCAATTATGGCCCAGATAACCGCTATACTTAGAAAAGGAGATGACAAGGAAAAGATCTCTAGTGGCCCTACCAAAGATCAAGAAGGGAACATATCCCGCACAGAAATAATGAACCCTGGAGGGAAAGTATACATTGATACTGCTGGGGCATCTACAACCCACCTAGTGAGGGTATCTGTGAGTCAACCTGCTGATTTAGGGGTAAACCTTGAGAATGAGGTGCTTGATCTGAATATGGCAGATAAAATAGAGAAGATTAAGGTCGAGGCAGAAAATAGAAGTGAAGAGAGTATTTGTTTCTTCGAAGGAAAGCTAGAAGCCATGCAGAAAACGTATACACAAGGAAATGTTCCTAGCGATTTGAGCCTTGTAGAAGATTTAGTCATCCTACCAAAATTTAAAATACCCGAATTTAATAATTACGATGGGACCACTTGCCCCTTAGCACATATCACAATGTATTGCCAGAAAATGACGACCTTTCTAAAGAACAAGAAGTTACTCATCCAATGTTTTGAGGATAGTTTGACACGGTCAACAATTCGTTGATACACTCAACTCAGTCGAGCTGACATTAAGTCATGGAGAAATCTCTCAAAAGATTTTGTGGAGCAATACAAGCATATAATAGAGATGATTCCGAGAAGATTCCTACTACAAAATTTGGAACAGAAGCCTAACGAGAGTTTTCGCCAATATGCTTAACGATGGCGAGACTTGGCAGCTCAAGTTCAACCCCTGATTCAGGAAAGAAAAATCACTCCTACGTTTGTGGATACTCTAAGAGAAGTGTTATACGATCGCTTGATAAGCTATCATGCTGTTGGCTTTAAGGAATTAGTCTTGACTGGAGAGCGTCTCAAGGATGCTATAAAAAAGAGAAAGATAAAAGACCCCTATAGCCCTACCCCCAAAAAGATAGAAGTTTCTCATGTTCATATGGTGGGTTCTCACTCAACCAATCAGCCTCAAGGTCGTCCATGTAATCAATCCTTGCAGTTTGTGAAGCCTGCAAAAACGCTTTATTTGATTCTTATGACCTACACCGAATTGCTCTCAACACTTGTTGAGAAGAAGCTGCTGACCCCTGTCTAATCCAAGCCAAAAGATCCTCTATATCCTGAGAGATATAATGTCAATGCAATATATAGCTACCACTTGGGGAGTACAAGCCACGTAAAGTAGAATTATGGAGCTTTGAAGAACAAGGTCCAAGGTTTGATTGAGGCTGGCTTGTTAAAGTTTTGAGAAAAAAAGACGGTAGATATGAATTTCGGGGAGATGCTGATTTTCCTATTTAGATTTGTTGATTCCTTGCATTTTGAATTTTTTTGAAGTAATGTATCGAATCAACTTTGCTATTTTTGCCCAAAAATAGCAAAGATTCTTTTGTATGGGGCATATGATATGTTTGTAAATTTTTATTCTAATGAAAGTTGCATTTTGCTGAACATACAATGGCCTTGAAAACATGTATATGTATATCCCTTCTTGCCTTTGTAGGTCATTGGATATCAATTGCAAGATGCGACATCGATTTTGAGATCAGTTGAATATTGTGATAACAATGAGGTGTGATCTCTCCTAACAGACTCTGGTCAGCAAAGCAATATTACTACTCCTTTGATAATATTTGATGATGAAAAAGCTCTAAATTTTAACTGAAAGAGTTGCTTAAAATTGAAATTCTAAGCGTAGTCTTATGTGCCTTAATGGATTATAATTAATGACTAGAAATATATACATATATATAAAAGAAAAAAAAAAAAAAAGAGAAGAAATGAACTACGAAATAAATAAATCTCAGATCATTCTGATGGAGCCGTAGGATTGACAAATCTAATAAGGAAGCTTTGCTCTACCTATTCAAGACCCTAGCATCAGAGATGAATCCTTGAAAAAACAATTACGGTTATTATAATAATAATAACACAACAATCGGAATCACCCACTTGCACCCAAAATGTTATTCTTAGAATGATATTTTTGCACCCTAACGGTTAAACAAGTCCATTTTTTTTCAAGAAGAGCAAAAAATGAGAATTGAGAATGAGTAGTCTTCTATAGCAACGTGATAATCATGAGGATGGACTGAGTCATATAAAGGAAATTTTACGACTTCTAATCGCCACAACATTCAAAGTTTTCACAAACAAGCTATGCTTGAAATGATCATCGAAAGGTTGAATCGAGATTTTTTTGAACTTGATATCCATAGATTCTATTTTATTTTATATATATTTTGGTTTCAAGGTCTTGTATTTTAATCCAAAAATGCACATTTCATTAAAATGCCGATTAGCAAACTGACATTTTATGAGCAAAAAATTTCTTTGTATTGCTTCATTGGCAATTTCTAAATGCAAGGTTAATGCAAATGATCAACCGAGAATATACGAAGGGCATTACATGACAAGAGCTAATAAAACACTTTTTATGGTTAATGGGGCATCATTGTTCATGAATCAACAAAATCTTCTACATATAGGAGTTAAAGATGGCTTTCTTTGAATGGAGTTAAATGATCTTGAATGAAAAATATGATCTCAACCGAAGGCATTTGACCTGAAGGGTTGAACAGAGAATGAGCAACAAAATTTTGAGGGCAAAGTCTGTTGGAGCACAAGAATAATGAATGGTTGTAGTCCCAAGACGAAGCCTACCTAACCATAAAAGTGATGACATGAATATTAAGATGATTGAAAGAAAAGCTTTAGCAAGAATTACATGCATCTTTGCATCCCCGTTAACATTGAGAATATCAGTCTACATGGACATATGCATCTTTGCACCATGAAATATGCTCATGCATCATCTTTATCATAGTTATTTAAAAAGTATTTGTACAGGAAGTCAAACAGGTAATTTTCAAGAGGATGACTTCGACAAGGACTTTGGGCACCTTTGCACTAATCAAGAAGACACGCGCTTGAGTGTCACCTACCTAGATTACTTCGAAAAAGGAAAAGAAAAAGAGAGAGATTATCCGACAGTCTCAAATCAAGATGTCACTATTTTAGACTTTCGAGCCATCACTTTTGATGGATTTCTTTTGATGTCAATACGGATAGAATTGGGGCATCATTTTAAAGGATATTTTTCTTAAAGTCAATTTCTTAATGTGATCCTTCCATAAGGATGTTTTGCTTAAAACCCGAATTTCTTAATTTGATCATTTCACAAGGATATTTTCTCCTTTTGGTAGTCTTAAAGCGAGATGCCATTATTATTAAAACTTAGATTTCCTGATTTTATCCTTCCAAAAAGATATTTTTTAAAATCAATTCCTTAATGTGATCCTTCCATAAGGATATTTTGCTTAAAACCCTAATTTATTAATTTTATCCTTTTCTTAATACTTGAATTTCTTAATTTGACCCTTCTATATGGGTGCTTTTCCTAAAAATCAAATTTCTTAATTTCATCCTTCCATGAAGGCATTTTTCTAAAAAAGAAAAATTCTTAATTTTATCCTTTCATAAGGATATTTTCTTAAAATTCAATTTTTTAATTTGATCCTTCCATAAAGATGATTTAGTTTAAACAAATTGCTTAATTTAGTCTTTTCATAAAGATGTTTTTCCTAAATCAAAATTTCTTTATACAATCCTTTCGTAAGGATGTCTTCTCGAGACTAAGATTTAAGTGCATACAGGTTAAAGAGGTGGCTGAGGAAGAGCGAAAAGTTTCAGAAGAACTCGCGATTCTGAGATCACAAACGGGGAAGTAAGACAAAAATGAGTGCTTTCGGTCTTTGCTTCGTTCTCGTTTCACAAGAACAAGCAAAGAGGGACAGCTGTAATCACTCATTTTGGTTCGGGTTATTAATATTATTAATTAATTTTGTTACTATTATATGCTATCAAATATATGAATGTATGTATTGTGATATGCTCAATTAGTTTAAAATATTTGTATGTTTGTATTATGTATAAATGTGTATGTTTCATGTATTATTAATATTATAATTTAGGCATAGATATATGTGTAAATGTGTATGTGTAAATATATATGTATTTGTATGATTGCATATGTATGTGTAGGCATTTATATGAATATGTATATATATATGTGTGTGTATCATATGTTTGCATTAATGTCATTGTTATTACTGAATGTATATATATGTTTATTAATGTTTGTATATATATATGTACATGTGTATATATATTATATGTATTGTTAGTACTATTATCATTATTAATGGGCTATATAATATATAAATTAAAAAATATATCTAAATATTAAAACCCAAGTTTATTTAAAGCCCACGTACAATTTATAAAACCAACGGTTACAAGGCCCAACCGGCCGTATCCAATCCAAACCCCTAACAAAACCCTAAATTTTCTCTTATATGTGTGCCCAGCCGAAGGAGAACCGTTGGATCAAGCCAAATCCAACAGTCTAGATTCATTCGAGAAGCTCTTTATCTGCGGCGAGTATGATCTATACACGGACCGTTTGACTTCCACGTGCGCGTGTGATGCACGCGCTAACCCCTCGGTTACCACACGTAACGTGGCAAGATTATGGGATGCCACGTCACCTCCAATATTACATCTTGGTCGTCCGTCTCTGGGCAAATATAGACCGTTAATCTAGATCTACATCAACGGTCTAGATCTTATCTGATCCCGTGAGCTCTCCTCACCAGCCTCTGACCATGTGGCTCCACCGTCGGTAATCACGACCACCATCTCCAACCACCGAACAAACCCAAAATAATAGAAAAGCAAGGGGAATGTCGGGTTTGAAATCTTCTACAATAATAACACTTATGATATTGATTCTTGTAAGCAAAAAATTGAATCAAAAGAGAAATCAGAGGATATATATGTATGAGATTGAACCACTTAGGAGGGAGATTTTCAGGATTGAAATAAAAACAAAAAACACTTCAGTGGTATCTTTTCTTTTTTTCTCTCAATATTCAACATGCAAACAAAAAAATACAAAAGCATAAAGAAGTAAGGATTTAGGTTTTACCCTCACCGTTGATCGATCCTTCTCCGATGACAAGCCCACTGTAGGGTGACCCGTGGAGGAGTTGAAATCTCTCAAATAAAAAGAAAAAGGACTCATTTTTTAAATGGGGATTTTGTTTGGATTTTTAAGAATCATGGTTTGGTTTTGGCTTTAAAACTAAAAAGGTTTCGGTTTTGGTTTTTTAGGGCTAAAAGCGGTGACCAGAGTAGCTGAACCACCGTCGGTTTCTGGAGATAAGGGTGGTCGATGGTGGTAGGTGGTGGCTGGAGTGGCCAACCAACACCAGAATCTGGGAATGGTAGCGGTGTTCATGAATTCCTCATGAACTCACTTGAACGATTGAGAGAAAAAAAGGGGAGGGTTATTTTTTAAAAAGAACCAAATTTTAAAATGGCCAAAGGCCGGTTTAGGGGCTGAATATGTCTATTTACAGACTAACATTTTTTAAAAAAATGGGTTAATCAATTTTTAATCCCTCCGCCCTAATCAGTTTGCAGCGATGCCCTTTCGCATAGATAAATTATTTTCTTTGTCCCTCAACGTTTTCAAAACTTTGCAATTTCATCCCTATCTTAAGCTAAATCATATTTTTAATGGGTATAGATTTTTAATGGGTAAATTACCCCAAAGGTCATTCCGCCCTATTTTTCTTTACAGTTTTGGCCTTCCACATGGGTAAATTACCTATTCAGTCCTCTTATGCTTTTTACTGTTTTCAATCAAACCCCAAATCATCTTTAATTACTTTTCAAAAAGGTAAATTACAGTTCAGTCCCCCTGCCTTTTACTGTTTTTCCAATCAGATCCTTTTTCTTTCAATTTAAACGGATTCTTGAAGGGTTATTTCTTTTTTAGTCCTTGTTCTTTTTATTTCCTTTAATTGTAGTTTTATTTTGTTTTTTGTTTAAATGTTTATTATATTCGATACATGTTGTTTATGTTTAATATATTTGTGTTCTTTTGTTTATTATTTGTTCGATTCTGCCTATGTTTTTGTGTGTTTTTTATATTTGTTTTGCTGTTTTTTATTCTTACTAATGTTTGGTGTGTGCATCCCTTTGAATATGTCTTATTTTGGTTTTCATATATGATAATATATATATAGTTTACAGTGATATGCTTGCACATATATATATATATAGCTTTACCTTTTTATGTATATATCGTATAATATATGTTTCACATATTATATAGTATACGTATATATTGTATAGTTTTACATATTTTTAAGTATGTATTAGTTAATATGGTTTCTTTATTCACAAATCATATAGTATGTATAGTACTATCTGTTAGTTCCATATATTATGCATTATATTATTAATATCCCTTAGGTTATATGTGTGTTTTGACATAATGTATATGTACGTATATATTTGATTTACGGTGCCTTGTATCTAGTTATTTATTTGTTTTAGTGTTTACAGTAAAATAATTGTGTTTTTGTTTGATTCTTGCAATATTGTTATTTAATATCCATATTGTATTCATACATATGTTTGACGCATATAGCTTTAAGTCTTATGGTTCTGGTATTCTAGTGGGTGTGTCATCTCGGTCTCCGAGTGTCATCTCCTTTGGTACTGTGAATACCGAGATATTATCATGTATACATGCATTTAGGAATTAAAATTTAAACTAACACAAATTTTATTTTCCTTAACAATCACGATATGATTCTATTAGGTACCAATTTTTGGGCGGTGTGGGGTGCTAACCCTTCCCCATCTGTAACCAACTCCTGAACCCAAGTTTTAAAATCTCTGGTTTTGTTTTTACGGTGTCTGGCCTACCGAAGTGGCCGGTGGCGACTCTTAATTTTCCTGAAATATGATTTTTTTTTGCAAAAATATCCTTTCTAAATTAGATTTTATTTTAAAAAAGGAAAACTTACTTTTATTTTCCAAAAAAGTCGCTACAATTTGCTTCCTTGTAACGGTCCAAAATTTAGCCAACCTATAGTACGTCTCTTTCACCAAGCTTGCTATTGGGAGATGACGTGATCCTTTTAGTACTCAATTTATGCACTCCACGAGGTTGGTTGTCATTCCCTGTATCGTCTACCACCTTCATCATACGATTGGGCCCATCTTTCCCTCTCGATATTGTTTGCCTAACTCCAAACGCGCTCGCCGTACTTCATTAAATTGTCCATCTTCCTCTCAAAATTTGGCCGCAGTAGTAGATATCCTATGTCATCATATATGTTGTTAGTATCGAGAAAAATCAAAACACTTAAATGGACATGCATATGTGAAGGAGTTTGAAAAAATATACTTACCCATGCTTAAAATCTCACTTCGAAGGTATTGGTTTTTGAACAGTTCGTAACTGTTCTTACCAATGTGATGAACACAATACGTGTGATATTCGTATAGAGGTTTCCAACGACTTCTTTCTCGATTAATCACTGATTTGACACTCGACCATCGATCGGATATAATATAGACCCCATCTTCTCGGATGACATGCTCACATAAATTGCTCTAAAAGAAATTTTAAGCTTCATCCGTCTCCTGTTCAACAATTGCAAATGCAATCGGGAAGACATTATTCTCACCATCTTGCGTAACAACAATTAACAGTACATGAGAGTATCTCTTGTACAGCCACGTGCCATTGAATTAGACCATACGTTTGCAGTATGGAAAGCCTTTAATGCATGGCTTGAATGCCCAGAAAAGTCGATGGAAAAATTTATGCACTTCAACAAGTTGGCCTTCTCAGTCGTATGCATCCATGGTTTGATACCTCACTATGGTGCATGGGATGAAATGTGTCATTTCTATTAATAAAGTCGGTATTTTATTATACGACTTATCGTAATCACCATACACCGATTGCATTGCCTTATCCCTTACACGTCACCCCTTCTTGTATTTTATCTGATATCCAAACTATTGCACAATGGTTGCCTGAATCACTGAAATGGGAACCCTTGGATTTGCTTCAACCAACTTCATCACGTGATGGATTATTACATTCGAGTCTAATTTTTTATGGTCCTGGTCGATGAAAGTTTGTAAACATGTGTGATCGCCATTATACTTTGTGACCTCCCAAGCATTTTTCCTCTGAAGCTTTGACACTCAGATCTTCCAATTGCACTCTTGTCCATATTTCACACACTTGGAAAAGAAAGTCCTTTGACTGGATTCTACAACAACGTAGTCCACATGCTTCTTGATGCTATACACTTTAACTGTTAATGTAGCTTTATTCTTTTCATTAAACTGAAGCCCAACTGATAATTCACCATGCTGACTCAAAGTTAATTAGGGCATATTCAGGAATTGATGTGCCATCATCGCATCAAAATCCACTAAGCTCATGTGAGCAGGAGGTTCATAGTATGTAATGCAGTCCCCGGTTGAAACGTACTCTCCAACATTGAAATCAGGGGCATCACCAATGCCATCATGGAACAAATCGGGATCCCCAATATCTTCATATTTGCTAGAATCTTCAAGTGTTTGTCCCCATCGACCTCGTAGGTTTTCTACATCAACATCAACAGTCAGATCAACAGTTGGCCCGTATAATGAAGCATATGTCAAAGGCCTAGCTAGATGAAATACACTCAATGTTCCACTTGCCAACATTGCGACAAAACTGCCTCCGGGCATATCAATCTCATTACCTAAACCCATTTGAGCAGATTCTCCAACTACGTTTTTGGATAGGTTGGGAACATCACGCACCTCCGCAAACAACTCGATATTTTGAATCTCCATAGATTTATGCTATGCAATCATCATTCCAACATCATTATCATCTTGGAGAGTGATTGCACAATATATGACTGGATTGTCATATGTCAGCCATTAGTATCGCAAACCATGAATCTCACCTCCAATTTTTGGGGATATCTTCTCCTTCATTTCTTGAAGCGTGATTTCCTTTTCAAATCTCATCTTCGTAGTGCTTTCAGATTCAAATACAATCCCGGCATCAATTTTCACCATTTGTCCATTGTAATGGACAATAGTCATAAATTTGTTGTTGCTCATTTTCTCTGCATGTTCAAAACACACAAATGGATTTTCAATCAGAATACACAAATCAATAACATACCAAATCAAAATGAACATACTAAATTTTAAATTACTGTTACTAACATCAGGGATGAGTTCTTTTCAAATATATATTTTTTATAAATATACTAAATTAATTTTTTAAATATATTTCAAATATATTTTTAATATGCTAAATTATTTTTGCCTTCATTTTAACCATATTTTGAATATATTTTTTCAATTCTTTTTAAAAATATACTAATTGGTAAACATATACTAAAAATTACTAAATTCTAAACAACATCTTAAGATAGGAGATGAATACATAATTTAAAATTTAAAAACAACATGCATCAAATTTAACTTATATCAAACATACAAAATAAAACTTAAAAACAAAACGTTTAAAAAAATTGAATCTACTTACAATATTTTCACCAATAATTTCTTCTTCACTCAAAATTTTCCTTTCAACCTTACCTATTTAACACAAAAATTACAATTTTTCCCCTTTAACTACCTCTACCCCTCCTTTAGTAATACTAAAAAGATTTTAACTTCTACCCCTATACATTTTAAAAACACTCTAAACGCCCAACCCATCCCTAATAAAAAATTCAATTCCCGGTGCCCATTACATTACCACCCTACATAATGCACACTGTCACCCTGCCAAAGCCATGCATGCATGCCACACTGACCAAGGCTGCCATGCAGGCCGATCAAAGTTGTCAGCACTGTTCATAGACGAAGTCAGCTGAGGCCGTCTTTGAATAGTGTCACGGACACTGCTTGCACGCCATGTGGCACTATGACTACTGTTGAAAGACAGAGGCTGTTGGATTCGACCCTTTTTTATTCTTAAAATGAAATCATTGTTCATAGACGGATTCTAAACCTGTCTTTAAATTTACTGTAGAAACAACAATATTTTTTGAAATAATTTAGCTTGTACCATATTTTGGGGGGAAAATTTGTAAACAGATGAATAATATATAATGATTAGTATTAAATATAAAATTTTGGGAAAAATAAATAAAAATTAAAATACAACAAATAGCAGGCATTAAACTTGTAGGAGGGTAGCGAAGAATATAGGAACATTAAATTGATTAGAAATTTATTGGAGTTAAATATCCGTGTTTAGATGGTTAGAATTTGTTGGGATTGATAAATAAACTAATTTATGACCAATTTGTTTTGAAAATCTAATTTATGACCAATTATTAATGATTTTTTTACCATAACTTATTAATCAAAGTTGAGTAAGGGAATCAAACTTCTAAAGATAGTCTTTAATGCATTCTAAAGATTGAAATTTAATATCAGTTTGTTGTTGTCGAATTTAGAAAAACAATTTATTAACAAATGTTTTTGGAATAATTTTTAATAGATTATTATTTATACATGCATTTATATTTTTTAATTATATAATGAAAACAAAAAATACTTTGATATACAAACTCGCGAAAACTTTAAGTACACAAGTCTTTTAATTTTAGGGTTTAGTGTTTTAGAGTAGGGTTTAAGGTTTAGGGATTTATGTTGTAGGGTGTAGAATTTAGGTTTATAGTTAGGTGTAGGGTTTAGAGTTTAGGATTTAGGGTTCTATGGTTAGGGATTTAGGTTTTATATTTTATAGTTTAAATATAAAGAGTTGTGTAATTTTCTTACACAGCTTGTATATCAAAATATAACCCTTAAAATATTAATTAAAGAGACATGACAGTAACCAACGAGGATTGGTCCAAGTGGCAAGCAACAAGAGATTTATAAAACAAGGTCTACATCCACTACCTTAGCTACCACACTAAGAATTTCACAAATTTACTAATTTGTCTTTCTTTTTAGGTTAAAGGAGATAACCTCACAAATTCTAGACTTATACCCCAAAGTCTAATAATCCATTTTCTTAAAATTGGATACAAAGAAGCAAACTCTGAAATCCTCCAAAGGAAGTTGTTTGCACAATTTTCACCTTACTAAACTCCAACACTTGATGAAAAATGAATTACAATAAAAACTCTCAAGTGGGTACAAGATTTTTCAATGAAAAGCTCTCAAAAAGATTGGA
This sequence comes from Hibiscus mutabilis, assembly GCA_019671005.1. Lineage (NCBI taxonomy): Eukaryota > Viridiplantae > Streptophyta > Magnoliopsida > Malvales > Malvaceae > Hibiscus > Hibiscus mutabilis. The sequence goes on from CM033722.1 coordinate 23,534,088, forward strand.
TATGTGCTTGTATGCTTTAGAGTTGTCTAGTTGTTGAAGAAGCTTTGGAGGCTTGATTTTATACCCTTTTATTAATTTCTAGCCGTTTGGGTTGTTGGGGAATTGAATAGAGCCTTTGGAAGCAAATTTTCCTGCATTAATTGCTGTATGGAAAGTGTGGGTGTCGGTATACGGGTCTCTATATAGGCACATGCTCAAAGAGAAAATAATCGTTACAAGTAAGGGGTACCAGTACGAGGGCTTGCGTATCGGTACATGCTCAAAGAGAAAATAGCCATTACAAGTAAGGGGTACTGGTACGCGAGCTTGCGTATCGGTACAAAGTGAAGGAATAAACGAGGTACCGGTACGCTACATTTCGTATTTATACTAAATTTACTCTCTAGAAATTTTAAGGAGCTCATGTATCGGCACGCTTATGGTCGTACCGATACTCAGGTAAATTCAAAAAGACTTTCTCTCCAAGTGCGTATCGGTATGGGGTTCACCGTACCAGTACTGACAAGCATTACTTCAAAATTTTAAAGTCCCGTACCGGTACACAAAAAGTCGTATCGGTACCCATTTACTATATTGTATTTCAGTGACGAAAAGCCGTACCAATACGCATAGGACCGTTCCGGTACTCATTGACCAAAATGGTCTATTTGAGTACCCAAAACACTTAGAAAATATTTTGTTTTGAAAATGCTAACTTATAAAATATTTTCTTCAAAAAGAGAGTTAAGCATGCTCGAATGCTTTTCCATTTGTGAGTAAATTCAAATACCCTTAAATTTTTATTTATTTTCAAATTAGTCCTTGTTATATCAAAATTAAAATATTGATTTAACAACCTAGCAATAATATCTCAAGAAAAAAAGTCAAAAATTGATGGTCAAAGTTGGTCAAAGGGCTTAATTGATGAAATTTTGGAGTATAATGGCTTAATTTGGTGCAAAAAAGTTTAGGGGCTTAATTGATTTTTTTCAAAAGTTCAAGAGCTTATAATACCCTAAGCCTAATAATAAACATAATGATAGTTCAAATATTATATTAGATTATTTGTCAAAGTAAATGTATCGCATTATACGTTTTTAAAAGTACAAATATCGTATTATATACCTTTTCAAAATACATCTATCAATAGATATTTTATAAAGTACAAATACCAAATGAAATATTATCGTAATAACAAATATCAAAGCTTTGACATTTCTTAGTAGCGTTATCAACTACAAAGTCTAGAGAGATATTTCTCTTGATTCTAAAATGAGTATTATCAATAAGTATAAATTGCATTTTATATATTTTTTGTTACAAATAGTAAGCAATAAATTTATCAGTTAGGTGGTTGATTTCTTGTTTATATTTTTTTTACTCTCTTTTGAAAATGTCAATTCATATTTAGGATTAACAATCCAAATACAGCTTTAGCTTAATTAATTGTAGCATGGAAAAAAGTGTTAAGCAAAAATTAGGAAAATATTGTAGATATTATAATATGATTATTTACTTGGGCAAATTCATTTTCCAGAAACAGATATAAAAGTCGAAATAGTGGTGATAAACAAAGTTTCAAAGACTTTGCAAGTGTACAAGGCTTAGCAAAGTCCTTTAACAAAGCAATAACTATTTAAAATATTTAATATTAGCCAATTATGCACGATGTGGCACTTTTAAATCTTTACCTACAAAGTTCAAAAAAAAAATCTTTGCCTACAAGAAATCTAAAAAGGAAATTATTTAAAATTTTTATGATTTTTTTTTATCGAAAGTCTTAAAATAAATTTATTTATGAGTAGAGTTAGCAGGCAGATTTGATCAGCAAAAGAAACTACACATCTGAAAATCTCAGATTATTATTAAAAAATATATAAAGATGCTTTTTAACTAGTATTCATATGATTAATGCTTTTTTCTTGTTTAAGAGTATCTATATTGCAATCCAAATTAAAAAAGATAAATAAATTTTGTTTAGGAGTGCCTAGAATTATTAATGATTTATGAGTATTTAAACTCATCAATTTAAAATTGAGCTTTAGATTAATTGATATAAATATTGTTGTAATATTCAAAAGGATGTGAATCAAGCTCGTTTATATATATATATTATTTAAGAGTTTGTCTAATTTAAGTATTGTATGAAAAGAGGGAAGGTCCAAAAAAAATCCGCCTAAAATAAGACTAAAATACGACCAACATAAATTCTTATTATGTAGGACTATTAAGAATTTCGGTAGAACCAAAAATTCTTATTAACTGGATAAGAATTTGTGTAACTACATAAATTCTTACTAACTAAATAAAAATTTGTGTAGTTTCTGCCTTAGGTAAGAATTTGTGTAACTACACAAATTCTTATATTATAACCTAATTTTTTAATATTTGGGTAAAAATTTGGATAAATTGTAAGAATTTGTGTAAAATCGCCTCATTTTAACCGTACCGTAAGGGTGCTTTACCCTATAACTACCCATGAAAAAAGAACTCGTTGATTTAAAATCTTGAAGATGATAGTACATAGAAACATTCACTAATTCTTAAATAGATCATAAAACAAGCGCATATAATACCGTAAAAAACCGTCCAATTTAGAAGAAAAAAAAAGATGAATTTTCAAATATTCAATCTTTGGTATTTGAAATTGATGTTGAACTACTTTCTAAAAAGAAATTGATATTGAGCTCAAAAGGGAAGAGTGAAAACATGTGCTGTGTATGCATGGATGAAGCTAAAATTTAGGGGTAGGAGGCAAAAACATAAATTTTAAAAGGTAGAAGATTTCATAATTAATCTATTTTTTAATATATATATATATATATATATATATATATAAATCAAAGATAAAATTTTTTCCGTCTTGGGGACAGGTGCCCCTCTCACTTGCCATTTACCTCCGTCCTTGTGTGTATGGATACGGGAGTAATATGAAGGTATTGAGTATAATTACCTCTTATACGAGACACTGCTTTGAAAGAAACGGTTAACCAACGAACCGTGAAAAAGAAATACAAAATTTATCTTATTCTCTAACTTATTTATGTAGCTTTGTAAACTTTTGGGGGTTGAATGTAGCTAAGCCACCTCTTCTTACCAAAGTGCAAGCTAACTCCTACCTATAAATGAATATTATTATTATTATATAGATTTTTTTTGAAATAAACTGGATTATATTCAAAGTAATAGGATTACAAAGATATCACACTGCAAACATTGAAAATTCAATGCGGAAAAATAAATATGAAAGACATTAAAATACAAAACATATCACTTACAGAATGAATTAAATAATCTTCTGAATGAAATCTAACAAACAACTACTTTGACCAGAGTGCTCTATGAAAAAAGCAATTATTCCGCTTCATGTTCTTAGCATATCGGCACAACCACAAAAGGGTATCATAAGCATATACAGACCGATCTCCTTTGCTGAAAAAACGCTCGTTGATGCTCGTCAATCGAACGCTAAACTGTTAAAAGACAGACAACTATCACAAAGACAAACTATAACTGCTATAAAAGCAGACGAAAGAACTGTCATAAAAGCAGATAGAAGAACTGTCATAAAAGTAGATGCGAAAGGAATCTGGCAAAGTAAAAAAGAAACAAGAAAAAACTTGAAAATAAAATATTCATCAATAAAGATGAATTTTATTTATGTACAAAACCAACAAAACGGCCAAAGGCCGCCGTCGGTGAAAAAAAATACAATGAAAAAGAAAATCTTAGAAAATTTCTTATAACCGCTACAGAGCAAATGTGAGAAGTAGAAAACTTCTTATAGATTTTGACACGTTTAGTTAGACATAAAATTCTTGTACTTTTGTATTGTGTTATATTTTTATCATATTTTTATTATGGCTTAAGGGAGCCATAATTCGCATTAAATAATCAATTTAATCACTGTACGAAAAATATACCCTATTAGGCCTTCAAACTTATTAATTACTTCAATTTAGTTCTTTGACCGGCATTAACATTCGTTGACTATTATGGTGATGACGTGATGGTCTGAAATGTTAATGTGATAATCAATGGTGCTGACATCATAGTTTAAGGTGCTGATGTTACAGTTCACCTGTGTTGATGACATGACATACATAAATAATTGATTGTTTTAAAAGTTTAAGAGCATAATTAATTTTAAGTAAAAATTATAAAAATATTAAGAAAAACAAAAATTATGGATTTTAAAACTTTTAAAAAATTAAAACATTTGAAAAGTATTTAAAATATTTAAAAATATTATTTGAAAATTATTATTTATTATAAAAATTTAAAACATAAAAAAAAATATTCAAAACATATTTAAAAATTTAAATATTTTCATTGGACAAATCTTCAACCATTTTTTGACATCTTAAGATTGTCATCTTTTCTCAAACATATTGTAAATTAGCATTATATGAGAACAACATTAGTCTATGATATTCTATGTTACGATTTAAAACTGATGAAGTTTTATCTACACCAGATTGGTGATCAATATTATTATTTTAGACCACAAAACTGAAACCATGTAACCCCTAAACCCGCCGTCCGTTACACCTAAATCTACAATGTCATATTTGGGTCATAGAGGCGACCCACTATAAAATCAATAAAATTCTTTTCTTTTAAAAGAATTAAAATCATAAAATAATATTTGCTTAAATTACCATTTTAAAAAATCATTTATTACATAGCAAAAAAAATCCAAAAAAAAAATAAATTACAAATTCAAACAAAAAAATAAAATTCAACATACATGCCCACTATTTACACAGATACCGTACTCCGCAAGCCATACCGAGGAAATTGCCATCAGTGATGTCTATTCGCCGAAACATGAACAACTATTTTTAACCTGTGATGGTAAAAGCAACGTGAGCTTGAAAAAGCTCAGTAATACAGAACTATCAGATGATGCTACATGCGACAAGCAGGTATAAGGTTAATCAGAACGGATATGATGAGCCAGTATCAACATGTTTCGAACATAAACAGTAATTCATAACGTTGTTACGCTTGAAAGTAACAAAGTCATTTCTGATTTGATCTCCCGAATACTAGACAAGATATCTATAACTTAGATGATCAGAGGGAAAAAATAGATTACGAGAATTTAGCTAGGAAGTTTAGTGTGTTCCATCAATTACTGATAAAGAATGATAAACAGGATGTTTCCGACAATTGAAGAGTTTTGACAGTGGCAATAAGGGGCAGAGAAAGTTTAATATCAACCTAACTATCCTCCAACAGTACTTCGATATACAGTTCCCCAGAACTGCATCCATAAGGTCTTACCCTAGGCCCAAAGGGCGTAGGAGCCAACCTAAGGGGATGCCTTAGGCCCATAAGGACTTACCCTAGGTCCATTGGACATAGGTGCCAACCTAAGGGGATGTTTTAGGTCCATAAGGAATTACCCAAGCCGAAGCATCGGAACCTACCCAAAGGGTTATCTTGGGTCCGTATGGAATTACCAGTGTTGAACTTGGAGAGACTTCATAACATATCCTAGAAGTACCCCAAATTAAATAGTTTGGTGAAGATAGACGGAATGAGAAAAACAATAATCATGCATATATTTCTAGAGTATCAAAAATCAGAGAGCATGTTTTTCAGAGTAGACATAGCAGTATATTTTCAGACAGACAGGATTTATGATTCGGATCAGAGAGAGTCTTAGTTTCCAAATTGATAGAATATACATGTGCAAGGAACACGTCAGATGGTTCAATTTATCTCTTAGAGATCCTTGATAAATACATATAGATGATACTGAACTTTAGTCTATGTTATACTGATTTCAAAATTAAGGAACTTATTCGAAGAGTCTGATAATTATCGTCTTCTTCCAGGTGCTCAGGAATTAGTACCTCATGGTCATTCAGAAATTCTGGTATATCATGATTATACAAGAATTTGGGTATATCGAGATAAATTCAAGATTTCGAGTAGGCCAGGATCAAACAAGATTTCAGGTATATTAGATGTATTCAGGATTTTAAATATACACGTAGAGTATCAGACAATTTGTTCATAAGGGCATTGGTCATTCTGACTCTCAAGGGTTGTTTGCTAATTTAGCCCAAAAGGTAAAGACTAAATACGCAATTTCAAGCGGCTAATCAGATTCTCACAACCATTCGCTTTAACCATAACCTATTTTATTGGGGTTTCCAGTATGCAACAGATACGCCTCATGAATGTTCTTTCCTTAGTCCTAGCAGCATCATAAGCTGAACCAATCACCATCATATTCATTATTGGTCATTCACCGCGTAGTTGAACAAATCTTTGTATTTTATTATCCTGATATTTCAACAGTATTTGAGATGGCCAACATTTCTAGGTTCGTTTTCTCAACCCTTAGGGACGATACAGTTATCATATTTTATCTGAATTATGACTTATCAAAAGTATTCACTTATTCCAAGCCGTGTGGGTAATTTATTCCAGAAGTCATGGATATCTTATTCATGAAGTTCTCTTAAATTATTCAATTTAGTTTGGGATAAGAAGTGTCAAGGTGAGTGCATTATCTGTTTTAAAACGTATTTAGGAAAACTTGCGATAAGTCGACCTATACGATTTTACCTAAATGGTAATATTGACTTTTATGTGAAATATAAAATTTTCATAGGAAAAAAAGAAATGGTTTTATACATTGATAGGGTATGAACTGTCTTATTATGTTTTGTTTATGATAATCTTATTATCATATATCGATGATATGCTACAGAGTGATTTATCGTATAATGAAGTATGAACTGCTCTATTATTTTGTTATATAGATATAGTTTACTTATCATTTACAGAATGATATATTGCAAGAATATTGATATTGTTTTAATGCCCAAGTTTGCCATTGAGAGTTACAGTATAGTGGCATGCCATAGAGTCTAGCAGCTGCGCCGACACTTTTATGTGTCTAGAACTCTGGGAGTTCATCGGTCTGTATGGCCTAGTAGTCTAGGACTATGCAGTACTTCGGTGCTTAGTACTCCAGAAGTACATCGAGCTCGTTATATTTATCGCTAGTATCCTTGTGATACTTAGTACACTAGGAGTACGCGACTCGCATACTTAGTTCTCTCTATATGTGATTCTTGGGCTAATGTTAAAAAGAACTTTTACAAAATGATTTTGATATTATTCATCCTTGCTTTAAAGCAATATTGATTTGAAATACGTTTGAATAGGAATTGTCTATACTATGTTTTTAAATATTTAGTGACTAAAAAGGATGATAAACCTAGACTTATTATGTGGATTTTATTACTACAAGAATTTGATATTGAGGTAGTGGATAGAAAGGGCACTGAAAACCAAGTAGTTGATCACCTCTCTAGGATAGAAAACACATGTGAGCATGATGGTACACTTGATATTATGGATGAATTTCCTGATTAGAAATTACTGACTGCTACAACCTTACCTTGGTATGCTGACATTGTTAATTTTCTTATCAGTGGCCTTTTTCCTTGTGATTTGATTAGCCACGGCAGGAAGAAATTCCAACATGATGTGTGCTACTACTATTAGGATGTGCCCTATCTTTTCAAATAATATGATGATCAGATGATACTGAGATGCGTACCCAAAGAAGAGCAAAGGACATCATTTTCCTTGCCATTCCACTTCATGCGGAGGGCATTTTGAAAGACATAGGACTGCTGCAAAGGTCCTATAGTCTAGATTCTATTGATCCACCTTATTTAAGGATGCCCATGCATTATGCAAAGCTTGTGATAGATGCCAACGAACGGGGAACATCTCTAGAAGGAATAAGCTACCAATGCAAGTCATCCTAAAAGTTGAACTATTCGATGCCTGGGATGTTGACTTTATGAGACCTTTCCTCTTATCTTGCGGACACTTATACATATTGTTGATAGTTGATTATGTGTCCAAGTGGGTTGAAGCCATTGCGAAAACCAAGAATGATGCAAAAACAATCTTGAAGCTTTTGCAAAAAAAATATTTTCACTCGGTTTAGAGTACTCGAGCCATTATTAGTGACGAGGGCAACCACTTCGACAATAAACTGATCGCCAAGGCGTTGCATAGATGTGGATTCCACCGCAAGATTTCCATAACATACCATCCACAAACCAATGGGCAAGCCGAAGTGTCCAACCGAGAGATCAAGCAAAACCTTGAGAAGGTGGTCAAGTAGAGCCGCAAAGACTGACCCTTGAAACTTGACGAGGCCTTATGGGCATATCGGACCGCATTCAAGACACCTTTGGGTGTGTCACCCTATAGACTTATTGTCGTGACCATTTTTGAACCCGGGTAAAAATATAGCCTGGCGATTAATTTTGTAAATTAGGGTTTTGCCTTTTAATTCAATTTTGAAAATTATTTTTGGAGTCACCACAAATCACTTCATGGTAGACCAGATATCGTAAAACAACTAGAGATTCATTCTTTAAAAATTAGGGTTTGTGAGTCGGTTACGTGCGGGTAAGGATTAGCACCCCCCACAAATGTCTGTTATTGGCACCTTTAATTTTACGTGGCATATTGGCATTTCAAATAATATTTTGAATCCAATTTAACCCTTAATTATTAACTAGATTTAAATTTCAAATGGAGATATTCCTTTTATAATGAAATATATTTTTTCTGAATATGAGATTAAAAGCACCCTTTGTGTTCGAGGCACCCCCATTCATATTCAAAAAATATATTTCCAACATAAAAGGTTTTAATGCATGATTTATTATTGTCTTGTTTATTTTAAGTTCTAACTTAAAAAGGCTCTAATTAATTGTGTGTGATTTAAGTCTACGAATATTATTTAATTTAAAGGCTTTTATGAAATAACACCCAATTGTTTGAGCACCATCCATATTTAGGCCCCTAAATTATAGATAATATTCCTAATCCAATTAATTAATATAGTGTTTAAAGTTCTAGTCCTAATTAAGGCTCTAATTTAATTAACTAGGTTATTAATTAATTTCAAGGATTATAATGGGCACTAAGTATTCTTCCTAAAAAAACCATGTTGGATAACACCCCATTGCAAGCAATGGAACACCATCCAAATTTGGAACTTCAAAATTTCCTCCTTAGTACTAATTAATTTACTATAATTGTCTCACCTAATTAATTATCAAATCCTAATTAAAGAACCTAAAAGTCTAAAGGCTCTATCAATTAATTAAAACTGAGTGATTAAATTGTCTAGATACTAAATCTATATGCCCAATTTAAAATATACATCAAACATACAATTTAATTGCAATTAAATTAAAGAACAACGTTAAATTGAATGAAATTGAAAATTGGAACTTGATTTTATTCAAAAGGGGGACTAAATTGAAAAAATTACAACATTTGCAGCCCAAAGTGTGAGAAACCAAGAGAAGGGCGCAGGTCACCAGATCCGACTCGATCAAATGGCGCGGGTCATCCTTGACCCGGTGCCAAAACAACACCATTTCGTTCGGCCCATAAAAGGCCCGATTCGAGTATAACTCGGTCATTTGGTCAAGTCTCTCTCTCTACCATCTTTCCTCTTGAATTTTCTCAGCTACAAACACACCCCAAACCTAGATTTCCCTTGAAAATAGATCAAAATCCAATTAATCTGACATATTCTCTCTTGGGTATTTATAGGGTTGACCGAGCTGATGTCATGGATGATGTCATCATCGGATGTTTTCATCTAAAAACATAGATCCGAGTGAAGGGGAAACGGATCAACTAGGGACTACCACGTGTCCTTTGGGATAAATGTTTAGGTGGGAAAATTAAGTTTGGGGTTAAATTGTGTTTGTTTGGCTTGTAGTATGATATAATGAGTTGTAAGGGAATTGGGCTTTATTTTAAAAATGAGCTTTGTATTTGAATATTGTGTAAATGGACATTTTATTGTATGGACTATATTTAGGCTGAATTTTAGACTGTAATGGATTTATTTATCAGGTTTTATTTATTTATTTATTTTTTGGTTTTATTTATAAGGAAATATAATATATATAGGTATACTTGGATAAAATTCGGGTCTTACAACTGTAATGGATTTATTTATTCGTGTCCTTTGCTTTTTTTGTATCTACTCGATTTATATGCAAGATGCTTGCTGAAACGATAAGTGAAAGGCTCAAAATATTATTTTACTAAATTTGAGAAAATGGAATAATTTGATAAGTCATGGCAAACATGAGAAAATAAAATCAAAATTAGGCCCCCAAATATCAAGTGCAACAGAGCCTTTGAACCAATTTGGCAAAGATCAACTCAAATGTAACCCCTTCAAAATTATTAGACTTTCGAGAGAAATATTTCCCATATGCCTAACTCTATCCCATTTAAGTGGCACTATTTACCTCAGTAAATCACCATGCCCAATCCTTCATTCTTTTCTAATCTCAATCAGGCATTAGAAGTCTGGAAATCCTTGAATAAAGGTTAGCCCTAATAAGCGAGATGTATTCTGAAGACAAACTCTTCTTACTCCAATACCCATATATGATCAAAATGGTCTTTTGAGGCTTGTAATATATGATATGGCTCACGGCTATGAAAGAAAGGATATATATGCTCAAATAAGTGTTTAAGGGTGATGAAACCAAGGATCACTTCTTCCCAGTGAAATCTTACTTCTACACTCCTTAACCTGAATATGCTCGGATAAAATACTCTTATATAATTTTTTTCCTTTTTTATGGATTGCTCTAGACTGCCCATTTCTGAGTTTTCACCCCCGAGTTCATTTCCTTTCCTTGAATTCAAAGGTGATCAATCTTTCACTGCTCCTTTAAATAGATATTCATTTGAATGGAAGATCTCACATGTGTCGCTTGTTTTTCCTTTGCACATTTTCAACTTAGTGCTTTCTCTTTCATGTTAACAGTTTTCAACTTGATTCAGTTGACTCTTTGAGCACAAACTTTCCACTATTTTTCTTCTTTTTCTCTTTTCTTTTTTCTTCTTTTTTGACTTTATTTGGAATATTTGCCTTCATTCAACATGTCTTTCTTGTTCTTGTACTCAATGTATTCACTTTTTTTCTTGCCCCCTAATTGACAAAGCATCATTACCATAGCATGATCAAGACCAAACATCTTTCATAGGCAAATAAACTTTCATCCTCTTTGCCCCTAGTGTGGGGGTGATCCTTGGTTTGGGTTGAATCGGGAGAAATTTATCAGGCTAAAAGGGGATAACAAATAATATTTTTTCTTATTTTCTTTCTTTGTGAAGGGAGATGAATGAATGCCAAATGTCCTCCCATGTATGGATATCTTTGAAGAAAAGCTGCCTTTAGGTGGTAGATGTTTTAGGGTTATCACTTCATTCAAGAATCTCAGTCAACAATGCTTGAAAGGAAAATTTCACTCCAAGTTTGTATTTGGGATTGTCCCATGATTCCTGAACACTCATTAATGTCTTCCAAATTGGCCTAAATAAATTAGAAGAGAGCAACATTTCTGAAGTTGATATCTGAATTTGATTCATTGTCTCTCTTGCAGTTAACATTCATGGTCCCAGTAGAAAATGATAGTGAAGATATATACATATATGTATGGGAGCACAAAAACTAATCCATGACAAATAATAAATGAAATATTAAATGAACCAATGAATGTAAAATGTTTTCCATTTGATAAAAATATGTATGAAACAAGCATCGAAAACAAATAAACCGAAATAGCCTCCCTTACAAAGGATCCCCAATGCTTGTGGGCAAAAACGATTGGGATGGTTCAGGGTACTACTCTGTAATGGTCCCAAAACTATAGCCAAATCTCCCACATTCCAACTTTTAATCATTAATCAAGGAAAACTTGAGTGAATTTCAGCTACTCCAATTCGATCGATAGTTCTTCATTCATTTCCTTTACCAGCACAAAGACATGCCCCTTATTGCTTATGTTCTGAAGTCCTCATCGAATCTTGAATTAAGACCATCCTGCCTATGAGTTTTCTTGTTTCTTGAATCAATTTCTTGCTCTTTTCCATAGAATGTTCAATTATTTGCATTTGGAAATTAACAGCATCTCCTAGCCGGTGTCTAGATAAACTCTACTATTCAAGATATTGACTGGATGTTTTGAAGGTTTTAACAGGCATGACTATTCGAGGTTTCTTCTTTGATGGCTGATGAATCTCAATTAGTTTCACCTTGCTCTTCCTTGCTTTCATGTTCTTGACGTCTTTCAGCACTTGATTTCCAGGCAATCTATTTATATTGGTTCCAATCAAGGTATTTCTTCTTGAATCACGAATCTTAATGGAATGACCTCCAGTTTCAACTTCTAAAATCCATTGTCTCAAAAAGTTTTAAACTTTCCTCTTGAAAGTGTAATAATCTTCAATGTCATAATCATGAACTCCATTATGATATTCACAATGATTCCTAATGTTGTAACAACTTGAACAATAAGACTCTGAATCAAATGATGCGGTGAAGCTTTGAGTGATTTGAAGTACAACTCATGATAGGAAACATGAATGAGATCCAGTTCAGTCTTCAATTTTTCCACTAACATGAGCATCTTGAGTGTCTGACTTTGGAGTATTCTTTAGTAAAAGAGACATTAAAGGGGTAGATGTCAAAGCATTACTCTAATTCTGGTAGACCCCGAACTGTAGTGGATTACCCACAAAAGCTTTCTATGGATTCTGTCATTTCTCTTTTATCTCAATTCTTTCAGCAAATGATGGTCTTTTATAGAATCAGGGTTCTCTGTTCTCAAAACATAAATGCACATTTCTGATGAGATCACTAACTCTGTGTTTCAAAACTATACCATGGAAAGACTTATAAAACTTTGGGGCACTGTCATCAAAAAATGATTTTGCAAAGACGATAGGAAACATGAATGAGATCCATTTTAGTCTTCAATTTTTCCACTAACAGGAGCATCTTGAGCATCTGACTTTGGAGTATTCTTTAGTAAAAGAGACGTTAAAGGGGTAGATGTCAAAGCATTACTCTAATTCTGGTAAACCCCGAACTGTAGTGGATTACCCACAAAAGCTTGCTATGGATTCTTTCATTTCTCTTTTATCTCAATTCTTTCAGCAAATGATGGTATTTTATAGAATCAGGGTTCTTCGTTCTCAAAACATAAATGCACGTTCCTGATGAGATCACTGACTCTGTGTTTCAAAACTATACCATGGAAAGACTTATAAAACTTTGGGGCACTGTCATCAAAAAGTGATTTTGCAAGGTGGGGAAACAAATCTGAATATGGAATTGGGATGAGAATAATTGTCTCCCTTTTCTTACTAAGCTCTTTGGTCTCTTCGTCTTATTTTTATGTGCTCTTTGCTCCTTTTGTAGTCAATTCCTTTGATAGAAAATTTCTAGCCTCAACCGAATCTCTGGTTTTCATCACTCTGGAGAAATATTCTACAACTATATGTGGTTCCTTGACTCTGTTGGAATCACCATGTTCTCTAATAGTCTCTAAACCATTGATCAATATGATTTTTTTGGCAGAAACACCAGAATTTGGCTTATTCAGTTCTTCCATGTCTGTCTACTAGACTACCTTCATCTGAACATTTTTGAAATCCCTTGACATATATGAGGCGATTTTAATCACATCCACTTGCCAATATACTCAATAAAACAACAATATCTCACTGTTTTACATATGCATAAAATCATTCCAACTTCAAACATGCTAAACCATGCTTTATAGTATTCTCAAAAAAAACTTTCATAACTCATGTTTCATTCTCAATAATCATCATATATGATCTTTTGCAACATCTTTCATTTCTAAAACATGCATAATACAGTGAGTAATCAAAACCATAAACATGTGCATGAGATTATATTTCGCAATACCAAAAACGAGAGAGTGCTCAACCAATACTTACTTCTGAGCTTAGATAAGTGTTTCAAACTTATTCTAAACTCCCACAACTTCTTTCAAAACATTTTTAGAGCAGTAAAACTCGTTTCCACTCACTAACAACGAAACGCTCGACATGTCGATACACGATCAAGCTTCCACAATCTCTCTAAAAGCTAAAGGATTTGATTCCCTTGCTTTACCCAAACAAAAACAAAAGATTAATGCACTTCCATGCATCTCAAATCCCCATCAAACCACAAACACAACTTCGCCTTCCATAGATCCATCAAACGCCTATCTAAAACAATCGAAATCAACACCAAACTTCATCTAAACAAAGCTCAGCCAAAGCCTATTGATTTCAACATCGTAACAACGTCAATTAACATCCAAAAAATCCTAAACACGTCCTTATACCTCCAGCAACACCATAACACCAAGATTACATCAAAAATCAACTATAAACAACCTAGAAAATTAGCAATTCACATAGTTTCGGGATTCCTTTAATTAATCTCTTCTTCTAACATTAAAACACATCTTATAAGAGATCTAAATCAATTAGATTCCATACAAAATAGATCCAAATCAGTTTTTGTCTAATTTCCACATAAAACTCAATTCAATTACCAAATCCATGTTTAAATCATAATTCCATAACATAAATCAGTTGTAAAGGATCAAGAACTTGAAAATTTCAATAAATAACCTTTAATTAGAGGAGAGAAACAAAAATCACCTCTAATTGCTGATTTCACCCTTAATTGGCAAAGATTGGTTGAAATCCAAGTAGATTTTGATGCAAGAATCAAAGGAATCAAGTAGGAGATCAAAAAGATTGTTTCCTAGAAATTTTGGAATGATTTTGATAGTTTGGCTGCTGAGAAAGTTGAGAGAAAAGTTGTATCAAAGTTAATTACGTAAGAAAGTGATTTTGTGAAAATAAAATCCTTTTATTAAATCTATTTCCTTTTAAAATTAAAACTAATTAAAAACACTTTAAAAATAGCCTAAATTAAGGGAAAATCTGATGAAAAAGTTTGGGTAAATAGCTTCTTAAAGATTCTAGGTTTTGACCCTTTTACGATTTAGTCACCAAAAATAGTTTTGAAAACTTTACATTTTAGTCACCATACCAAAATGTCCCAAAATCAGATTTAATTCCTTCAAATTGAATTTACAAAAACCTTTAGAATATCAATTAAATATTTTCTAGCATTTTTCCATATTTTATTTTAACCAAAAACAATTTATCAAGATTTAAATTCCCAAAACTAACTCGAATTGCCTAATCCAGTTCCCTCGAACCATCTAATCGATCCGTCTAATATCTAGGCCCAAATTCAGGGCGTTATAGATCATTTCATGATTTTTCCTTTGGATAGTTTGGGTGGCTGCCTCAAGCTTTCCTTTTAATGCATCGTCTTTCATTCATAGTGCCCATTCAGAACTTACAAACTGGTCTTCCAGATGTTGTACATCATTTTCCAATTCTATCACATTCTTTCTCAGCTCTTCATTTTCATGCTAGAGATTAGCTTTTGTAGTACCCTTTGATAACTTTCTCTATTTATGAAACATGGGATACCGGTTCTGAATTTCAAGCTTGTTCTTCCTCTAATTTCTACTTGAATTACCATAGATTTTGTGTCCAGTTTGTCTTTGACGCTAACGAAGAGGAATTTAGTTTGGGTGATTGTGGATAGGTTTACGAAGTGAGCACATTTCCTAGATGTACATACGACGTATACGTTAGACTAGTTGGCGGAGCTGTACATTGCTGAGATTGTGAGGTTGCACGGAGTGTCTAAGTCCATAGTATCATATAGAGATCCGCACTTTACAGTGAGGTTTTGAGAGTGTTTGCAAAAGGTGTTGGGTATGCGATTGAACTTTAGTACTTCGTATCATTCTCAAACGAATGGTCAGTTTGAACGCGTTATCCAAGTGTTGAAAGATATGTTGCGGTGTTGCATCATTGATTTCCAAGGATCATGGGAGAAGCAGTTACCTTTGGTGGAGTTTGCATATAACACTAGTTATCAGGCTAGTATCTAAATGGCTCCGTACGAGGCTTTGTATGGTAGAAGGTGTCGCATGCCACTTTGTTGGGCGGAGGTTGGTGAGAAGTTTGTTTCCTTGTCTGATATGCCGAGGGACACAAATGAGAAAGTGAAGCTTATTAGTCATCGGTTGAAGGGGGCTTCAGATCGGCAAAAGTCTTATATTGACTTGAAGCGTAGGGAGATTGAGTATGCGGTTGGTGATCATGTGTTTCTCAAGGTTTCGCCTTGGAAGAAGGTGATGAAGTTTGGTCGAAAGGGCAAGTTAAGCCCTAGGTTTATTGGGCCTTATGAGGTGTTGGAGCGTATCGGTCCAGTTGCTTATAAGTTGAGGTTGCCTGCTGAGTTGGAGAAGATACATGAAGTTTTCTATGTATTGATGATAGATCGGATCCTTCGCATGTGATGCCTGTTGAAGAGATTAAATTGAATCTAGATCTAACCTATGATGAAGAGTCGGTGAGAATTCTAGATTCAAGCAGTAGAGTTCTTCGTGGCAAGACCATTGAGTTAGTGAAAGTGTTGTGGCGACATCGTGGAGTTGAGGAAGCCACATGAGAATGTGGGGAGGACATGAAGAAGAAGTTTCCTCACCTTTTTCGGCCGGTAAATTTTGTGGATGAAATTTCTTAAGAGGGGAGAGTTGTAACGCCATGAATTTGGGCCTAGATGTTTGGTGAACCGATTAGACGGTTCAGGAGAACCGAATTAGGCAATCGAGTTAGTTTCGGGAATTAAATCTTAATAAATAGTTTTTGGTTAAAATAAAATATGGAAAAATGCTAGAAAATATTTAATTAATATTTTAAAGGTTTTGGTAAATTCAATTTGAAGGAATTAAATCTGATTTTGGGACATTTTGGTCTGGTGACTAAAATGTAAAGTTTACAAAACTATTTTTGGTGACTAAATCGTAAAAGTGTCAAAACATAGAATCTTTAAGGAACTATTTACCCAAACATTTTCATCAGATTTTCCCTTAATTTAGGCTATTTTAAAAGGAATTTAAATTAGATTTAATAATAAAATAAAATAGGATTAATAAAAAAGATTTTTAGTTTCTAAAAACATTTTCTTATGTAATTACTTTTCTTCCAACTTTTTCTCTCAACTTTCTTTGCAACCAAACTATGACTTTCACTCTAAAAATCCCAGGAATCAATCTCTTTGATTTTCTATTTGATTCATTTGATTCTTACATCAAAATCTACTTGGATTTCAACCAAACTTTGCCAATTAAGGAAGAAATCAGCAATTAGAGGTGATTTTCGTATCTCTCCTCTAATTAAAGGTTCTTTAATGAAATTTTCAAGTTCTTGATCTTTTGCTACTGATTTTTGTTATGGATTTATGATTTAATCATGGTTTTATGGATTAAATTAAGTTTTGATGAAGAAATTGGTTGTATATTGTTTTGGATTTGTTTTGTAATGAATCTAATGGAATAGATCTCTTGCAAGAAGTGTTTTAACGTTAAAAGAAGATATTAATTAAAGGAATCCCGAAACTATGTGAATTGCTAATTTTCTAGGTTGTTTATAGTTGGTTTTTGATATGATCTTGTCGTTGTGGTTTTGCTAGAGGTATAAGGAAGTGTTTAGGATGTCTTTGGATTTTTTTGATGTTGTTAAGATGTTAAAATCAATAGGTTTTGGCCGGGATTTGTTTAGATGAAGTTTGGTGTTGGTTTCGGTTGTTTTAGATAGGCGTTTAATGGATCTAAGGAAGGCGAAGTTGTGTTTGTTGTTTGTTGGGGAATAGAGATGCATGAAAGTGCATTAATCCTGTATTTTTTTTGGGTAAAGCAGGGGAATCAAATCCTTTAGCTTTTAAAGAGGTCGCGAAAGCTTTGGAGGCTTGATCGCGTATCGGCAAGAGGAACGTTTTGTTGTCGGTGAGTTGAAATGTGTTTTACTGCTATTAAAAGGTTTGAAGATGGTTTTTGGAAGTTTAGATAAAGTTTGAAACACTTATCTAAGCTCTGAAGTAAGTATTGATTGAGCTCTCTCTTGTTTTCGACTTTGCAAAATATAATCTCATGCACATGTTTATAGCTTTGATTTGTTTACTGTTATATGCATGTTATGGAAACAAAAGATGTTGCAAATGATTATTCATGTTGAGCTTTGTGTAAAGCAAGTGATTTTTGGAAGCATGTTGAGGATGCTTGAGTACATGGTTTAATGTGTTGGAAAATGGTTTGAAATGATGCATATGTAAAACAGCAAGCTAAAGTGGTTTTGATGAGTATATTGCCAAGTGGCTGAGATAAAATGTTAACGAATATAGTTGGCATGCCATAGAGTTTAAAGTGCACTATAAAAGTCTCCTCCTGTGTGTTGAGGGATTGTGATTGTGTCGTTTTCTCCACCATAAAAATCGTAGCGGTCGAGGGGGTTAAATATGTCTCATTCTCCCGCTGAAAGATTAATTATCACAATAGTTGAGGGGTTAAATATGCCATTTACTCCCATTGTAGATAGTTTGCATCGTAACCGTCAAGGGGTTAAATATGTCATTTGCTCCAGTTAGATGTATGTTAAGTGGTCGAAGGAACCACTTGTCAAATCTTTGTATCTGATGTGTTTTTATAAGTTGGAAAAAAACTTGTTTTGGGTCACTTGAATGGCAATATACGAGATGATGTATCATGAGAAATGGATTATGTTTTTGTATAATATGGTTTATACATGTGATGCTCTTTAAGCTTGCTATCTAGAGATTTCGGCATGTGAAGCTTAAATTGAAGGTTGTGTTGGAATCCATGATACATGTGTTGCAAATGATTTAAATGTGCATTTGAAAATATATTATAGAAGCATGAGATGTTTTGTCATGAGACTCAAATTTTATATTTGAATAAAATGGTTTTAATTGCATTGATTAGTATTTTTGAGACTCCCTCACTAAGCTTATAGCTTACGCTCCTTTTTCTCATCAGTGCAGAGAAATAGCCATTTCCGACAGTAAGTGAGCAAGAGGAGATCCAAGGGTCAGAACAATTTCAAAGTATAGTTTTATAAATGCTAAGTAGTAATAAGAGGCAATATGACCAAGTTGTATTTGGAAGTTTAATTTTGGGTACTCCCTGTTTGTATAAGTTTAGTTTGATGTTTTGGATTTGTATGAAGCTTATTGTTTGGTTTTGAGGGGTTGGGAAACATTATGCATTCTTGGGTAGAAATCATGCCTATCAGTGTTATGTTTGGCTTTGAGATGTTGTGTATGATCTTCTACCTTGCTGCTATGATTGAGGAATTAATGTATGTGAAGTTATATGTTGATTAGATGATGAATGAAGTGTGTTAGATTGAGCCAAAGTGTCATATATTGGACCAAGAAGTCATTACAAGTCTGCCCATACCGGTACGGGTCCGCAGGGATCGGTACGCAAAGACCTATCTCGGCTCAATCTAGGCAGAATTGCCTTGATATACCGATGCGGCTAGGGACCGTATCGGTACGCATAGCTGTATTTTTAGGCTTGGTTTCAGTACACGATCAACTGTACTGGTACGTTTTTTGGCTACTAGAATTCCCAATTTCGAACATTGCATACTCGTACCGATATACTTGAGGACCGTATCGGTATGCCTTTGTAAATTAGACTCGGATCGATACAAGAGCATAGTTTATCGATACTCGGTTAGGTAAACAGTTAAAATGCTTTATGAAGTTTAAATCTTTGCAGTTTAGTCCCTATTTCTTGTTTATGCAATTAAATGTGTTTGAATGGTTATCTTAAGTTGGAATTTAACCTGAATGCATGAAATATGACTAATTATGATTGGTAACTCAAATTTTATGAATGTCCTCTTAATTATGAAAAAATTCATTTTAGTCCCTAGAAAGCAAATTCTTACAATTGATGTCAAATTGCCGCCTGATTGAGTTGGGACTTTCACCATAATTGGCATGAACACCCTATGACTTAATTATGCATTTATCTAAGATAAAAGAAAAAATAGACTATTTTTAGTGTAGATCTTTAGGGTTTGTTTCAGCAAACCCTATTATAGCTCGCTTGATTCGGTCTTACGACTAGACCGGGTTAAGGGGTTATATTTGTTGGTATCAGAGGCAGGTTATGATTGTTGGGAGGTGGGTTATGGTTGTTTGATTGATTGTTGATGCATGAATTTGATGATTGTTATGCACGGTGTTTGAATTTGTGAGATTATCTTGGATATGTGATATGTTTGGGTGTTATACTTAGAGACACATTTCCTTATTACTACTAGTACAAAATGGTTTTGCTTTGAAACATATGCGACTTGGATTCTTGCTACAAGATGTCCTTGTTATTTTGTTTTATTGCATTATCTTGTTTTAGACTCATATTTTCGCAAAATGAGACCGAGACAAGATACTAGATCTGGTATGGGGAGTGTTGTAGATGGACAGAATGATGAGTTGCCTCCTCTTCCACCGATTCCACCTGCTATTCCTGGGGTTGAGGGTGGTGCTCCTCAGGCACCACAAAGACCTGTTTTTGGTGATATGACACATTTAGTTCAAGCGATGACTGGAGCTTTCTAGGCGGCCAAAGCTAGAGTGCAAGTACCTACACTAGCGCTTGTAGATGTGAATATCGGGATACCTTTGGAGCGTCTAAGTAGCTTGGGTGGTACAAAGCACATAGTTTAGGATCTTTGGTCTGATGGAGTGTACGGATGCTCGCAAGTTGGGTTGTATTGTATCGTTGCTTCAGGGAGATGCTTATAGTTGGTAGACAACTGTTATCGCGGGTTTGACACCTACTGATGTTAAATGGGAGTTTTTTTGTGTTGCCTTTCTGAAGAAGTATTTGGGATCTCGTTATCAAGATGAGAAGAAGAAGGAGTTTATAGCCTTGGAACAGGGGAACATGTCTGTTTTCGAGTATGAGATCCAGTTTGTTCGGTTGAGCCTGTATGCTCCTAAACTAGTTCCTGACGAGCGACATCGATGCGACCAGTTCTGTTATAGGTTGGTCAAGAAGGTGAAGACATATATGCTGGTTGTGGATTATACAAAGTTTGATGTTCTGGTTTCTCAAGCAAAGGACATTGAATAGAATTGGGGGTTGTCTGCTCGTTTGGGGGGTTCTTTTACAGAAAAAGGGAGTGCTGAATCAGATGTTGGCCGAGATCGATACAAGAAGCATAGGGATAAGAGGTACCGTCTGGATCAGAGACGCGGAGGGAATGGTGCTGGGCGTGGTCCGCAAGGTCAGAATACCTATACTAGAGTACCCGAGCATAGGCGATGTGGTGGACGACATTTGGGAGAGTGTTGGAGTGCTTTCGGTACATGTTGGAGTTGTGGATCAAGGGATCACCTCAGTCGTGACTGTCCACATTTGGCTGGAGAGGGACAATTTGCTGCACATGCTGTGGTACCGTAGGGAAGCCGTAGGCGCGGTCGAGGACATTTCCAGCGTAAGGAGGATGGTCAGAGAATGGTTGATCATACTATAGCGGTTCAAGCCGAGGGTATTGGACCGGCGAGGGTTTTTGCGCACCGTGTGGGAAGGAATGATATCGATGTTTGGTGAACTGACTAGACGGTTTGGGAGAACCAGATTAGGCAATTCGAGTTAGTTTCGGGAATTAAATCTTAATAAATGGTTTTTGGTTAAAATAAAATATGAAAAATGTTAGAAAATGTTTAATTAATATTATAAAGGTTTTGGTAAATTCAATTTGAAGGAATTAAATCTGATTTTGGGACATTTTGGTCTGGTGACTAAAATGTAAAGTTTACAAAACTGTTTTTGGTGACTAAATCGTAAAAGGGTCAAAACTTAGAATCTTTAAGGAGCTATTTACCCAAAATTTTTCATTAGATTTTTACCTTAATCTAGGCTATTTTAAAAGGTTTTTTAATTAGATTTAATAATAAAATAAAATAGGATTAATAAAAAGGTTTTTTAGTTTCTCAAAACATTTTCTTACGTAACTACTTTTCTTCCAACTTTTTCTCTCAACTTTCTCAGCAGCCAAACTGTGATTTTCACTCTAAAAATCCCAGGAATCAATCTCTTTGATTTCCTTTTTGATTTTCTACTTGATTCCTTTGATTCTTGTATCAAAATCTAATTGGATTTCAACCAAACTTTGCCAATTAAGGGTGAAATCAGCAATTGGAGGTGTTTTTGTTTCTCTCCTCTAATTAAAGGTTCTCTAATGAAATTTCCAAGTTCTTGATCCTTTACTACTGATTTTTTGTTATCTATTTATGATTTAATCAAGGTTTTGTGGGTTAAATTATGTTTTGATGAAGATATTGGATGTATATTGTTTTGGATTAGTTTTGTAATGAATCTACTGGAATTAGATGTCTTGTAAGAAGTGTTTTAATGTTAAAAGAAGAGATTAATTAAAGGAATCCCGAAACTATGTGAATTGCTAATTTTCTAGGATGTTTATAGTTGGTTTTTGATGTGATCTTGGTGTTGTGGTGTTGTTGGAAGTATAAGGACGTGTTTAGGATGTTTTTGGATGTTATTTGGTGTTGTTAAGATGTTAAAATCAATAGGTTTTGGCTGGGATTTTTTATATGAAGTTTGGTGTTGGTTTCGGTTGTTTTAGATAGGCGTTTGATGGATCTAAGGAATGAGAAGTTGTGTTTGTTGTTTGTTAGGGAGTGGAGATGCATGGAAGTGCATTAATCCTCTATTTTTTTTGGTAAAGTACAGGAATCGAATCCTTTAGCTTTTGGAGAGGTCGCAGAAGCTTCGAAAGCTTTATCGCCTATCGACAAGAGGAGCATTTGGTTGTCGGTGAGTGAAAATATGTTTTACTGCTATTAAAAGGTTTGAAGATGGTTACTGGGAGTTTAGATAAAGTTTGAAACACTTTTCTAAGCTCGGAAGTAAGAATTGATTGAGCTCTCTCTCGTTTTTGGCTTTGCAAAATATAATATCATGCCCATGTTTATAGGTTTGATTTGTTCACTGTTATATCCATATTTTGGAAACAAAAGATGTTGCAAATGATTATTCATTTTGAGCTTTGTATAAAGCAAGTGATTTATGGAAGCATGTTGAGGATGCTTTAGTACATGGTTTAATGTATTGGAAAATGGTTTGAAATGTTGCATATGTAAAACAGTAAGCTAAAGTGGTTTTGATGAGTATATTGGCAAGTAGCTGAGATAAAATGTTATCGGATATAGTTAGCATGCCATAAGGTTTAAAGTGCACTATAAAAAGTCACCTCTTGTGTGTCGATGGGCTGTGAGTGTACCGTTTTCTTCACCATGAGAACCGCAGCAGTCGAGGGGTTAAATGTGTCGTATTCTCCCGCTGGAGGATTGAGTATGACAATGGTTGAGGGGTTAAATGTGTCGTTTACTCCCATTGTAGATAGTTTACATCGTAACTATAGATGGGTTAAATGTGTCATTTGCTCCAGTTAGATGTATGTTAAGTGGTTGAAGGAACTACTTATGAAATTTGTGTATCCGATGTGTTTTTATAAGTTGGAAAGAAACTTGTTTTAAGTCACTTTAATGCCAATATACTAGATGATGTATCATGAGAAATGGATTATGTTTTTATATAATGTGGTTTATACATGTGATGTTCTTTAAGCTTGATTTCTAGAGATTTTGGCATGTAAAGCTTAAATTGAGGGTTGTGTTTGAATCCATAATACATTTGTTGCAAATGATTTATATGTGCATTTGAAAAGAGATTATAGAAGCATGAGATGTTTTGTCACGAGACTCAAATTCTATATTTGAATAAAATGTTTTTAATTGCATTGATAAGTGTTTTTTCGATTCCCTCACTAAGCTTATATCTTACGCTCCATTTTCTCATCAATGCAGATAAATAGCCATTTTCGGACAGCAAGTGAACAAGAGGAGATCCAAGGGTCGAAACAATTTTAAAGTATGGTTTTATAAACACTAAATCGTAATAAGAGGCAATGTGACCAAGTTGTATTTGGGAGATTAATTTTGGGCACTCCCTGTTTGTATAAGTTTGGTTTGATGTTTTGGATTTGTATGAAGATTATTTTTTGGTTTTGAGGGGTTGGGAAACATTATGCATGCTTGGGTAGAAACTATGCCTATAGGTGTTATGTTTGGATTTGAGATGTTGTGTATGATCTTCTACCTTGCTGCTATGATTGGGGAATTGATGTATGTGAATTTATATGATGATTAGATGATGAATGGAGTGTGTTAGATTGAGCCAAAGTGTCATATGTTGGACCAAGAGGTCTTTATAGGTCTGTCCGTACCGGTACGGGTCCTCAGGGATCGGTAAGTGAGGACCTGTCTCGTCTCAATCTGGGCAAAATTGTCTCGGTGTACTGATACATGATAAGTGTTCAAAAGTACTATTTTTATTACCCTTTTTACTCATATTATTGTTAGACTTAAGCTCATATTAGTTGCATAATTAGTTATTCATGCATTAATTCATGTTTCTTTCCACTGTTGAGCTTGATTACATAACTTGGTGATTTTTGTGGAAAAAGATGCTGCTTTGGTGTGTTTTTGTGTGTGTATGTGCAGGATCACTTGCCAAAGCAATGCCGAGCTAGTTGCCAGGGCAATGCATGAAGGATATGCCGAGCTAGTTGCCAGGGCAATGCATGAAGGAGACGCCGAGCCAGTTGCCATGGCAATTGTCGACAAAGAGAAAATGCAATAGGGATGTCGAAATTAATGACTATACAAGCCCAAGATGACATGGAGCAAGGCCTAAGCCCAAAGGAATTTGATTGCCATGTAGAGATTAAAGAAGAATTAAATTCCAAGAAGATAGGAGAAGTTCTAATAGGAATATAATTATAATAAAGAATTATATTCTTTAAAGATAATTTAATTCCAACTCAAACTCCTCCTCAAAGAAGGACTTTGGCCTAGCCCTATAAATAGCAAGGAGATTTCGACAATCCAAGAAGAGAAGGCTAGAGAAATTTCGATAGAGAGCATTAGGGGAAATTTCGACTTCTTCTTCTTCTTTGCTTCCATTAGATTCATGGTTTGGGGATTATTCTTTGTATATCTTTTGAACCCAACCATGAACTAACTTGATTGGTTGGGGTTATTGTGTTTTGTTGTTGTGAGAAACAATTGGATTTTGTTTAGGTAATAAGAGTTTGCACTTTTCTATTCAAGGTTTACTCATTCTTGGCTTTTATTCTTGTTTGCGAGTGAATTGGGAGAAGATCTCGTAACTTCATCTATTTATCTAATATCAGGAGAGTTAGACTCAAGAAACGAATGAGTATGGTCTTTATTCAATCTATTGATGGTGAAGATTAATCCGGCTTAGGAATAAGTTAAGGATTTCAACGGCTAAGAGGAGCGCAAGATTGGTTGTTGTTCACCCTTGATTCACGCATGGATGTATTATCAAGGCATGCACAAGTAGCTAGAGTTTCGACTTAGGGATAAGAAGAAACCATTAAAGAACGCTTCGCCTAACCTTGAAGTTGCTGCCCAGACGCCCAAGTAGTTGCCCAGCTAGTTGCCCAGGCAACCATCAATTAGTTGCCAAGGCAACCCCGCTGTGCAAGTTGCCACGGCAACTGAGTTGCCCTTGCACTCTTTTACCAAAACGATCCAATCGGCTATCACACCTTAACTCACGATAACCTGGCCTATCTCTCTCTCATTCGATCTCATCTTTTCTTTTACTTTATTGCTTTCTAGTTTAGTTATTAGTTAAACTCCTATAATTCTTTAATTGTGTTTTTACTTTTCATAGTGCAGTAACTTAAGCAAAGTGGCCCAAACCAATCCCTGTGGAGACGATACTCGATACTCATACCACTTTATTACTTGTGACGTGTATACTTGCACAATTGCGTAGCACTTATCACACGCAACAATACACCTAGAGATCGTATCGGTATGCATAGCTGTATTTTTTGGCTTGTTTTCGGTACATGGGTAACCGTACCGGTATGCCTTTTGGCTACTAGAATTCTTAATTTCGAACATCGCATACCCGTACCGATACGCTTGAGGACCGCACTGGTACGCCTTTGTAAATTGGACCTGTATCAATACGGGGGTGCAGTGTACTGATACTTAGTTAGGTAAATCAGTTAAAATGCTTTATAAAGTCTGAATTTTTGCAGTTTTGTCCATGTTTCTTGTTTATGCAATTAAATGTGTTTGAATGGTTGTCTTAAGTTGGAATTTAACCTGAATGCATGAAATATGGCTAATTATGGATTGGTAACTCAAATTTTATGAATGTTCTCTTAATTATCAAAATTTGCGTTTTAGTCTCTGGGAAGCAAATTCGTACAATTGGATGTCAAATTGGCGCCCGATTGAGTTGGGACTTTTACCATAATTGGCATGAACACCCTAGGACTTAATTATGCATTTAGCTAAGATAAAAGAAAAAATGGACCATTTTTAGTGTAGATCTTCAGGGTTTGTTTCAGCGAACCCTAATGTAGCTCGCTCGATTCGGTCTTGTTACTAGACAGGGTCAAGAGGGTTACATTTACTATTTTTATGGATGATATTTGCTCATACATGAGATGAATACTCTTTTGCTAGGTTTATTGTTTTTAAGATATTATGTTTTAATTATTTGTTCAATATTATAGCACTTATTCTTTATCTATTCTGTTTATTATTTTTAATGTAATTATTGTAAGAGCTATCGAGAGAGGCATTTTAATTATTGTTCTATGACTTAGTATCGAGAGAGTTAAGTTAGACAAATGTAAATAGTGGAGCATAAGTTGTTAACTTAGGTTCTAATTCAGCTTAGACATGAGTTTAGGATTTCAACGACTAATAAGAGGAACTTGAATAGATAATAAGTTGTTAGGGTTTACGCATACTTGTATTGCCATAGCATCTTGTTATCAACTTCTAGGTATCGAAAGAGTCTAGGAGTTAATTAGAAAACCATGCCGGGTAAATAAGCGTAATCCATCGCTATAGCATTCGAAAGATAATTAGCATAGTTTTTAGGCAATAAACCCAACATCTATAATCATTATACTCTTTTCTACAACATCTGTTTGCCTTCTGATGAATGCCACTATTTACTTTTCTTGCATATTAGTCATTAGTATTCATCACCACACAAATACAATTTTTACAAACTCTTAAGTGTAATTGCTTTGAATTTGTCACTCCAATCCCTGTGGGTTCGACACTCTACTCATCATTATATTACTTGAGTGACAGGTATACTTTCTCTTAATTGCACATACATCCAACCACGTATCACTCCTCATGTAATTCATCAAATGAAAGATCAAATAAAGTTGATGAATTAGAGGTTACCTTAGGATCCTCCTTAAGTTCCGTGAGACAAAGGTTGGCTACCTCTTACTCCTCCTCATAGGATGATTCTTCATCACTCCAAGTAGCCACATGAGCCTTGAGCTTCTTCTTTTTCCAGAAGCTTTTTTTCTTTAGTTAAGGACAATCGAACTTGATGTGTCCCGGCTTCTTACACTCATAGCAAGTGATTTGATCTTTTTTCTTCTCTTTAGGTTCACTTTTAAAGTCTTCTCTTCTTTGGAATCTTCTTTTTTTGTTAGACTTCATGAACCTCTTGAATCTCTTGGCAATCATTACCATCTCCTTGTCTTTTTCTTCATTAGAATCATTCTCCTCTAAAGTAGATTTAAGGGAAATTCTAACTTTCTTCTTCTCAACCTCTTTCTTTTCTTCATTCTTATCTTCTTCTTTCTTTCCTTTTCTCATAAGCTCATGAGTGAGCAAAGATCCGATAAGCTAATCTAGCTTGAGGACCTTGAGATTTTTGGCTATGATGATAGTCGTCTTCTTTGATTCCCATGATTCGAAAATAGAGTAGATAAGCTTTCTTACAAGCTTCCCCTCCGAAATCACTTCTCCATAGCTTTTCAACCCGTTGACAATAAGGGAGAATCAATCGAACATGAACTTTATGTCTTCATCGAGATCCATCTTAAATTTTTCGTAGCTAAGATTGAAGAGGTTGATCTTGGTTTCCTTGACTTTATTTGTTCCCTAGTGAGTAAGTTCAAGTTTATCCCAAATCTCTTTGGCGTTGGAGCACGATGGAACTCTTCCTTATTCGTCCGAACCAAGTGCACAAAATAATATGTGCATTGCTTTGGCATTGGTTTGGAATGCCCTGTTTTGATCATCGCTCCAAGTCCTCATTTCGGTGGTCGGATTCCATGATGTTCTTCTAAGCACCAAGGTCAAAAGCTTTAATGAATAGCTTCATTCTATTCTTCCAATATGCATAATTAGCTCCGTTGAAGAATGGAGGCTTGTTGGTAGGCTGGGAATCACGTCAAAACTTGAAATTTGACATGGAGGCAATGGATGACTTTGACGATGATTCAACTCGTCAAGGATCTTCTCAATGGGTTGTAAGACCTTCAATTGAGCCAAGCTTTGATACCAATTGTTGAGTTGATCGAACAATTGAAATTAGCAAAGAGTGGGGGTGAATTGGATATTTAAAAATATTTGGAAGGAATGTGCAAGAAATAAAATTTGTAAGAGATTTAGAGTGATCCAACCTTCTAAACAAGGTCTACATCCACTACCTTGCTTACCTAACTAAGGATTTCACAAATTCACTCCATTTGTCTTTCTTTTGAGGACAAAGAGTAACCTTACACTTCTCACCAAGATTTATACCCCAAAATCTTGTGAGACCTTTTCCTAAAGATAAACAAATAGGTAAACTTAAAAAACCTCACTATGTAGGTGTTTGCAATAATTAAGCTCTATCGCAAACCCCAAACACTTGAAACAAATGAATATAATAAAATCACTCAAGGGTTTACAAGAGAAAAATAGGCAAATAAGCTCTAGTAGACTTTGGACGTTGCTTGAATGCTTTTGGATAGTTGTCTTGTTGTTGAAGAAGCTTTGGAGACTTGTTTTTACACCCCTTCATTGATTTTTAGCCGTTTGGGCTGTTGGGAAATTGAATAGAGCCATTGGGGACAATTTTCTCGCATTAAATACTGTCTAGAAACATTTGTATCGGTACTTGCTCAAAGAAGAAATAGCCGTTACAAGAAAAGGGTACCAGTACGTGAGTTTACGTATCGGTACGGAGTGAAGGTTTTACAAAGGGTACCGATATGCAATGTATCGTACCGGTACTAAATTTACTACTGGATTTTTTGGAAAACTTGTAGAGAGTTGCGTATCGTTATGCGTATTACCGTACTGGTCCTCAACTCATTCGAATATGATTTTTGCTCCAAAATTCTTTGATAGGCATTCAAAGGTTATAAAGCTCGTATCGGTACTTAGTTGCCACTTGGTTTTGCTGAGATGAAAGTTCGTACTGGTACACGTATAGCCGTACCAATATCCGTTTGCCATATTGAAATAAAACAGATTCTAGTGCTGAAAACCCGTACCAATATGCATATAGCCGTACCGGTACTCACTTACCAAAATGGCTTGTTTGAGTACCATAACACTTAGAAAATATTTGTCTTTCAAATATATAACTTATACAAAATATTTTCTTCAAAAATAAGTTAAGTTTGCTCAAATGCTTGTCCTTTAGTGAGTAATTTCAAATACCTAAAAAATGTATTTATTTATAATTAAGTCCTTGTTATATCAAAATCAAAACATTAGTTTAACACAAATGAGGAGGGTTACAGGCTTAGGAAAATATTTTTGGGTTAAACATTTTTATTTGAGAACTAGAAAGTATTTTACGACTTTTAATTTTAATTAAATTAAAGGTATAATGTCAAAAATGCTCATAACATTTGATTGTATACTCACTTTGACCTCTATTTTTTTGAAGCACTTTAACCCTTAACGTTTCATTTTAGGCCAAAATGGCCCCTCCCTGGCAAACCTACATTGTAGCACGTTGTCATAGCAGTGACATATAGACAAATGTGATGATTTGATAAAATGACACACCAGTCAAAAAATAATTTTATAAAATTATAAAAAAATATAAAATTATTTTTCCGTTGGCGTGTCAGTTTGTCAAGTCATTTCAAGTTGTTTATTGTTTGTTGACTAACAATATTCATTCACGGAAGGGCTATTTTGACTCAAAATAAAACGTTGAGGGTTAAAGTGCTTCAAAAAAAGAATATGAGCCAACTTGATTATCCAATCAAAAGTTAGGGACATTTTTTGACATTATGCCTAAATTAAATTATAAGTATTTTTAAAATTTAAATCAAAAGTTTGGTTAACTTATTTGGCATGAGTGTTAACTTAACAAAGATTTTTTAACAGAACTAACAAATATACTTAAAATAGTTATAGAATGCAAGTTTAGATACTTATTTTTAACTACAAATAATTTAAGAGCTAAAAAATAATTTAGAAGCTAATTTTTTATTAAAGTAAAAGTACTTAACTTTTTCTAATGGTAGGTCAAAGGATCTACCGTGCTCAAGAATACATTCGCCCCTAAATATTGAGTCTAAAATTATTAAATTAAATTTTATTAAATGCGGAAGTTGGAGGCATACTAATTGTGAATAAAAAAAACATGGTAATTAGTAAATCTATTTACTAGTTTAATAGGAACCGGTCAACCAGTGAGATAATTTATGGTTAATATTTTTATTGACGAAGCGTGATACTATTAAATATGATTAAAAAAATAAGCAAACCTCGAGAGTTATTTATTATTGTTGTACCTCAGGACTAAACTTCTAAAGGATTTCCTGACACGATCACTATCAAAGACAAAAGCTCATTATTGTTATATTTTTTTAAATAATTTTTGTCTAGGAAAAAAAGAAAAGAGAAGAGGAATTTAATTTTAAAAGATTTCGAACTTATAACTTAAAAATAAGGTAAGAATGTCAAGTAAAAATTTTAATTTCTTGCTCTATAAATTATTGTTATAGTTAAGTGGCCTATCATATGACAATTTATCTTTTCCTTTGTCACTCACTATTACCTATCAAACCTATAACTACCAATAATCACTTGTCAAACGGGTATAAATGCACCATCTCATCCCGTTCTCTTTCTGATCTGTTTCGTCTTGACATTTTTCTTTCGACTTCTCATTCTGATTATCGTCTTCGGCTCTACACGCAAATTAGGACCTATGAATCATCACAAACTGCCATAACCCCATTCTCCTCATCAACTACTATTATATTTTTTCACACAGATTACAATCGAGTTGAAATCTAACCTGGAGTGGGGATAACAGTGTGAAAGAGGTATTTAAGGGGAAAGAAACTGTTTAGAAGTCAAAGTCGAGCAAAAATTGGGTGAAAACAGCTGCATGCTTAACTGTCCGTGTTCAAAAGTTGGGTGAAAACAACTGCGTGCTTAACTGTCCGTGTTTAAAAGTTGGGTGAAAACAACTGCGTGCTTAATTTAACTGTCCATGTTCTTCGCTACTTTTCCGTCTTGGGGATTATGTTCAGATTCCTGTACATGTAATTTATTTACTTTTAATATTATAATATTATTTATACTTTTCATCTTTTTCTGCCTATAAATTAAATAATATTGAACGTTTAAAAAACCAAAATCTCTGAAACCTCTACTGAGTGCTGACCCAAGAATACCGAAAAAAAAGGCTTTATCATCGACTTGATTGATGGAGTCGGTGCTAACTGCTAACCGTTGCCTCTGACTTTTTTTTGGTTAGTTAAAAATTTTTGAAATCAATTTAGTTCAGAGTTCTTTTACCCGTGGATTTAAATTCAATCCCAACGGATATAACTGTAAATACGGTACAAATAAATATATGTACAAATATTAGTTGAGAATTATACTCATGAAATGCCTATGATCCAGCGTTGTTGTGCCAGCATAGTATAAAGAAAGATATAAAGTAGAACCCTTATAAATTAATACTCGATAAATTAATAGTATCTTTAAAATAATATTTTTTTTATTTCCAACCTGAGCCCAAGATTTAAATATAAATTAATAAAATAATAATTTTCAAAAGACCCTTATATAAATTTATGGTCCCTTTAATATTATAAATTAATGATTTTATAAAATTACAAATATAAATAGGACAACTTATTAAAATAAGATTATATTGTTGTTTGCTTCTTAAAATTTAAATCTAATTGTATTTCATCTCTAACTTTTCTTACTGCATCCAAAAGTTTCGGTGTTGCATTCTCATCAATCCACTGTTGCAAATCTATTCGAGTGCATGTGGGGTGATCTCTCTTATTCTCACAAAGTGCTTTACGTATTTGACATGTCATAGTTGATTTTTGAACACCTTTTAGATGTGAAGCCATGGTTGGTTGATTTTGATTTAGATTGACTAATTACGAATGTTTGATATTGTTTATATAGTGGTTGATTTTTTTACCATACATGAACTTGCATTAAGTTTTAACTAGTACGTACTTCGTAGTACAATGAACTTTGTTTTTTAGGGGTATTTATTATATTTAATTAGTCATATTGTACATTAACATCATTCAATTAGTCAATATAATGTATATATTTTATTCATGAAGAATAATGTAGGTTCGTTGAATCGAAAAAAAAATCTCTTTAAAATTATTAATTTATTAATTAATTAATACATCTTTAAATTAATAAAATTACGTGATTCCGACATTATTAATTTAGAGGCTTTACTGTAACATGAAATCTTCCGTAGATATATGAGAAAGAATCTAAAAATATATATATATATTTATATTTAATATTCTTACAGCTTTTCTATAAAAAAATATTCTCACAAGTTCGAATAATTGACATCAATGAAGATGATAGAACAATTGCTAGTATGAATAATAATTTGTTAATACTAAATATTCATCGATTTAAACAAATCCAAATTCAAGCTGTTCAACGTAAAACGTGGAAGCAAAATTAAGGCATTGACTCTTTTAAAGCTGACTGAATTATGAAAAAAAAGGTTTATAACATTTTTTTAAGTAAAGAGTTCAGAATTTAAGGCATTTTTTATATATTTGTAATTTAAAATTCATAAAATTCTTTTGACGCTACACAGAACGATAGTAATATTTTTTTTGTGTAATTTTTCATTTCCTCTTATTCCCAGAATATATGAAACTCAACCCACAACCCTCATTTTCCCCACAGTAACGTTTGTAACTCATTTTGGTCTGGGTTAAACTCAAAATAAGCTTAATATCCTTATTTATTATATTCAATTAAAAAATCCTTTATCCAGTCCAAATTTTTGTACTTATAAACTCGAAAAATAAAAAAAAATATGTTATCGCCCAAAATTTTTTGATTTGTAAAATCTATTTAAAAAGTCGTGTATTCATTTTTTATGCATTTAATACCCCAATATGGTTTTGTAGGAGAACTTTTATCGAATGAAATTTTAAAAAAATAAAAAAGAAAAAAAAGACAAACTCACGTAGCTTAAAATGAACCACGTCACCCCCACCCCCACCACCTTTGGCTATAAATAGCCATGGAGGGAGGGCCGAATACACCCACAAGAAGCCACAAT
The DNA here is from genome assembly GCA_019671005.1 of Hibiscus mutabilis. Taxonomy (NCBI): domain Eukaryota; kingdom Viridiplantae; phylum Streptophyta; class Magnoliopsida; order Malvales; family Malvaceae; genus Hibiscus; species Hibiscus mutabilis. The sequence continues at coordinate 23,567,357 of CM033722.1, forward strand.
TGACAATTTCAATTGAAATGGCCAAAGCAAGCCTTTATTTGCACGAGAGCAGTGCTCTCGGGGATTAAATCCCCGCGGTGGTTTGGTCAACCACCTGATCGGAGGCCCTTTTAAGGTCCGATCAAATTAATTTTCGGGCTATAATAAGATGACACCGAAATCTTAGTGGGGTCGGTTAAAGTTTTTCATTCGAGTTTTTAGTGGAGTAAAATTCGATCTTTATCTTTGTATTTATTTATATAATAACATATAGTTTTGTTGATTATGTCTTTTATATTGGCGTGTTTTTAATATATTTTGTATATTATTTCACTTTTAATTTTTGCATCGCTTTTTACTTTCTTTAATTTCAGTTCTTTTTTTATATATTCGCTGTATTTTATTTTTATTTTATTTGTGTATTTTTGTACATAATATATATAGTATTATTATGTATATTTGATAAGTATGACATATATATATATATAATATGCGTATATATAATATAATACATTTACATATAATATGTATAATATATTTATACGTAATAATATGTATATAGTATAATATTTTCTTTATATAATATTTGTATAATATGTATATTTATATATAAGATATGTATAAAATATTATTTATGTTTACATGTATATATTAATATATATTGTATATTATATAGTATTTTACTTTTTTTATTTATTACTTTATATTTACATTATTTATATTAACTTTATGTTATTTATTATTTTACATAAATATCATATGCAATATTTTGCCACATTATTCTAATATTTCTATTGGGATTGTCATCTCAACCTCCGGGTGTCATTTCTTCTAAATATCGTGGATATCTAGGCAAGTTTTGAAGTTATCAGATATATTTAATTACTTGTATTTTTTGTTACCTTTTTTTGTTTTCTATTATTATTATTATTATTATATATATATATATATATATTTGTTTGTTCATACGTAATAATTGTTACATATAGTATTAGGCCTATCGTTCCGATATTTCTATTGGGAGTGTCATCCCGGCCATCCGGGTGTCATCTCCTTTGAATGTCGTGAATAACAAGGCAGATTTAAACTTTTGTGCATGCATCTTGGAAATTAATTATTAAATTAAATCGAATTTTTATTTTCCTTGATAAAAATAATGCGAACATTTAGGTACTAATTTTGGGCGTAGTGGGTGTGCTAATCCTTCCCCACTCGTAACCAACTCCCGAACCCATCTCTGGTTGACTTTTCGGTGTCCGGTCTACCTTATCCAAATGACTGGTGGCGACTCCATTTTATCCATTTTTTTATTATTTAAAACACGAAGCCCCATTCTCAAAGCGGGTTTCCAGGCAAGCCCGGACGAGCAGGTCGCTACAGCATGGCGACTTCGCTGGGGAATTTATTTTTGTTTTCAAAAACAAAAAGAAGGAGTTAGGCCTTAGTTGGGTTTGCATTGTAATTATTAAGAAAAATGAAAATTTGATTTAATTTAATAATTTAATTCCCAACTCGGAGATTCCACCAGTAGAAGGTTTTATATAGGAGGAACCTGCAACTTCAAGACTCGAAGGTGAGAAGTTTTATATCAGAAGGGCTTGCAACCTGAAGATGTCTCCAAGACTTCAGACGGAGAAAGAGTGAGCAGGAAGAGCTTGTGGCCTTAAACTCCCAACTCAAAGATTGTGCGGAGCGATGTTGTAACCCATTTTGGTCCGGGTTAGACCCAAAATAAGCCTAATATCCCTACCTATTATACACAATTAAAAAACCTTTATCCAGTCCAAGCTGCAGTACTTGCAGACCCGAAAATTAGAAAAGAAGACGTTATCGCCTGAAAATGTTCGATCTGTAAAATCTATTTAAAAGGCCGTGTATTTACTTTTTTAGGTATTTAATATCTCATAATAGTTTTGTAGGAGAACTTTTATCGAATAAAATTAAAAAAATATAAAAAATAAAAAGGCAAACTCACGTGGCTCAAAATGAGCCACGTGACCCCCACCCACCACCTTTGGCTATAAATAGCCATGGAGGGAGGGCCGAATACACCCTCAAGAAGCCACAATTGACAATTTCAATTGAAATGGCCAAAGCAAGCCTTTGCTTGCACGGGAGCAGTGCTCTCGGGGATTAAATTCTCGCAGTGGTTCGGTCAACCACCCGATCGGAGGCTCTTTTGTAGTTCGATCAAGTTAATTTTTGGGCTATGATAAGATGAAATCGAGATTTTGATGGGGGTCGGTCAAAGTTTTTCATTCGATCTCTTAGTAGGGTAAAATTCGATCTTTATTTTTGTATTTATTTATATAATAATATATAGTTTTGTTGTTTATGTTTTTTATATTGGCATGTTTTTAATATATTTTGTATATTATTTCACTTTTAATTTTTGCATCGTTTTTTACTTTCTTTAATTTCAGTTCTTTTTTATATATTCGATGCATTTTATTTTTATTTTATTTGTGTATTTTTTGTACATAATATATATAGTATTATTATGTATATTTGATAAGTATAACATATATATAATATGTGTATATATAATATAATACATTTACATATAATATGTATAATATATTTATATGTAATATGTATATAGTATAATATTTGCTTTATATAATATTTGTATAATATGTATATTTATATATAAGATATGTATAAAATATTATTTATGTATTTATGTTTACATGTATATATTAATATATATTGTATATTATATAGTATTTTACTTGTTTTTATTTTATTACTTTATATTTACATTATTTATATTAACTTTATGTTATTTATTATTTTACATAAATATCGTATATAGTATTTTGCCCAATTATTCGATATTTCTATTGAGAGTGTCATCCCGGCCTCCGAGTGCCATCTCCTCTGAATATAGTGGATATCCAGGCAAGTTTGAAGTTATCAGATATATTTAATTACTCGTATTTTTTGTTACCTTTTTTGTTTTTTTATTATTATTTATATATATATATATATATTTTTTGTTTGTTCATACATAATAATTGTTACATATAGTATTAGGCCTATTATTCCGATATTTCTATTGGGAGTGTCATCCCGGCCATCCGGGTATCATCTCTTTTGAATGTCGTGAATAACAAGGCAGATTTAAACTGTTGTGTATGCATCTTGGAAATTAATTATTAAATTAAATTAAATTTTCATTTTCTTTAATAAAAATAATGCGAACCTTTAGGTACCAATTTTGGGCGTAGTGAGGTGCTAATCATTCCCCACTCGTAACCAACTCCCGAACCCATCTCTGGTTGACTTTTCGGTGTCCGGACTGCCTTATCCAAATGACCGGTGACGACTCTATTTTATCCATTTTTTTATTATTTAAAACACGAAGCCCGATTCCGAAAGCAAGTTTCTAGGCAAGCCCGGACGAGCAGGTCGCTACAGTAACACCCGGGAGATAATGTTAGGGTCAGAATATACCTAAAAAAATATTACAACAGAAAATTATGCATCAAATTAAACAAATAACTGATAATCGGTTCACATTCGTGTATCTTGGCAGAGAAGGAATAGCAGAAAAAATGACGAGCCCTAACAAAGAGTTTTCAAGCTCTGCGCCAGATGTTATTTGAGATAATTTTCAAGTGTGATTTTCAGCAAAGCTTCAGATAGTGATATTGGTCTTGATTGGTTCAGGTTGAACGGCCTTCTGAACGATCTCAGTTTGTTCTTTCACGAGGACGGAATAGAATCCGATAGCAGTGGCAGCAGATGGACCACGGCCTACATATCTGACATCGTCAAAGGCTCCTCTACCTAAAGCAGTCATTGAAGTGGCAAGGCGGGAGACAAAGATAGAAAAGGCTCCAATTCAGATATTCGTTTTTAACAAACTGAATGAAATTTGTTCAGAGGCTAGCTTTTCATTAGCAATCCTAGTAAATTATCAAAATGTTTCCTGCCAACAAGATTTTATAAATGTTTCACATTGTGTATTTAGGTTCAGTGAAAGTTGCCATAGATCAAGTCTTGTCTAAGTTTGGACTACATACTTGGATATCTCTTAAGCTCTCACTGGATTAGGTCGTAAGGGAACGGGCAAAGCTGTTCCACGCGACGGATAGCAACATCACTAGCATTGTTCTTCTTTCTCTCATCATCAAGCTCATAGCAAACCTGAAAACATATGCGAGTATGATTATCATATAAAATCAACACGGAAACATTTAACCTGCAGAAACCTAAGGATGGAACTGAACAAGATAGCGCAATTTATGAATCTTAGCCATCCGCTTCTCTGTACAAGATAAAATTCCAGAATTAAACAGCCTTTACAAGTCATACAAGAGGAAAACAAGCAGAAACCAACGGCATAACCTACCTTTCTGGATCAAAGTACCAAGCGTCTGATACCATCCTTGTTATATTTTGACTCAAATTTTAATTGATAATTAAGTTGAGCTTTATTGTAATTCTAGTGGTTGAAGATTACTTGGTAATTAAGATTTACTTTAATGTGTAAATATCTATTTTAGGTAGAGATCTTATTAAATAAGATTTTTTGGTGACCAAGTATTTGGTCTATAAATATAGACTAGGTTTAACCTTTTAAATTATGAGAGAATAAGAGAATGAGAGAGATGGTGAATTACTCTATAGAGATTAACCACTTTTAGGATCTCTACAACTATTATGCCTACGTTGTAGAGATGGGTATTGTAGGGATGTTGGGAAGAGTGTTTATGTTCCACCTGGTCATAAGATTTGTACATCGGGTTTTGGGATTACATAGGTTATCATGTATTTGTACTCTTCGAGTTCTCTATGTTATTAGTAGATTGTTCGTTTCTCTCGTCCGTGAAGGTAGGCTATGCTGAACCACGTTAAATCATGTCTCCTGTGCATGTCTTAGTCTATGTCATTATCGTTTTAGTTATTTTGCCGCATAACAAATTCCTAGCAATCCTCAAGGCCGGAGTGCATATTCTGATCCTTTATAAGGCTCTTAAACTGTGTTCCTTGTTTATCAAAACCAGGGTGGTCTTGGACATCAACAAATTCAGAAAGGTTCGATCTGCAGTCCTTGTGACGAAGCAAGTTTTGGGGGGACATCACAATAAGAGGGTTACGGAATTCTATCGGAGGTAGGAAAGAAGAAACAATAAGGAAATGGAAAGACTAGGCTCAAAGCTGAAACATCATTTATATTAACCATTAGTTGCAATGGCCTGACACCGCAAAACATGGAAGTAATTAGCAGGTGTTGTAACGTTAACCACTTGTCAGTTGCACTCCTGAATACGTTTACGAAGAGTTGGATCCATCTCAGGAAACACAAAAGGATTATCATCACTCATCTGCAAAAGTTTATAACGATGTTATCATCACAATCAAGTCTCTTTTTCTCAATACGATGTACAAAAGACAAGCTAGGTAGCATAGTCTCGATAGAGTAAAACAAGGATAATGAAGCTAAAACGGATGTAAAGAACAATGCATGGGGAATACCTGAAGATAACGCTCTAGTCGTGCACTTGAATGTTCGGGACCTTGTCCATCATAACCATGGGGAAGCATCACAACAAGTCCAGTTTGGCGCAGCCACTTTGCCTCCCCGTTACTTATAAACTGATCAAATATCACTTGAGCACCATTAGCAAAGTCACCAAACTGAGCTTCCCACATAACCAAGGAATTTGGATTTTCCATCGAGTAACCCAACTCGAATCCGAGCACACCAAACTCCAAAAGAGAACTGCACTCAGACCACAAGTTGATCAGAAAAGAATCCAAATTAGCAAAAAGGACAAATGCCACACAAAATTAACATGGACAATCTAACAATTCTCAGTCAGGGACATAAATTTGGACAAGACTCAAGGATATTGCCACCTTAAGCAGTTAACAAAACATTTTGCAAGTGAAAGATACACCTTAAGAGTGAACCTTTACACATTGCATGCTGCGAACCACATGGAAAGCACATTCCGTACAAGTTACAGTCAGGTGGAGCAATTCTCAACAAGTTACGTCACAAATAAAGGGGTCCTTTTCTTTTTTCTGTTACTATTTTTTCCTTGAAAAAGTAAACGTAGATGGCTTGTCTCTTCCTCTTAAAGGATTTCCAAGCCAAATAGTCAAATGCATAAACACAAATCTTGTACAGTCATAGTCAGAGAAATGGATGAAAAAATAGCTACTAACACAGTTCAAAGCATGAAAAGGTTACTTATTGCTGACAGTAAACATCTCCTCATTCTGGTTGATGATAACATGGTCCAGAGGGCAATACTGCTCCCCTGTTTCCTGATCATGAATTACAGAGTGCCGATAACTGAATGTACCCCTTTCAACATCCTGAACACTCAACCTAACATGGTTACCTTCCACCAGCAAGGTAGCAAATGCAAGTGCTTCACCCATAGCCCAGTCAAGGCCCTCCCCCGTCTCAATCATTTGTGCACGCTGTTCGTAAACCTTCTTTACCGCTCTATGAGGCTTAAAATTATCTGGAAGGGTTGTGATTGCTTTGCCAACATTCTTCAGTATCTCAGGTTTAACCCTGCATAACTTGCAAGTTTCATCAGCGAGTATATATAAGAGATACCAAAATTAAAGTTGAAATTGACAAAGCCAACATACCCGGTGTTTCGAACACGTGAAACTTGTTCAGATGACTTGAAGCCTGTCCAGTAAGCAGAAAGCCAATCTCTTTTTTTTGGAACATAATCTTTGCTGGCTAAAAATTCTTCATTAAGAATTGAACTGACCTTCTGACTTATGTTACCAATGTCTTCCTGTGTCACCTGCCCAGACTATAACAACTTGTTTTGGTAGATCTGAAGTGCTGAGGGGTGATTGCGAATGATCTGTTAGAAACAAGAAGAATTTACATATGTGAAGTACCAGTCATTTCTCAGGAACATATCAAAACACAAATAATAAGGGTAGGACCAACATGTATAATGGGGAAATTAATAACCAAACAGGGAAATACACCGACAGACCTTATACATCTTTGGCTGAGTAAACGACGGTTCATCAATCTCATTATGCCCAAATCTACGGTAGCAGACCAAATCAACCACCACATCAGAATGGAAGGTTTGGCGCCACTCAGCAGCTAGTTCACATACATGGACAACCGCCTCAACATCATCTCCATTTACATGGAAAATGGGAGCATTCAATGCTTTGGCAACATCAGTACAATACTGTGAAGATCTGCCTGCCATAGGATCAGTTGTAAATGCCACTTGGTTGTTGACTACACTATGTATAGTCCCACCAGTAGTGTAGTTTGGAAGTGCACTAAGATGAAGAGTTTCATAGACTACACCCTGTCCAGCAAAGCTGCCATCTCCATGGATCGAAACAGCCATGTTCTTGGTCCTATCCAGATCATTGGAGTAATACTGCTTTGCTCTAGTTTTTCCGACAACAACTGGGTACACAGCCTCCAAGTGACTGGGATTGGCAACTAAAGACAAATGAATTCTCTTTGCACCTCTTGTTGGTCGATCATAGGAAGTTGCCAAGTGATATTTGACATCACTGGTTCTCGTGTAAAGCCCAACTTCATCCACAGGCCTTGTTCCCAACTAAAGACAAATGAATTCTCTTTCCAAAATTTTCATAGATGCGAATCTTGTTATATTTAACAATTTATTGTTTGTTATATTCAAAATTTCGAAATTTTCATAAATACTAACTTCAAATTCGAAAAAATAGTTAAATCAAATTACATTTTCGAATAATCGGATATCTGATTTTTTTCAGTTAGGATATGAATCACTATATCGTTGATCCGAAAAACCGGATATCTAAAAAGACCAGATCAGATCCGATCTAATATCCGACAATGAACACCCCTATCCATGTGTCATTGTTTCATAATTTATTAATAAATATTTAAGGAAAAGATATGAAAATTATCCTAAAGGTGCTAAAATCCTACAGTAAAAAAAGAACAAAAAACGAAAGAGAGAGGTCATCTTCTCCAAGCCGATTCATGCCATCGACGAGAGCTTAAGGAAACTTTAATACTAAAATTCTAACTCTTTGTGAATTGGTCACCATCTTTACAATCCAAGTTCATAATTGGTAAGCTTAAGCTATCAATTCTTCTGTGAAACAATTATTTTCTAAAGTATATGCGTTGTTGTCGCAAGAACTCTAAATTCGAATACTTTGAATAGTTAAGGTTTCATTTGAAATAGGAATAGATTTATGATTATGAGTGAATTTTATGATTTTAAATCTTGGGAACTTTAAAGCCTAGTTAGATTCTCTAATTTAAGTCTTTGTTAAAAATTAGAGTTATTGTAATTGATGAATTCTCTTGAAAATCTTGTTTAGATCAACCTATCGTTGAAAACCCGACATCTCGGAAGTTAGAGTCAAATCTATTGCGCGAGGAATCACGATTCAGGATACTCCGTAACTTCGGAGTAATTGGTGAGTGTAGTATATGTTTTGGGATGGCATGGTGTCACCTCAATATGTTAATTTTTTGCATTTGTCTATGAACTTTTGCTATACGTGGTGATACGATGCATAAAGCTTAATTAGAGCAAGTTTTGGTGACAAATCATGTGTCCTAGGCTTGGTAAGCTTATTCATTTGCTTTATGCTTTGTGTGTAGATTGCTTTGGTTAATATGTTATGATAGGTTACGAAAGGTAATGGAAAGTTATGACATATGATGCTATGATGAGTTATGAAATGTGATGTTACATTAAGCTATGGATATGTTAAGTTTTAGAGCTTCAAGCTCATTATGGAACCATGATATGTTATCTTTGGAGCTATAAGCTCATTTATGAAATAATAAGTGCTAAAGGAAAACCTTGGATACAAGTTGACTTTGGGTACAACTGGCATGCCATAGAACTCATTGAGCTCATATTGTACGGATTTGGACTACGATCTATGAGTTATGACCCTTATGCGAAGACAGTAGGATGGACGTGATTGTTGGTTATTGAAGAAAGTTGGAGGGTTGACCATTCTTAGTTTCTCAGTTATACGAAGACAATTGGTTGAGAATTCATGCATTTTATGTTAACCGTGTTCCAAGGGAAAAATAATGAAACCTCTTGATTAAAAATATGAAACTAAGTATGAACATGAACATGATTATATATGAAAATTTTTAATATGTTTCAAGGAAGTTATAACGACTATGTTAAGTAAGTCTTGTTTCCACCTTATGTTTGTAGTTCTTTTACATGTACTACTTCAAGGCATTATGTTTCATATATGTTTAAGTTTACTACCTCACTAAGCTATATAAGCTTATTTTGTTTCATTGCATGCATTTTAGGTTATTCGACTTTGTAATAATCGGATCATGCTAGAGCAGTTGCAAGTCACCCTTTTTGAACATTGAGTAATGTACTCTTTTGTCTAACTCCTAGTGGTGGCATATGAACTATATGTTACATGATGCATTATGGCATTTCATGCTTTGTCTAAGTTTAGGAAAGCTTGGTTAATTATGTTTGCTAAGTTTGTAATATGTCTAGCGAGTTTAATCTTATAGTTGGTTTGTCATGTTATGTGTGAATGTGTTTGGATGGTGTGTGCATATATGGTTTCAACTATGACATGAATCTAGAATGGTAAGTAGATTTATAATCTATGAAATAGATTATATATATGAACTATGCATGAATTTGGAATGTTCATGATGTATGTATTTGATATGATCCTAGTACGTGTTCCTTTAGAAGTGATGTAGGTAAGGTTGTGTATGAGCAAGATGAACCTATTTTAGGTTTGGTAAATATATTTTATGCATAATGTAACACCCCCTACCCGGTCTAGGAGTTAAACCGGATTAGGAAGTGTTACCGAACAAACATTCAAACATCCATGAGATAACTTAACACTACTGTTAGAGGTGATCTAAATTCTTTTGGGATTTGGTTTAAAGTTAGAATCCTACTTTTAGTAGACCTTGTTTGCTTTATATTAATTAAATGTAGGAAACTCAGTTTGAGCAGAATTTGTTTCTATGCAAGTTTTCTCCGTAAACAAGGAATCTATCCCTATAAATAGACACTGAGGATTAGGGGTTTAGATAGAGCATCATAAATTAGTTGTAATATCTTTCTCCATCATAGTGAAAGTTCTCATCATCTACTAGTGGTTTTTCCCTTTTGGGTTTTCCACGTAAATTCTTGGTGTTATTTTTCTTTTCTGTGTTTGCGCTTATTTACTCGCCTCTTCATTATCGTCCCGGTAGTATAACAAATTGGCATCAAATTTTTTCAGGTTACTCAAGCTTATGACGATGATGAAGTATGAAATTCCGCTGCTGGATCGCAACGTCAGGTTTTTGCTATGGCAGGTGAAGGCTCGAGATGTTCTTGTTCAGATGGATTTAGATGATGCATTAGATGGGTTTAATAATATGCCGAAGGAATGGTCAGATACAGAGAAGCGCCGCAAGGATAGGAAAGCTACTTCCCATATCCCTTTGCACTTATCAAACATTATTTTGTAGGATGTTCACAAAGAGAAGACATCTGTCGACTTATGGGCAAAACTGGAACAAATTTGCATGAAGAAAACTTTGACCAGCAAGTTGCTCCTGCAGCAACACCTATACTCTCACAAGTTAGCAGAAGGTTTATGTCTTAGCGACCACCTAACCGATTTTAAGGAGATCGTCTCAGATTTGGAAACGATGGAGGTAAAGTACAATGAGGAAGACTTATGTTTGATTTTACTTTGCTCATTGCCCGCTTCATATTCGTCTGTTAGAAACACCTTTCTACACAGCTGTGATACCCTTACTCTTGAAGAGGTATATGATAATTAGAATTCACATGACAAGATGCATGTTACCTCTCCAAAAGTATTTTTTTAACGCCAATCTTACAATGCTTTTGCTTGTTTTTAGGTACATTTAGTTGCATTAGGATGTTAGAATCATGCATTTGCATAAGAAGTTTAGATTTTTGTCAATGCCAGTGTGAAGGGTTGTTTTGTTGGCAATTTTGAAGGTTTGGCATAGGATTTGGCCTAGAAAAACACCACAAGAAGGAATGCCAGAGAGAATGCCGAGTGTTGTTGGCACAGATGGACCAGACAATGCCAAGCACCGGATGACAGAGAAGTGAACTTGATGCCACGCCAAGAAGCTGTTGGACCCCAGAAAAATAGGACATGATCAGGCTCCGAAAAAATAGCAATTGGAACAATCTTCGAAAAAATAGCGGATAAGATGGTGCCAAGATTGGTTGGCAGAATCATGCCAAGTTTGGACGCCAGGGCAGCGTCGGCAGTATAACGTCAGCCCTAGCCTGATCAGCTCACATTCAAATTTGGATAAGAAGATAATCCCTTATCCCTTTGGCAGTTGAAATTCGAAATTTAAAGAGCTTATCATATCCCTTCCTTGCACGCCTATTTGAACACCAACCGAGTAAGCATTTGGGGATTGAAGAAGATTAGATCGTGAGGAGTTGGTGTATGACGATTGACAACCGACTGCACCTAGGAAGGGTGGTCTGACCAGCTTGGCCGAGAAGCTTGGATCTTGAAGGGCTGCATCGAGGGACCCCTTCTAGACCATTCTCTCTTTCAAGTTATTTATTTTATTTTTAATGATGATGTATTCCAAAAACGTTTGTGGGTTGTTGGTTAAATCCCTCACCATGAACTAATTTAATAGTTGGCGGGGGATGTTTGCGCTGAACGCTATTTTTATGTTTTAGTTTTTAATAATAAATCTGCCTTGGCAATGTTTTCACTATTCGGCATACTTTAATATTTCCTAAATACTATGCCAAGAGAAAGCTGGCACTGTTGGCCTATTGCGCCTCAATATCTTAACAGACTTGGGGTGGCAATGAATAAGTTGTTGAATATTGAGGAGAGAAGCTTCGAGAGAAGTCGTTCAAGTAGATGAACTTACTTCGGGAGTGAAATCTACCCCTTAGGAGTATAGATTGGATCTTAATCAAATTGGTTTATTTAAAAACAAGCACTATAGAGATATAGGGGTTTTTACATGATCAATTTAGGGCAATGACCATCGAGAGAGGCTTTGCTAATTTTGAATCTGCTCGGCAAACAATGCCAAGACAGGTTGTTATTAAAAGCTGGCACGACATGAATAACGTGAAAACCATGCATTCCCTGCCAACACTCATCATTCATTAAATCACCTTCCTTGCCAACGTCTTTACTTTACTTTCATTCATTTTCTTTTTAATTGTTTTTAAAACCAACTTCAAATCAAATCACTTTTTCTTAAGGCAAGTAACAATCAAGGCAATTGAATTCCAAGTCAATCTCTGTGGGATCGATACTCAGCTTACCAACTGTATTACTTGCAGACCGTGTATACTTGCAAGCAAAAGACTCATCTTGGCACATTTTTATACTTTCCCAACATATATCTTCTGCCCTCTTTTGCGAGCATTCACTTAGAGAGTCTACAAGTTTTTGGCGCCGTTCCCGGGGATTGCAACGAAATTGATTGTTTTTAAATTTTTACTTGTTTTCCTTTTATTTTTATTTTTATTTTTGTTTTTATTTTTACCTTTTATTTTTGTTGGTGTATGAGCGTAAGCCATCATGTGGTGGACGAGTGTCCATACGATCCGAAAATTAAGAAAACCTTGCGGAGGTTAAAAAGAAGATTTCGAGAGATGCAAAACCAAGGTAATAGAGGGAATGGTGTGGTGAAAAATGGAGGAAATCCACTTAATAATGAGATACCACCACCACCTGCTGTCCCAATTGTTAATGAGAGGCCTATTAGAGAACATTCGGCACCAACCATTGACAATTTGATGCCAGAACTTGTTGGCACAAAGGTAAATGCTGTCAATTTCGAACTTAATGATTCAAACTCTTTTGAATGTAGGTCAGCTTGATGGAGCACTCGCTAGAGATCTGAGGCAGCATCTGAAGCAGTTCATGGAGATTTGCCAGCTATTCCAAAAAATGGAGTACTTGAAGATACTGTGAAGCCGAAGTTATTTACTTTCTCTTTGAGAGTTAGAGCAAAGGCTTGGCTTAACTCATTGCCACCAGGCTCAATTACTTCATGGGCAGACCTATGCCAGAAGTTCTTGACAAGATTCCAGCCGCCAACACTCACTGCCAAACTGCAAGGTGAGATCATTACATTCAGACAGGCTGAGGATGAGACCATATATGATGCCTGGGAAAGATTCAAAGACCTGTTGAGGAGGTGTCCTATGCATGGATTCTCGAATTGGACCCAAATCCAAACCTTTTACAATGGATTGAATGCACAAACGAGGACAGTTGTTGATGCTTTAGCAGCTGGTTCATTGCTTGACAAGACATATACCGAGGCTGTTGACATTCTAGAGAGGATTGCAATCAATAGTTTTGAATATCCTATTACGAGACTTGGGACCGAAACTAAAGCCAATGGGAAATTTTAGGTTGATGAAATAACGTCCATCCATGCCGAGATTTCCAACCTTACTAGCATGGTAAGAATGTTGCAAAAGAACAATGAGGCCCAAGAAGTCAAAGCATTAGACCCATTTTGTACAATTTGTGGAGAGAATAATCATGTGGATGAATGCCCTACCAACCCTGAATCAGTAAATTTTGTTGGCAATGTTAATCGTTACTATAAACCTAACTCCAATACTTATAATGTAGGTCGGAGACAACACCCTAGTTTAGCATGGGGAAATCAATGAGGTAACAAGTACAATGCCCAGCGCCATAATACCAGAGGCAGAATAACAATGTCAAGCCAGCTTTCAACAACAATGGCATGCCAGCATTCTATCACAATGCCATGCCGCAGAAAGCCCAAAACAATTTCCAGCAAGGGCAGAGATTCAACCAAGGAGACACTCTCAGAGTACATGGAGAGGAATGATGCCACAGTCCAGAGTTTGGCAGCATCAATGAGAAACTTGGAAGTCCAAATTGGCCAGATTACCAGTGCACTCAGCAATCAACCCCAAGGAGCATTTCCAAGTGACACAGAAGATGCTCGACACAAAGATAACGAACAGTGCAAAGCTATAACTCTTCAGAGTGATAAGCAGTGCGAGATGGAGAAGGATGCTAAGCAGCTAATTAATTGCCAAGTTGAGAATTCTGTGCAGCAGATAATCCCAGGGAAGCAGATAAAGAGGAAACAAAAGCAGATGATGCCAGAATCGATGCCAGACAAAACACTGATGCCAGCACCGAGGCCAAACACACTGATGCCAACACTGCGTTGGCAAAGCCAGTAGAGCAGGCATGTATCTATCCGCCACCACCATTTCCAGCAAGACTTCAAAAGAATAAGCAAGACCATCAATTCAAGTGCTTCTTGAAGGTTCTTAAGCAATTGCAAATCAACATTCCATTGGTAGGAGCCCTTGAACAAATACCCAACTATGTCAAATTTATGAAGGACATTCTGTCCAAAAAGAGGAAGTTGGGAGACTTTGAAACTGTTGCTCTAACCGAAGGATGCAGTGCCATGATCCTAAACTGAGTGCCACCAAAGCTAAAAGATCTGGGAAGTTTTACTATTCCTTGCACCATTGGCAATAAATTCATGGGCAAGGCACTGTAGGACCTAGGAGTCAGCATCAACTTGATGCCAATGTCAATTTTCTGGAAGCTTGGCATAGGAGCAAGACCTACCGCGGTGACACTTTAGCTAGCAGACCGATCCTATGCACATCCTAAGGGTAAGATTGAGGATGTGTTGGTAAAGGTAGACAAATTTATTTTTCCAGCTGATTTTATCATTTTGTATTATGAGGTTGATATTAATGTCCCGATTATTTTGGGGAGACCTTTTCTTGCCACGGGTAGGGATTTGATTGATGTTCATAAAGGGGAACTAACAATGTGCATGAATGACCACCAAGTTACATTTAATGTGATTCAAGCTTTGAAATGTATAGATGAACTTGATGAGTGCCAAGCAGAGGAGATTATAGAGTCCATTTACACTTTGGACACGACAGAGTTATGCCAGGATGCAGAATTTGATGCCAACAATTTAGATGGCATAGCTGATCTGTTTGAGGAACCAAAAGAACCAGCCTTGGAGGCTGAAGAGGTGAGTTATTTTGAGCCATTACAATTGGCCGGTAGAGAAATCAAGGCACCTAAACCATCAATTGAGGAGCCACCAGCGTTGGAACTAAAACCACTGCCAGATCACTTGAAGTATGCTTATTTAGGTGAACACTCAACTCTACCAGTGATCATTACCACTGGTCTCACTACTGATCAAGAAGAAATATTGTTGGCAATATTACGCGATTATAAGCAAGCATTAGGGTGGAATTGAGGTATTAGCCCAACCATTTGCATGCATAAGATTATCTTGGAGGAGTACCATGGCAAGACCATTGAAGGCCAAAGAAGGCTAAACCCAAGCATGAAAGAGGTAGTAAAAAAAGAGATCATAAAATGGCTTGATGCCAGGATTATATATCCCATTTCTGATAGCTCTTGGGTTAGCCTGGTGCAATGCGTGCCAAAGAAGGGTGGAATGACCGTGGTACAAAATAGTGAAGCTGAGTTAATCCCCTCCAGAACTATCACGAGATAGAGAGTGTGCATTGACTATAGGAGGCTGAACAATGCCACGAGGAAGGCCACTTCCCAGCAGGTAAAGCTTCTATTGTTTTTCTGGATGGTTATTCAGGTTATAATCAGATGCCATCGCTCCTGATGATCAAGAGAAGACCACGTTCACGTGCCCATATAGGACATTTGCGTTTAGAAGGATGCCATTCAGCCTATATAATACACCAACAACGTTTCAACGTTGCATGATGCATATTCTTTCGATATGATCAAGGTCAACATGGAAGTGTTCATGGATGATTTCTCAGTGTTTGGCAAAATATTTGAGGAATGCCTTCTGAGTTTGGAGCAAGTCTTGAAGAGATGCATAGAGACAAACCTAGTGTTGAACTGGAAAAAATGCCACTTCATGGTGAAGGGGGGCATTGTCCTCGGGCAAAAGGTAACTGAGAGAGGGTTAGAAGTGGATCAAGCAAAAGTTGAGGTAATTAAGCAACTACCGCCTCTAACGAGTGTTAAAGGTATAAGGAGTTTTTTAGGACATGCCAATTTTTATCGGTGTTTTATTAAAGACTTTTCAAAAATTTCCAAACCTTTATGCTTGTTGTTAGAACATAATGCCACTTTTGCTTTTGACGATTCTTGTTTGAGAGCATTTTAGGAGCTTAAAGAGAAGTTAATCAATGCCCTATAGTTGTGGCACTAGACTGGAATGAGCCTTTCGAGCTCATGTGCGATGCCAGCGACTATGCCGTTGGAGCAGTCTTGGGACAAAGTCATGGCAAGGTTTTTCATGCCATCTAGTATACCAGCCAAACCTTGAACGAAGCACAACTGAACTACTCTACGACCGAGAAAGAATTTCTTGCGGTTGTATTTGCTTTTGACAAATTTAGATCTTATTTAATTGGTAACAAAGTTGTGGTTTTTACATATCATTCTGTATTGAAGTATCTCTTGGCAAAGAAGGATGCCAAGCCAGACTAATCTGATGGACGCTCCTACTTCAAGAATTTGACCTTGAGATCCGAGAAAAGAAGGGTAGTGAAAACCTAGTAACTGACCATCTTTCACGTTTAGAGCATCATCTTGAAGATGGTAAGACCAATTCTATAAGAGATGAATTTCCTGATGAGTATTTGCTTGCAGTTAATGCCATGCCATGGTATACCGATATTGTCAACTACTTGGTAAGTAGCATTCTGCCACCAGACTTGGCATACAATGCCAAGAAATGGTTCTTGCGGGAAGTCAGGCAATACTATTGGAACGAGCCAATATTGTTCAAATAGTGTGCCGACCAAGTGATCCGCCAGCATGTGTGTTGGTTTGTCCGGCACTTATCTCGTTGAGGTACAACAAACGCTTTTGTCTGGCACTTTCCTAATCCATATTCATAGTCTTGATTGCCCATTGGTTTGTAGGTGATATTGCCCGTCCTCTGGCAGCGATCAGATTGCTTGTAAAACTCTTGGGCATTTTTGTACAGTGTTGGCCAATACAAATCGGATTGAAAAACTTTGGCCGCGGTACGAGTTCCTCCAAAATGTCCTCTATAGGGTGAAGAATGGCATTGTCAAAGTACATTCTATTGCTTCTCTTTAGGGACACATCGGCGTATAACCTGATCTGTACATTGTTTAAACAAAAGAGGCTCACCCCACAAGTAATGCTTAGCATCATGGCGGAACCGCTTCTTCCCTTGGTGAGTAAGGCCATAAGGTAAAATACCACAAACAAGGAAATTAACTAAATTCGCGTACCAGGGTATTGCCGAGGCATGTGTTACCGTGGCGACTACTCCTAAGATTACCGAGTCGTGTATATCTAGAGTTGCCAAGGCATACGCGTCCATGGTTGCCGAAGCGTGCGTATCAGTGGTTACCGAGGCGTGCGCGTCTGGAGTTGCTGAGGCGTCAAGGGTTGTTGCGGCATCGAGGGTTGCCGAGGCGTACACGTCAAGAGCTGCCGCGGCGTCGAGGGTTGATGAGGCATGCGCATCCATGGTTGCCGAGGCGTGCACGTCTGGAGTTGCTGAGGCGTGCGCGTCAAGAGCTACTGCGGCGTCGAGGGTTGCCGAGGCATGCACATCCATGGTTGCCGAGGCGTCAAGGGTTGCCGAGGCAAGTTTTTCCTTTAGGGTTTCGAATGCTTGGGTGCAAGAATCATCAAAATGGAAGACTTTATCTTGGTGGGGGTAATCTCTCGATCACGTCCACCTTGGCTTTGTCTACTTCAATTCCCTTGGATGAAATCTTGTGGTCGAGCACTATTCCTTCATCAACCATAAGATGGCACTTCTCCCAATTAAGGACTAAATCGGTTTCTTCACATCTTGCCAACACATTCTCTAAATTGTCGAGGCAACTGCTGAAGTCACTACAAAAAACGGAAAAATCATCCATGAAGATCTCAAGGAAGTCTTCAACCATGTCTGAAAAGAGTGCCATCATGCATCTTCTAATGTTAGTGCATATCTGAGAAAACTTGAGGATGGTCGTTTTCGATACTTCTTATAGTCCATCCGCACCCTCCATCGGGTGACAATATTGCCCAAAAAGAGTTTGGCCAATGTGCTTGCCAATACTCCCTTTTGCGTTACCATGGTGGAGGTGTCTTTCTTCTTTGTTCGCTTATAGTCCATGCATGCCCTCCACCTTGCTACTATTCCTGAAGGCACAAATATATTAATAGGAAAAATTATGTAAACATCCAACCATTTAATTACCTCATTCTCGTCGGGCTCCATCATGGTTGGATGTAGCCTTCGTTGTCGTGGCAATTACTGCTCTAGCCAATTGCCGTGGCAATCAGTTGCCAACATTTGCTGTAAGTCAAGGGAAGAACCAATTTTCTGAAAAGCTTTACGAATCCAAACACCTTTTTTTTGTGGCCTCTCAAACATCTCCATCAATAGAGATTTCGATGGCTTCAAATCTACCAACCTCGGTTCCTCAAGACATACCTGCAATGGACGGGGTGAGTTTTTAAAGAATTCAAAAGGTTCAACCATTACCTGCTCATATTCCATTGGAAAAGTATTATTATCTCGTTGATCTTGTATGTGGTCGTGTAATTGCCGTGGCAATTGTAGATGAGAGCAATCTATAGATTCCTGCTTCAACATCAACGTTGTAACCTTCTGGGTATCAGGTTCCTCAGAATTTGCTGTAGTATTGTTGTTCTCAGCTTCACTGAGTGTTGTCGCGGCATTGCTCTGTTCAGGCTCCTCAATCATTGCCGAGGCGATTTGTTGTTCAGACTCATCATGTGTTGGGTAGTCTTTCTTATCAACATACTCTCGACTTTGAGGTTCTAGTTGTTCCCCACACATCAGAGAGCTTTCTTTGCATTGCTCCTTATCCTCGTGCCTTGGGACGTCAGTATCCCTAGGAATGAATTGTTGGTGCATGTTATCCATGACATATGTGGATCTCCCCAATTGATCTTCTGAATCCCCTAAGGTTGCATCCCACTGAGCTATCCTCGTATCCATAGATTTTGATAGCTCTCGAATCTCTTCAATTGATCCGTCAAGTCTAGCCAAGGAAGCTAGTAACGTTTCCTCCAAGGAATTGGAATGCTCTTGAAAAGGACTACATTGCCATGGCATATCTGTTGCTGCGGCAAAATTGTTATGGTAAAAAAAATTGAGCTTTTTGACCATACCATGAAGAATTTTGTTGTTGGTTCCCTCTGTGGTCCTCCATGTAGTTATATGCACCGAAAATGTGAGGGCAATTTTCAAACACATGATGTTCTCCACACATAGCACAAGATTTTTCCACGGTATAAGTTCTTTGGGCTTTTCTCGGTTGGTATAGGTAATCATCAAAGGGTGCAAGAAACTCTTGATTGGATTGATTCATATCTTCCAACATCATCTCTCGAATAGATCGGCTTTTATTTCCCGACATGTTGATGTCCCTTAACTTGTAGCGCACCTATTTTTTTTGATAAAACAAACAAAAAGAAAAGTTAGTAAAACTAAGAGAAAAAAATGCAATAACAAAAACAACTAACACCAATTGCCAATCCCCGGCAACGATGCCAAAAACTTGTTGCGTGTGATAAGTGCTACACAAATGTGCAAGTATACACGTCGCAAGTAATAAAGTGATACAAGTATCGAGTATCGTCTCCATAGGAATTGGTTTGGGCCACTTTGCTTAAGTTACTGCATTGTGAAAATAAAAAACACAATTGATAATAAAGGTTTTAATTAATGATTAAACTAAGAGCAATAAACTAAAAGAATAGATGAAATTAAAATAGAGTAAATAGGCCAGGTTATCATGATTTGAGGTGTAATAGCCGATTGGATCGTCTTGGTAAAAGAGTGCAAGGGCAACTCAGTTGCCGTGGCAACTTGCACAGCGGGGTTGCCTTGGTAACTAATCGATGGTTGCCTGGGCGACTAGCTGGGCAACTACTTGGGCAACTGGCAGCAACTTCAAGGTTTGGCAGAGCGTTCTTCAATGGTTTCTTCTTATCCCTAAGTCGAAACTCTAGCCACTTGTGCATGCCTTGATTATACATCCCTGCGTGAATCAAGGGTGAACAACAACCAATCTTGCGCGCCTCTTAGCCGTTAAAATCCTTAACTTATTCCTAAGCCGGATTAATCTTCACCATCAATAGATTGAATAAAGACCATACTCATTCGTTTCTTGAATCTAACTCTCCCGATATTAGATAAATAGATGAAGTTACAAGATCCTCTCCCAATTCACTAGTAAACAAGAATAAAAGCCAAGAATGAGTAAACCTTGAATAGGAAAGTGCAAACTCTTATTACCTAAACAAAATCCAATTGTTTCTCACAACAACGAAACACAATAACCCCAACCAATCAAGTTAGTTCATGGTTGGGTTCAAAAGATATACAAAGAATAATCCCCAAACCATGAATCTAATGGAAGCAAAGAAGAAGAAGAAGAAATCGAACTCTTTCCCCTTGCTCTCTTGTCGAAATCTCTTCCTTCTTGCCCTTTGGAGTTGTCGAAATTTTCCCTCTTCTTGCTTTCCTCTCAAGTTGACGATATGGCCTCTTATTTATAGGGCTAGGTTAAAGTCCTTCTTTGAGGAGGAAGTTAAGTTGGAATTAAATTATCTTTAAAGAATATAATTCTTTATTATAATTATATTCCTACTAGAACTTCTCCTATCTTCTTGGAATTTAATTCTTCTTTAATCTCTTCATGGAAATCAAATTCCTTTGGGATTTAGCTTTGCTCCATGTCATCTTGGGCTTGTCTAGTCTTCAATTTTGACTACCATATCACCTTATTCTTTGTTGACAATTGCCCTGGCAACTGGCTCGGCGTCTCCTTCATGCATTGCCCTGGCAACTAGCTCGGCATCTCCTTCATGCACTGCCCTGGCAACTGGTTCTAGCCTTGTTTAGGCAAGTGATTCTACACACACACAAAAACACACCAAAGCAGCATCTTTTTCCACAAAAATCACCAAGTTATGTAATCAAGCTCAACGGTGGAAAAAAACATGAATTAATGCATGAATGACTAATTATGCAACTAATATGAGCTTAAGTCTAACAATAATATGAGTAAAAAGGGTAATAAAATAGTACTTTTGAACACTTATCAGTGTGCCTGAGGATGAATAGCATAACATATTGCATCTTTGCCATGCCGCACCATATGGAGGTTACTTTGCTGGGGTAAAGACTGCTGCCAAGGTACTGCGGTCAGGATTCTTTTAGCCCACACTATATAGGGATGCCCATGAGTATGCCAAGGCATGTGATCGATGCCAACGGACATGAAACATCTCTGCCAGACACCAACTACCGCTCCAAAACATTATGCATGTGGATTTATTTGATGTATGGGGGATAGACTTTATGGGTCATTTTTCACCCTCATTCGGTAATGTGTACATTATTGTGGCTGTTGACTATTTGTCTAAGTGGGTAGAAGCTGTTGCTCTGCCAACAAACGATGCCAAGGCCGTTGCCAAGTTTCTACATAAGCACATTTTTACTAGATTTGGTGCCCCTAGAGTGATCATTCATGACGAGGGCACTCTTTTTAAATGTAATATAATTTCTAAAGCCTTGTGTAGGTATGGTATATAGCAGAGAATTGCCACAACATATCATCCACAACGAACGGGCAAGCCGAGATTTCAAATAAGGAGATCAAAAAATCTAAGAAAAGACTGTTAATCCATCAAGAAAGGACTGGTCCTTGAGACTAGATGAGTCCTTGTGGGCTTACAAGACTGTTTTTAAAACTCCTTTGGGTACTTCACCATTTAGACTTGTTTTCGAAAAACCATGCCATCTGCAGTGGAGCTTGAACATAAAGCCTACTGGGCCATCAGAACACTTAGCATGGCATGGAGAGCTACTGGAGAAAAGATGTTACTAGACCTAAATGAGTTGGAGGAATTCAGAACACAATATGAGAACGCCAGGATCTACAAGGAAAATGCAAAACGTTGGCATGATAGTAGGATAATGCCAAGACAGTTTAAGGTAGGCCAACGTCTTTTGTTATTCAACTCACGGCTTAAGTTGTTTCCAAGGGAACTCAAATCGAGATGGACGGGCTCTTATGAAGTTGTGAAGCCCTATGCTCATGGAGCTGTGGACATTAAGAACTTGAAGACGAGTGAAATATTGAAGGTGAATGGCCAACGTTTAAAGCACTACATGGAAGGTGATTCAGAAAAATGCCAAGGAGGTTATCCTCTTGGCAGAGGTAACATGAAAACACCATCAAGTTTGAACTTTTGTAAATATTAGGATATATATTTTCTTTGTTTTTAGGTTTCAAAGGTTTTTTAGTAGTTTTTCTTTCTTTTAAATTTCAAGTTTTTATTCCCTTACTGTGTTGAAAGGTTTCCTTTGAGTTGCGCAGATTCATTATGCCATGAACCATGCTAGGAACGATGTCAGGGGCAATTCCAGAAATGATGCCAGGATTGTTTGGCAGGAGCTGATGTCCCAATAGAGAAGTCTGCCAGACATAGTGCCAGAATAGCTTGGCATGCGGCGATGTTAAATTTGGAAGAATGAAAAACCCTAGCTTGACCGGCCCATTCCATAAGAGAGTATTTTTCTTTTAACCTTAAACCCTAGCCGCCCAAAATTTTGGTTGAAATTTAAAATTCAAACCAATCACCTTATCACTCCAATCTTTACCCTATCTTATCACCTCTCACCTTATCACTTTAACCTTATCACTCCACCTTATTTTTAAATTAATTATTTTTATTTTCCATCATTATCCCTAATTACTATTCCCATTAAAACACTCAACTGACCCAAAACCTTTCACTTTCTCACCCTAGCCGGCTAAATAACCCAAACATCTCTCTCACATTTTACTTTCTTTTCGATAAGCAAGTACAAGACCTAAATCGTTCTTTTTCTTCATATTTGAACATCTTTTCAAGTTCTTTCAACGAGTTTCAATGGCTTCATCCTCTATTCCCTTTAAACGATTCTTCAACGAGGAGATTCAGAAAAAGTTTAAAACAAATTTTGCCTCGAGAAGTTTTTGCTACGAGAAGCACTTCGAGTTTAAAATAGAGACAACGAATGACTTCCCTCTGGAAGTCATGTTTATGCTTAACTTGCACAAATGAACTCAGTTCTGACAACAAAAAAGGAAGATTTATGCCAACATCGTACAAGAATTTTATGCGCACCTTGTGACCAAGGATTCGCCCTTCTTGATGATTAGAGGTAAATGTGTTCGTTTTGATGAAGGGTGTATTAACAATATGTTTGAGTTAGATGGTGCAGAGGATAAGTATTTCGAGTACGCTGACTCCATGAATGCTGCCAAGAGGAAGAGGCTGCTGGCAAATCTGTGTGAGCCTGGCATGGCATGAACAGTCTCATCAACGAGGCACCATACGGTGAATAGGTTGGCACTAAAGCCCCAATGGAGAGGATGGAATCACTTTCTCAAGGCGAATCTGACTCCCACATCCCATAACGAGACCGTGTCGGAAGAAAGGATGATCCTGTTGCACTCTATTATTATGGGGCGCAAGATCAATATTGAGGAAACTTACAAGTGCGCAGCAAAAGGTACTAGCAGCTTGTTTTTTCCATTTCTTGATTTCTAACGTTTGCATGCTCCATGATGTGCCAAGGCTTAATACAGATAAAGGGCAAACGATCAAAGGAACAATAATTACTACTGCTATACGGAGGAATCTTGTTGCTGTGGAGCCCAAGGACAAGGGGAATGGAAAGGTAAGTGCACCCACGCCAAAGCCCAAGGAGTCAAAGGCCACACCAGCAACCATGCCAGAAACTGTTCCAGATAGTTCAATGGCAATACTGTCCCAAATTCACCAAAGCCAGGAGATTATTCTCCAAAAGCTGGAAAAAGCTGAGAAGCTCAATGCCAAGATGCGGCATTACATCCAGGCCAGGGATGTTGTAATCAGGGAGGCTCTTACAAAATTGTCAACTGATTTTGTGCTAGAATTTCCAGACTTCCCTACCGAGCCCTCTGCCAACGACAATACCATGCCAGCTAGTCCAGTTCATACATCGTCTGATGCCACAGTCCTATTGTCTCCAGTTCAAGTCGAGTCAGCCAGTTCTGATTCTTCATCTGAATCAAAGAAAACCAAAGCCAAGTCACCAGTGACACCTGCTTTACACAAGCCATCTGATGCCACTGATGCACCTGCTGCATCAGAGTCTGCCAAGGAAAATGAGGAAGTTAGAGCTTCCACTGCCACTTCAAAACCGAGCATGAAAGGAAAGAAGCGTATGGCCCCTGATCGTGGGCCAATTGTGAGAAGAAAAACCCGTGTCATACTGCAAATAGTCTCCGAAGGGGAGTCACATTCTTCCTAAACTCCTTTACATTTCATTCCATTACATTTCCATGATCATGTATTTTTAATTTTTTTCTGTTTTTCTTGTATATATGTGTTGTTTCATGCATTGGGGACAATGCACATCTTGGGTTTGGGGGTTGCATTTCTTCACATTTATGCCATGCATTTCATGTTTAATTTTCTGTTGCCATGCCATTTAGGTCATTTAGGATAGATACATACCGAACCACTAAAAAAAGAAAAAAAAGAAAATTTTTGCCTATGTTTAATCTTGAAAAATGTTAGCATTTGTTAGGCAAGTTTAATTTGATCTAGGTGTCTGTCCAATGAGGAAATTTTAATCTTTAGTTTTCATGCCATGCTAGCAGAATAGTATGCCAGGTTAGCTTGGCAATTGATCTCTAGTTTAGGGAACTGAAATTCCACTTAACACATAGTATGTATCTAGTTCCTTAGCAAACTTAGTCTTTTTGAAACTATGCTTAGATTTAAAAAAAAGATCAAATGATGTCTGGGTAAAAAGAAATAAATACGACAACAATGTTCTGCCAAGGCAAGAAAAAAATAGAACTCACCTCTACCTTAGGGATAATAAGCTACTTGGGGCTTCGTGGTTTGCTCCCTCTTAGTTCTTAAGTCCAAAACCTTAGGGTGTGTGTTGAAGAGAAAGCCTAGTGATGTTTAGATTAAGGTGGGGATTCATGGTATGCTCCCTCTTATCTCTCACGCTAAATAGTGTCACGAAGCAAGCTTAAATGAATGGCAGCAAGAAACCCTTGGCAAAGAAGAAAAAAATATCCGAGTTTAGGTAGTAAATTTGTCTAAGGGAGTGAAAGGATACTTGATGCATATTGCCTACACTCATGTACTTTTCATGAATTTAGACTAGAGTTATATTTCTACACTTGAATTACTACCTACTTGGCATTATTGCACTGAGATACTGAGGATAAAAATAGAGCCAAATTCTGCTTGCCAGCACGTTTTGGCATTCAACCAAAATTTTGTCGAGGTTACATTTTCACAATTTTTGTTTTTATTTTGATTGCATTACTTGAGGACAAGCAATGAGTTAGGTTTGGGGTGTGTTACCTCTCCAAAAGTACCATTTTTAACGCCAATCTTATAATGCTTTTGCTTGTTTTTAGGTACATTTAGTTGCATTAGGATGTTAGAATCATGCATTTGCATAAGGAGTTTAGAGTTTTGTCTATGCCAGTGTGAAGGGTTGTTTTGTTGGCAATTTTGCAGGTTTGGCATAGGATTTGGCCCAGAAAAGCACCACAGGAAGGAATGCCAAAGAGAATGCCGAGTGCTGTTGGCATAGATGGACCAAACAATGCCAAGCACCAGATGGTAGAGAAGTAAAATTGATGCCACGCCAAGAAGCTGTTGGATCCCGAAAACATAGGACATGACCAGGCTCCGAAAAATAGCAATTGGAACAATCTCCAAAAAATGTCGGATAAGATGTTGCCAAGACTGGTTGTCAGAATCATGCCAAGCTTGGACACCAGGGCAACGTCGACAGTATGACTTCAGCCCTAGCTTGATCAGCTCTCATTCAAATTTGGATAAGAAGATAATACCTTATCCCTTGGGCAATTGAAATTCGAAATTTAAAGAGCTTATCCTATCTCTTCCTTGCACGCCTATTTAAACACCAATCGAGTAAGCATTTGGGGATTGAAGAAGATTGTATCGTGAGGAGTTGGTGTGTGATGATTGACAACCAGCTATACCTAGGAAGGGTGGTCTGACCAGCTTGGAAGAGAAGCCTGGATCTTGAAGGGCTGCATCGAGAGACCCCTTTTAGCCCATTCTCTCTTTCAAGTTATTTATTTTGTTTTTAGTGATGATGTATTTCAAAAACGTTTGTGGGTTGTTGGTTAAATCCCTCACCATGAACTAATTTAATAGTTGGTAAGGGATGTTTGCATTGAACGCTATTTTTATGTTTTAGTTTTTAATAATAAATATACCTTGGTAATGTTTTCACTATTCGGCATACTTTAATATTTCATAAATACTATGCCAAGCGAGAGTTGTCACTATTGGCCTATTGTGGCTCAATATCTTAATAGACTTAGGGTGGCAACGAATAAGTTGTTGAATACTGAGGAGAGAAGCTTCGAGAGAAGTCGTTCAAGTAGATGAACTTACTTCGGGAGTGAAATCTACCCCTTAGAAGTATAGATTGGATCTTAATCAATTTGGTTTATTTAAAAACAAGAACTATAGAGATATAGGGGTTTTTACATGATCAATTTAGGGAAATGACCATCGAGAGAGGCTTTGCTAATTTTGAATCTGCTCGGCAAACAATGCCAAGACAGGTTGTTATTAGAAGCTGGCACGGCATGAATAGCATGAAAACCAGGCATTCCCTGCCAACGCTCATCATTCATTAAAGCACCTTCCTTGCCAACGTCTTTACTTTACTTTCATTCATTTTCTTTTTAATTGTTTTTAAAACCAACTTCAAATCACTTTTTCTTAAGGCAAGTAACAATCAAGGTAATTCAATTCCAAGTCAATCTCTGTGGGATAGATACTTAGCTTATCAGCTGTATTACTTGCAGACCGTGTATACTTGCATGCAAAAGACTCATCTTGGCACGTTTTTATACTTTCCCAACATATATCTTCTTCCCTCTTTTGCCAGTATTCACTTAGAGAGTCTACAATTCAACATCTTATCGACTCCGAGTTCCAAGCAGAGGGTCTCACGGTGCATGGATCGACTAGTTCAGACCGCGAAAAAAAGGTGATTGTAATTCTGACAGTCAAAATAGAGGCAGGTCTAAGTCGTCAAATCGTGGTAAAACATGTTATTTCTACAAAAAAGGTCATATTAAATTTGAGTGTTACAGATTATAGAATAAAATAAAGAAGAAATATAAGAATCAGAATTCTAGTGAAGATGAAACTGATATTGCAGAGGAGTATAATGATGGTAAACTTTTAGTTGCTTCCGGCGAAGACTCTATAGCGAGTGAGGAGTGGATTCTTGACTCCGGTAGTAGTTTTCATATGAGTCTAAATAGTGGTTGGTTTGCAACGTATAAACCTGTGCCTACAGGTTCTGTCTTGTTGGGAAATAATGTCTCTTGTAAAGTTGCAGGTATTGGCACAATCAAGATTAAGATGTTCGATGGGATTGTTTGAACACTTGGTAATGCGAGGCATGTTCCAGATTTATGAAGAAATCTGATTTCGTTAGGTACTCTAGATTCAAAAGGGTATAGATACTCCAATAAAGGTGGAGCTATGAAAATTTGCAAGGGCGCTCTCGTTGTGATGAAAGGGTATAAAAGAGCAGCCAACTTTTATGTTCTGCAAGGTTCAACTATTTTAGGTGATGCATCTGTTTTTTCCTCCAGCTTGTCAAATGACGATGTTACTGGTGAAGGTGTCTTGATTGAATAAAGTAAAAGAGGATTTTGTGTTGAACATGACAACCGTGGGCATATCAGTTCTGGTAGGTAAAAAAAAGTTCGATTTCGTGGGTATAACAAATTTGAAAAGAAGAATAAAGTTGAATTCCGTGGGTATAACAGATTTGAGAAGCTTAAGAGAGTTCGATTTGCTTCAAAGATAAATAATGAGAAATGTAGTAGTGCCATTGATGATCGGGGTCGTGTTATTGCTCGTGGTGACATAGTTGTGAGCAAAGTTGGCACTGATGTTGATCTTACCGACGTGAAGACTAAATTACCTTGTACATCCAAGCTTGGGCAAGGCTTGGATTCAGTCGGTGTTCATTGCTGAAGACTACCCCTTGAAGGGGTTTTTTGGAAGAGGTGGAGATATTGTTCGACAGGAATTTGTCTCAAGTTGGAGATTTGTTAGAGTTGTGATCCAAATTCTTTTGGGATTTGGTTTAAAGTTTGAATCCTACTTTTAGTAGATCTTGTTCACTTTATATTAATTAAAGGTAGGAAACTCAGTTTGAGTAGAATTTGTTTCTATGTAAGGTTCGTATCATTTAAATTCGAATCTTATTATCAATATTTCTAAGAAATTCAACATGATCTCATTTTCTTTTAAGACATTATGGGGTAACTTTCATTCTTTATCTCAATTCTTTCTTACAAAACATTATAAGGATTTCACATTTCCAAAGCCTAGTCTTACTTACTAGATTAGTTTTGACATGGTAAATATCATTACTCAACTATCCAAGACATAACTATAACATTCATAACACAATCACACGATCATATACATTTATACACATTAACACAACCTTAATTATCCACTCATCCATTCAGAACATAGCATGAACATACATTGTATTGATTATGATATCACATACAACTTTCCACTTGCAATAATTTAGTCATAAACATTCATCATCTCAACTTAGTTTCCTAAATTATTAAGCTTTGGTGTACAATAATGCACATCTTATCTTATCTATGATATAAGCAATAGCAAAACAATCTAACTCCTATTTCATATAGTTCATTCAAACTAGCCTTTACTGCCTCTTGGGATACAAGATCATAAACATATGAACAAGGTCTTTAAAGACTATCATCTTAAAACTTCAAGATTCCTAAAGAACAAACATAGATTAACAATAGAATCATAGTTTAGTCTAGTCAGACACATCATCACAAAGCATAGAAAAACATCTTATATCGCACCTGCTCAAACTCAAGCATACAATCACTTATTTTAGCAAGTAACCATATCACACACGTGCCTATTAATTTTGCAAACCTTGTACCTTCTTAATAAAGTACTATAATCATCACTTTGAATTCAATTATATGTTAACTAACCACTTAGTTAACATAAACCTTAATCATGTTTTGCCACCCTGGGAATTTAAAGTAACTATAACTATAAACATGTTCTAAGCTTAGGCTTTGTGTGACTTGCTACCGAGAGTTGACACGATCCTCGCTAATTGAGAGATAGCTACCCGAAAGATCAAATGATCAAATACAAGTAAGATTAGAAGAACTTAGTGAGGTAACTAAACCAGTCCAAGCATACATAGATATAAGAATATATATATATATATATATATATATATATATATATACTTTTACAAAGTCCTTATGATTTAATTTTGATTGATTCCTTTCATTTAGTCAAAGTTTACTCCATTCTCTCTACTTACTCTTTCTTCGAGAGATTTTATATTTGATTCACTAAGACCATATATCTTAAGCTTTCAATTTATGTCTTCCATACTTCACATAACAATCTACATTTTTAACTTGTAAAATAATCCATTTTAATTTATGAAACAGTCCACCCTTTTAACTTGTAAAATAGTCCACTTAGTTTACAACGTAGTCCATATTTAACTTGCAATACAATCCACATTTTTAACTTGCAAAACAGTCCATCTTAATCTACAAAACAATCAACATTTTAACTTGCAAAGCAGTCCACATTTGACTTACAAAACAGTCCACATTTTTAACTTGCAAAACAGTCCACATTTGATTTACAAAAAGTCCACATTTTTAATTTGCAAAACAGTCCATTTTAATCTACAAAATAGTCCACATTTTATCTTGCAAAATAGTCCACATTTGACTTACAAAACAATCCACATTTTTAACTTGCAAATTATTCAATTTTAATCTACAAAACAATCCACATTTTAACTTGCAAAATAGTCCACATTTGACTTACAAACAGTCCACACTTTTAATTTTTAAAGCAGTCTACATTAGATTTACAAAATAGTCCATATTTTTAATTTGCAAAATAGTCCACATTTGACTTACTAAACAATCCACATTTTTAATTTGAAAAACAGTCCATTTTAATCTACAAAACGGTCCACATTTTATCTTGCAAAACAGTCTACATTTTACTTACAAAACAGTCCACATTTTTAACTTGAAAAATAGTCCATTTTAATCTACAAAACAGTCCACATTTGACTTACAAAACAGTCTGCATTTTATCTTGTAAAAGTCTATTAGGCCATACCATCATTTTCTTTAATTCATTAACCAATTACCTAACATTAATGTCATATTTTCTTTGCATGCACAATTAACATGTCAAAGATCATACAACAAGCAATTTCATTAATTTCACTAACCTAATTTGTTCCATACTCATAAGCATATAAATGTCTTTCATATATATTTTTCAAGGACCAAGCATAACAATCAATATCATATCTTGTTTCCTTATTAAGCATATCATAGCAATCTTTCATATACATTTTTAAGAATCACTCAAAACAATCAATTGTATTTCTTTCAAGGTCATAAGCATTATCATTCATTTCATTGTCTTATTTACCTCAATGCCATTAACATACAATGTGGATGCATATTCATTTTCATAAATAAGCATCATTTATTTTCACTTATAAGTTTTTTATAATCTTATCATTGTTATTTCAATTAATTTCCTTGTACATAGACAACATACGAATATTCGAATCCCCACCCAAACTGTCTCACACTAAACTTTTAACAATATGGCCAATCCTCCTACTGTCGTCAATGGCCTATCACAACACATACCTCTTAATGTCGCCAAATAAGGACCTTAATTGTCTTAGACCATAGTCCCTCCTACACAAGAGCTCAATGGATCCTATGGCATGCCAATTGTGTCCTAAGTTGACTTATTTCCAAAGGTTTATACATAATTTCACATCTTTTCATTTCAATTCATAAACATTTGCAAGCATTGCTTGTCATTACCATTTAAGCTTTAGCTCCCTTTCATTCATTCCCATATCATTTTTTTCATTTCATTTCAAAGCATAACTAAGTATGCTATCATACCATTTCATTTAATCACGCTTTTCATTATAATAGGGCATTATTAATAACATATAAGTCAATCCTTAGACATAGTACTTTTATATATCATTTAAGCATATCAATTAGAATCATTACACCTTGCATAGCATTCCTTAACTAGTTTACACTATACATTCACACAGAGAAGTACTAGCAATCACATAACAAGAAACCATAATATACTTTGTCATATCATCAATCAAATATTCATACAACTAGCTTACCTTGAGCTTACCTGATCCACCATTAGTGAACCATTTGACAAAGCTTACTAAGCGGTATAACTATTAAGTTCCTTAAACACTTACTTCATACAATCTATTAGTACATTAAATGTCTATTACCATCTCATTTCAAATCATTAGCTAAGTGCTCAAATCTATCAAATAACATTTATCTTGGCTCAATCCTTATAATGAGTTCTCAGTTACTTTTCATATCTTTTCTTACATTTAGCCATACTTATTACATACATCGATTGTTATTGTATTTCGGTCTTAAGCAATCATTAACACACAAAGGAATAGTTACACTCACCTTATATCCTAAAGTTACGGGATATCCTGATCCACTAATAACGTTCAAGCTTCCTCTATTCAATACTTTATTCACCCAAGTCCTTTGATTTTTAATTGTCCCTTCTTGAACCTTTCTTCCTTTAGCAATATTTAATTTAAATAACTACAAGTAAATCCATTAATATACATAATTTTTAACACAAGTTAACTTAATATGCATAACCAATATTATTATTCAAGCATTAACCATGCACATACTAGTCATTCCTTATTTCCATTTCCAAGTTAAAGTCGTGTTTCCACTTTTGGCAACTTGAGCTATCATCAAAGAACTGTCTTTTCAGAATAGACTATACCCTAACATTTGAAGTTCTTTACACCTTTATAAACTAGATTCAACCATGGTTTTAACGATATAAGTCTCATAATTTAACAAGACCTACATAAATTATGAGAATTCTTAAAAGACTCTAGGCAGAATCTGTTTCTAGATTTTTTGCATTACCTTCACTTAAAAATTCATAACTTTTGATTTAGAACTTGAAATGTAACACCCTTGTTTTGGGCCTACCAGATTTGAGGTTTATTTGATGGTCCGGTGGACTGGGTTAGAGATTCGAGTCAGATTTGGGACCGTATATTTTTCGGTAAGATAAAAATATGGAAAATAGTTAAAAATCATCTTTTAATATATATTGATTTTTGGTGGAATCGATTTTAGAAAAGGGAGCTTGGAAATATGACATTTTGTGTTAGTGACCAAAATGCGATTTTTGAAAACTGTTTTAAAGTGACTAAAATCAAAAGGATCAAATCCTTAGAATCCTTAAGGAGCTAATCTACCAAGTGTTTTCTGGTGGTTTCTCCCTTCAATTTAATCATTTTAAGCATGTGTTTTAAAAGGGTGTTAATAAGGATTAAATATCTTAAGTTAGTTATTAGCTTTTAAAAGAAATTCACGTAACTTTTTCCTAAACCTTTTCTCTCAACTTCTATTCTTTCAAACACTCGGAATTTCATCAAAATCCAGAGCTGAGAGACTCTTTTCATTCAGATTATTGATTTTAATTTGATTCTTTAACTTTGTTTTGCAAAATCTCATTGAAATCTTATGTTTTCTTAGCTTTAAATAAGCCAATTGAGGGAGAAATCACATAACAGGGGTAAGGTCCGTGATCTCCTCTATTAAATGGTTCTTTATTGATATTCCCAAGTATTTGATCCTTGATTTATAAGTTGTAATGTGATTTTAATGTTTTATCAATGTTTAATTGAGTCATTTTGGAAATATTGATGAAACATGGTAATTTTCGAAGTGGATCTAATTTCCAGTGTTTTAGATTGACTTAATATATGTTTTGGATGTGTTTTGATGTTAATAAGTTGTTTTTATCAATAGAATCCCGAAACTCTTGAATCACTAATTGTTTAGGTTGCTAGTTTTGAGTTGTTATGGAGATAATCGAGTTTAATCTTTGCTGGAGGTAAAAAGATGTTAGGAAAGGATTTTTGGATGTTATTAGATGTTGGTTGATGGGTTGAATTGTTGTTTTATGGCTGGGTTAAATTTTGAAAATGTTTGGTGATGATTTCGGTATGTTTCAGATGGTTTTTGAGTGGGCAACTTGGGAGTTGCGGGATATTGTTGTTAGGCAATGGTTTGAATGCATTTTAATGCATTTATCCTCTGGTTTTATGTGTTTAAAATAGGGGACAATCAAGGCGACGAAGCTTAGATATGATCATGTTGTTTGCATGTTTTGGTGATAAACATGGTATGGTTTACTTACTGGTAATGCATGATTTTGAGTACATATGCAGGGGTTTGAAAGTATATTAAATGCTATTGATCATTGATTTTCATTCGGTTGGGAATGCTGTTATTGCATTGGCAATGAGATTTGCATATGTGGTGTTTATGAAATGCATTGTAAAACAATAAGTAAATCGTTTTGTAAATGATATATTGGCTATGTGACAAGGTGAGAAAACAATCGGATATAGTTGGCATGCCATATGATTAAAACTGCACTATAAAATATGAACAAAATTGATTGTGGCCATGGGTCCTTGAGGTATGGCGGTTTAACAAGGCCACTCAGACTGTTGGGACGTCATTTGGGGCATGCGGTTTAACTAGGCAACCCAAATTGATGGTAATCTTGCGGTTTAACTAGGCAAAAAAGTACAACTCGCGGTTTAACTAGGAGAGGAAATAACATCTTGCAGTTAAACTAGGCAGACAGTAAAACTCGCAGTTTAACTAGGCGAGGAAATAACATCTCGCGGTTTAACTAGGCGAGTATTGTCAAATCTTGCGGTTTAGCAAGGCAAAGATGGGAAAATTACGGTGTAA
Source organism: Hibiscus mutabilis (assembly GCA_019671005.1). Taxonomy (NCBI): domain Eukaryota; kingdom Viridiplantae; phylum Streptophyta; class Magnoliopsida; order Malvales; family Malvaceae; genus Hibiscus; species Hibiscus mutabilis. Next base: position 23,601,364 of record CM033722.1, read on the forward strand.
CAAGGCAAGGGTCTTAAGCTCGCGATATAACTAGGCGAGGGTGTCAAATCTTACGGTCTAACTAGGCAAGGTTTGGAATATTATATGGTTTAACTAGGCATGGTATGAGAGATCCATGTATCCTATATGTGTATAGGATAGAGGTAGTCTATCCGGGTCACTATAAATGCCAATATATGTGGAAGTTCATGTGTTGAACCTTGTTTATAATGCTTTGGGATTTAAGCATGGCTTGTATATAATGCTTTGGGATTTAAGCATGGTTTGTTTAAAATGCTTTTGGATTTAAGCATGGATTGTATATAAAGTTATTTAAAGGTTATTATGTTTTGATTCAATTGGAATCATGGAAAAATGCTTAGGTTGTAAGCATGTTTTGGGGAAAGCAAGCATGTTGCTTTTAAATGGTTTTTAATGCATCATTGTTTTATGAGCATCCTCACTAAGCATGCATGCTTACGCTCTCTTTTTTCCTAATGATGCAGAGCACTAAAGTTCGGGGCAGCAAAGGCAAGGTTTGCAAGAATCCAAGAGATAAACTACTTTTGAGTAGGAACTCGGTTTATGTTTCCCGTTAATAAGGCAATATGTTCGCCAGGGTTTTTGGGAGTTGTAAATATGTTGCATTGTGGTTCTTTAGAATGATTCTATGTTGTTTTTTACGATGGTTATATGTTGATTAGCTTGATGTTAATACTTATCTATAGTTGAGGTTGGATGGATGATTAGGCATGCATCTAGAGTCTCCTTGTGGGTTGCTATGTTGTGCTGGTTTGACCATGTTTAATATGCTATGTTAAGTGTGTTGGCATGTTGCTTATGGTGAGAATGGTTTAAATGTGCATTTTGGTATGTTTGGCAAAGTGGTCTAGGAAGCATGCCTCTAAAGTGGTCCTTTGGAAGTATGAGGTTGTTTTGGTTGCCTAATCTTGATATAAATGGTAGTTTATGTATATTCAAGTGTTGATCAGCATGAATGCAAGTTGCTAGGGGTCAATTGCATACCGATACATGGGGGATCGTACCGCTACAACTGGGAAAATACGGCCAGGGTATTTTAGTATAGGTAGGGGTGTTTCGATACGCCAATTGGTTACAAGAATTTTACTTTTTGGAAGAAAGGCCGCATATCGAAACACCATGAAACCGTATCGGTAAGGTGTGTAAGGATTTTAAATCGTATTTTATACTCAAAGTGGCGTACCGGTACAAGTCTTGCTGTATCGAAACGATGAGTTCACAACCGTATCGATACGGGACTCAGCGTATCAATACATATATTGTTATTTCTATTAATGTCCTGGAAAGGCAGTTCTGGTTTCTTTCGTTTTAGTCCCTGAATCTTGTTTTGCCAATTCTTTGAGCATGGATGATCGTTTGAAGCTGATTTTTGACGCATAGGAATGAAATGTATTTAATTAAAGTTTGGTAACTTGAAAAATTAGAAAAGTCATTTTATATTGCTAAAATTATAGTTTGGTCCCTAATTCATATTTGTGGTTAATTGGATATCGTTGTGATGCCCGATTGAGATAAATGCTCACCTGTGAATAGTATGATCATGTAGGAAAGAATTAATGCATCTAGACAAGATAATAGAAAAAAATGGACATGTTTTAGGTTTAATCTTCTCAGTTTACTTCGGTAAACCTAGTGTAGCTTGCTTGGTTCGGTCTTGCGACTAAGCCAGTTCGAGAGGGTTACATTTGCTGGTATCAGAGTCACGTTTGTGAAAAATTGGGATGTTGTTGTTTGATTAGCTATTGTTGTTTGAGTTGCACGGTGGTTGTGTATATGAACGATGATTTTTTAATATCATGTTGGGGTATGGTTTGGGAACACATTGCCTATTGCAGAGGTTTTAAAAAAAGTTTTATAAGTTTTCTTAGATCTTTTGCCTAATGCTAGCCTAACTTTACGTGTTTTGATGTTCTTGTTAGCATGGTTCGATGTGAGTTCGTGTAATGGCTGGTAGTGCCAGAGTTGGGCAGAATAGTGATGTGAAAGGGAATTTCTCTGATGTTTACCTCCTCCTCCTCTAGCGGTTCCTTCTATTGATGTTGGGGCAGATGGTGTACCACAAGCTCCTCCAGTGTCATTTTTTGGTGATCTAACCCTGTTGGTTCAAGCGGTGATGACAACTTTTTGAGTAGCGGTGGCTGGAGTGCAAGTGTAAGCACTGACACCTGCTGTGGTGGTCGAACAAGATTCGTCCTTAGCTACTTTTGGGCAGGCAGCAAGTGTGAGCTCGGGTAATAGAGAGGCTGATTTTGGCTATTCTGGGAAGCAGAATAGGAGGTCTCGTGATAAGAGGCGTAAGTTGGGTCACAAGCGTGGTGATAGTGTTGGTCAGGGTAACCAGGGAGTTCATATTAGGGCTGAGTGTGAGCGTTGTGGTAGACGTCACACGGGTGTTTGTTGGGGAAATACCATGAGTTGCTGGAAATGTGGATTTTCTGATCACCTAAAGCGTGATTGTCCTCATGTTGCAAGAGCTACACCAGTTCAGGAGGTTGTTGGGCGACCGGAGAATGGTGGACTGACGTAGAGCTTTGTTTGTCAAGAAAGTCACAAAGACGTGGATGTGATCGCAGGTACTTTCGTTTTGCAATCCTTGTCATTGTTGTCTTAGGTTAATTTGGGGTCTACGTTTTCATATATTTCAAGTGAGCATATGTTTGATGAATTCTCTTGAAGTGTTGGTAGGAGTTGGCATGTTAATTACCGTGCATGAGGTGAGGGTTGTTCGCCTAAGAGTTCTTTTTTGAGGTTCTAGTTGGGTTTTAGACCACTAGCTGTTGTGGCTATTTGTGGGGGCGTCAAATGTGCTAATGACATTCGAGATGATGTCGTGTTGGGTATTCTCTAAATACCTACTTTTGGATAGTAGTCAGAGTAGCGGTGTTCTCGTGTTCTGTAGTACCGGGAATGTTATAAGTGAGTGTGGACGTTGATCATGCATAGTACAAAAACACTTATATATATATTTAAATATGTAAGTACATGCATACATCTTTGGGCATGACATTAGAGGTATTGCATCCATATGCATAGGCATCTAGGGTGACATGTAAGTAATCACGCATACATATGTCCACACTTACGGATAACATTTTGGAGTAAGAAGTAGTGATAGTAGCTCGTTCTTCTGGTGTGTTGGTTACGTTTAGAAGGTTGCATAGGCGGTGTCATTAGGTGGTGCAAGGTTATGTGTTGCCTCAGAGATAATGGAGTTGCCATTCCATGGTTTTAATATGTTTTGGGTATGGGATGGTTGAATGAGCACAAGACGGTTGTGGATGTGGATCCAAAAAAGGGGTTTATTTGAGATTAGTTGGTGAGTATGAAGTTGTGGTATTTGGGAAGAATATGGAATTCTTGTCCAAAGTTGTGGCGGCTGCTCAAGCGAAAAGGATGTCGCAAGGAGGTTGCCAGCTTATTTAGCTATTATGGTGAGACTTGAGGTTAAGGGTATTCCATGAATATCTTGATCAGTTCGTGGTGGTGATTATAGATGATATTCTCGTGTGCTCTCGTACCGAGGAAGAACATGATCAACATTTGTGGATTATGTTGCAAATGTTGAAGGGTAATCAGTTGTACGTTGAGCTGAGTGAGTATGAGGTTTGGGCTTAGGGAAGTGGTGTTACTTAGTTGTGTGGTTCTCGCGGAAGGTGTTTGTGTTGATTCACAGAAGATTGAGGCTATTCTCAATTGGAAGCCACCAAAGCCTGTATCGGAGGTGAATAGTTTTCTTGGGTTGGATGGTTATTATCGCCATTTTGTTGAGGGGTTCTCAAGTATTGCTGCACCGTTGACTAAGTTGTTACTGTAGAATGTTCCTTGTGTGGACGGAGAAGCAGCAGCACAGTTTTGAGAAGCTGAAGGAAGTTCTGACGCATGCTCATGTGTTGATTCAACCTGAATCTGGGAAGGAGTTTGTGGTATGTAGTGATGCATCGTATGTTGGCTTGGGTTGTGTGTTAATGCAGGATGGGAAGGTTGTGGCCTTTGCATCGAGGCAGTTGAAAGTTCATGAGCGCAATTATCCAACTCATCATTTGGAGCTTGCGGCTGTGGTTTTCACTTTGAAAATTTGGCGACATTACCTCTATGGTGAGAAGTGTGCGATCTTTATGGATCACAAGAGCTTGAAGTATTTGATGTCGCATAAAGATTTGAAACTTAGGCAACGTATATGGTTAGATTTGCTTAAGGATTAGGACTTGATAATTGAGTATCATCCTGGTAAAGCCAATGTAGTGGCGAATGCGTTAAGTCGTAAGGTTGCGGTTGAGCTTCGAGCTATGTTTGCAAGGTTGAGTGTGACACGGGAGGGCGGTTTGCTGGTTGAATTGCAAGTCAAGCCTACATTATCACGGTTGATTAAAGCTAAGCAAACGTACGATGATTCGTTGGTTGAGCATGGTAAGGACATAACGGATGGTAATCCGCCAAAATTTCATTTTGATGATGATGAAGTTTTGTGTTTCAAGGGTCGGATAGTGGTGCCGGATGATCCGGAGTTGAGGCAAACTATTTCGACAGAGGAACACTCTAGTCCTTTTGCTATGCATCCTGGTAGTGCTAAGATGTATCATGATTTGAAGGAGGCATACTACTGGTTAGGTTGAAAAAGAATGTGGCTGAATTTGTTTCCAAGTGCATGGTATGTCAGCGGGTCAAGGCTGAACATCAATTTCCATTCGGGTTGTTGCAACCGCTGAAAATATTGGAGTAAAAATGGGAGAGAATTACCATAGATTCTGTAACAGGTTTGCCGTTGACACCAGCTAAAAAGGATTCCGTTTGGGTGATTGTTGACAGGTTCACAAAGTGTGCACATTTCCTGCCAGTGTATACAACATACACCTTGGACAAATTGGCAGATTTGTATATAGCGGAGATTGTGCGCTTGCATGGTGTACCTAAATTCATCATTTCTGATAGGGATTCGAGGTTTACAACAAGGTTTAGGAGGAGTTTGTACTATGCCTTGGGTTTGAGGTTGAGTTTTAGCACTGCGTATCATCCTCAGTCGGATGGGCAGTCTGAGCGGGTTATCCAAGTTTTGGAGGATATGCTGAGCTGCTGTATTATTGAGTTCTAGGGAACCTGGGAGAAGCATTTGCCTTTAGTTGAGTTTGCTTACAACAACAGTTATTAGGCGAGTATACAGATGGCATCTTATGAGGCGTTATATGGCCGGAGGTGTCGTACGCCCTTATGTTGGGCTGACGTGGGCGAAAAACATGTTACTCTATCGGATGTGTTGAAAAAAATAGATGAGAAGGTTAAGCTTGTATGCGACCAGATGAAAGCGGTTGCGGATCGGCAGAAATCTTACGCGGATTTGAAGTGTAAGGAAATTGAATATGCGGTGGGCGACCACGTATTCTTGAAGGTTTCACCGTGGAAAAATGTGATGAGATTCGGATGTAAGGGTAAGCTTAGTCCAAGGTTCACTGGACCATATGAGGTTATTGAACGTGTGGGTCTTGTGGTATACCGGTTGAGGTTGCCTCCCGAGTTTGAAAAAAAATTCATAATGTGTTCCATGTTTCGATGTTGAGAAGATATCGTTCAGATCCATCGCATGTTATGCCGGTGGAGGATGTGGAGTTAAGGCCGGATTTATCCTTTGATGAGTAACCCGTAGAGATCCTCAATACCAGTAAGAAAGTCCTACGTGGTAAGACGATAGAGCTCGTGAAGGTCTTGTGGTGACACCGAGGTGTTGAGCTTGGGAAAGCAAAGCGGATATGAAGGAGCAATTTCCGCATTTGTTTCCTCTGGACGAACTTTCTTAAGTGGAGGAGAGTTGTAACACCCCGGTTTTGGGCCTCGCGGATTTGAGGTTTATTAGACGGTCTGATGGATCGGGTTAGAGATTCGAGTCAGATTTGGGACCGTATATTTTTCGGTAAGATAAAAATATGGAAAAAATAGTTAAAAATCATCTTTTAATATATATTGATTTTTGGTGGAATCAATTTTATAAAAGGGAGTTTGGAAATATGACATTTTGGGTTAGTTACCAAAATGCGATTTTTGAAAACTGTTTTAAAGTGACTAAAATCAAAGGGTCAAATCTTTAGAATCCTTAAGGAGCCAATCTGCCAAGTGTTTGCTGGTAGTTTCTTCCTTCAATTTAATCATTTTAAACATGTGTTTAAAAAGGGTGTTAATAAGGATTAAATATCTTAAGCTAGTTATTAGCTTTTATAAGAAATTCACGTAATTTTTTCCTAAACCTTTTCTCTCAACTTCTTTTCTTTCAAACACTCAAAATTTCATCAAAATCCAGAGGTGAGGGACTCTTTTCATTCAGATTATTGATTTTAATTTGATTCCTTAACTTTGTTTTGCAAAATCTCACTGAAATCTTATGTTTTCTTAGCTTTAAACAAGCCAATTGAGGGAGAAATCACATAACAGGGGTAAGGTCTGTGATCTCCTCTGTTAAATGATTCTTTATTGATATTCCCAAGTATTTGATCCTTGATTTATAAGTTGTAATATGATTTTAATGTTTTATCAATGTTTAATTGAGTCAATTTGGAAATATTGATGAAACATGGTAATTTTCGAAGTGGATCTGATTTCCAGTGTTTGAGATTGATTTAATATATAACACCCTTAACGTATACTCGTAGACCGAATATACACTAAAGATGTTATAGAGTTGTTAAGGAAAAACTTGACTTGATTTTTTTATACCAAACTATATCTTATGGTTGTTACCTTTCTCGGTTTTGAATTAAAACTATGTCAGTCTATAGAAGCTAGTTTCGACCCTGAATTGTTTTATAAAATTTATGAATGTGATATTGAATTAAAAATATAATTTAGGGAGAAAACTACGTACCCAGCCTAGACCCTTTGTTGATTTTAAAATTATTACGCGATTAGGGTTAAACTATATTTAACTATATCAAAAAATATAACTACTTATAGCAAACCATTTTCTAGAATCATACATTTGTAATACTGCATAAACACATTGTAATCTTAAGCGTACAAAACAATTAGTCTCTTTAAAACTCACATTCATACATGTACATGCCCACTAGACATCAACCATAATTTAAGATGTACATACCGTGATTAACTAATGTAACTTGATTTTCCAACTTAATAGCTCCTTCTTGCCATTCTACTTGGGAGAACCTACGTGTGAAATAACACACGCTAAGTACGAACTTAGTGAGGCAATAATCTCATTTAACAAACATAAAGTAGAGTTATAGATATCATATGATATCATGTCAAGTTCTATACCTAAGATAGGATAGTACTATCAAGGTTTCCATAGTCACTAGATTTTCATGTGCATGTCATAAGTTCCTAACTTACTCATGGTTCCAATACTTTATCATCATAAATAAGTCATATACATGATATGTTTCACATACATAACATAATTCACATACATGGTATAATTCACCTAAGTAACATGATATACATACATGACATTATTCATAAACGTAACATGATTCATGTTCATGGCATGATCCATTTATGTAACATGATTCTCATAAACGGCATATCTCATTTGCATGACATGATTTTCATTCGTGGCATGATTCATATACATGTTTCATTCATATACATGACTTAATTCATATACATAACACGATACGTGTACATGGCATAATTCATATGCATGGCATAATTCATATACGTAATATAATTTGTATACATGGCATGATTCATATGCATAGCATATTTCTTATATGTGTGCCATACTTCGTATACTTGGCATAATTCATGTACTTGGCATGATTCATATAGTTGGCATAATTCATATACATGTCATGATTCATATACATAACTTGATTCATTTACATGACATGATTCATATACGTGATTTAACTCATATAGATGGCATAGTTCATAATCATGACATGATTCATATACGTAACATGATTCATTTACGTGACATGACTTTTTTATCATTGCCCAAAGTACGCTATATGAGATTGAGGTACGCGAGTCATCTTGAAATGACACCGTAGTGTCAAACGTGAACGTGAAGATGAGTACGTACTCGGGGATGCTCTTTGCTCCCCATAAACATAAAGCACCCCAACAGTGCACTCGGGCACAGTGGGCGTGGATCCCCAGGGTGCATGTGACACAATCATTTTGTCACAATATCTTTCTGATAACATGAACATGAGGGTGCAACTGCTAAAGACTCTATGGCATGCCAACTATACAATGGACTTTCATACAGAATACTTGGGCATTTCTTTTATCATCAATCAATCATCATAACCAATCATATAAATAAACATTTCATGTTTCACGCTTCGTCATAAATGTTCATGGTAAACATAGATCATCATATAAATAAACATTTCATGTCACATATTTCAACATAATTGATCATGGCAAACATAAATTAACATATATATAAATATAGATAATGCAATATCATTTTAATTTAAGGTTGACTATTCGCAAGTCTTCCTAATTGCATTTTAAAACATGTAAATGCACTCACCTGGGCCATGAATAGTATGCCTCACTAAGCATACTCGAGGTTCTTATCTTTTTTACCACTGGTTCTCCTTCGATCTCTTTTAGAACTGTATAAGACCAATCGAGCATATTCATCATTTCTCTTGCGATAAACTTAAATCTAACATTCCTGACGTGAATCTTAAACATAACTATTCGAATATAAAATTTTTTCTGAAAATTTCCCCAATATTCTTCAAAGTTGCCGAATTGGTCCCTAGGTCCTTAGTGACCATTTTGAACATTAAACAATTGTTCAAGCTTAATTTGAACAATTTCCATAATTAATTACTAATTTTGGACTATTACCTTTTAGTCCTCAAACTTTCTAAAAGTGACATTTCTATCACGACTTCACTTTTGTACATAAATTCATGTAAAATTAAACCTTTTATTTATTTCTAACATCCTTAGAAATTTTCCTTCAACTTTATTCAACTTGGTCCTTCACTAAATTCTTTATTTTTGAAAAGGTCCTTAAATTTTCCTTTCTTGCCATTTCAATCCCTTAACTTTCATAACATGCTTGAATCTTCAATTCTATCAATTTTCCATAAATTCAAGACCAATCCTTAATTTTTCCTAAATTGCCGAATTGGTCCTTTAACTTCCAAAATTTTTATTTTGGTCCCTAATCACCAATTCAAGTTACTTTCACCATAATTCAATGGTTCCGATGCTAAAATAAAATTTACAATAATTTCCCCTAATTTTCCAAATTTTCAAAATAGTCCCTAATTTACAACTTGGAGAAATTATTCAACATGTCATCAAAATAGGACCTATAACTTCATAATTCATTCAATTCCATCCTTAATTTAGTTCCTAACCAAACCCCCTAAATTTTAGGGTTATGGTTTATAGCCTCTAACATGGAATTTATCCAATTTCAACCTTAAATCCATGTTTAAATCATCAATTTAACTATCTACAAGTCTAATTCCATCATCAACTTCAATTTCCATAATCAATCTTCATCCATAACATGAACTAAAATTAACTTTTATCATGCAATATTACTATCAAAATGAAGAGAATCAAGTGTAGAATAATTTACCTTAATTAATTTTGCTTGAAACTAGCCTTGATTCTCCAAAATTTGGCTTTAAAATTTGAAACTTCTTTTTCCCCTTCTTTTCTTTGAGTTTCGAACAGCGTTGTCTCATCTTTTGTCTATTTAATCCACATGTTTCAATTAAATGAATTTTAAATTCATTTAATTAGTGAAATTACTATTTTGCCATTTTAATCCAATGGCCATGATCAAATACAAGCGTTTTTCACCTTTCAAAATTGCCCTCGAAGTTTCAAAATATTTCAAAAATGCCATCCATGGCAAATGACCAATTTGCCCTCCATCTAGACTTTATTTACTTACATGACTTAAAATTGCCATTTCATAAAAAATGAACCAAATTGGTTCCATTCTAACCATCCTCCTTCCCAAAATATAATAAATGTTAATTTATGATATTATTTGATTCAAATATTCGAATTTCATTCAATATGATTTCCAAATTTTCTTTCTTTGAGCTTTATAATCACTCTATCATATTCTAACTAAATCTAGTTAGAATCCCATCGACATTAATAAAATATTCAAAAAATAATATTTTATGAATTTTCCATAATCTTTGGAATTGTCTTTAAAATTTCAACTCGATCTGACATACCGATATCCATAAAATACTTCTACTGCGATTTTACATTTTCCGAACTATTGGATTTATTCTCAAAATTATATATTTCCATATTTGGAAAATAAACTCTATTTTCCCATAAGAACTTCCTTTTTCAAGGACTTAGACTTAATTTTCCTAACTCACTCTATTATTCTGATAATTATCGAAAATCTTCATAGAATAAATTTTATCTTAGATTTCCTTTATCGATAATCCATACGAATTTTCTCTACTCTTACTGAGTCCAAAATATTGATCAGAAACACTTTTATGGGACCTTCCCGAAGGTTACCCATCCTAATATTTCCCTGACCTGAACACGCTTAACAATTTTATTCGATCCAAATTCGAATAATATAAGCCTCATATGAAAAATTCGGTAACACAGAAATACGACTCTTGGGGTGAACTATCCATTTACGGGGTTAAATTACATAACTTTTCAAAATTACACTTTGGTCCTTAAACTTTTCCAAAGTTTACACTTTAACCCATAAACTTTCAAAAATTACATTTTAGTCACTAAGTAAGAATTGGGATATTACAATTCCTCCCCCTTTAAGAAAATTCATCCTCGAACAACGTTTACCTGTTTCAAACAACTTCATATTTTGCTTATTCATTCTCTATTCAATTTCCCAAATGACTTTCTCTACTTCATATTCAATATCCTTTTTCTTCTTATTTGCATAGCCATTTTGTCAATCCACGGAGGCCTTTAAAATTTTCTGAATAATAATTTTTTTATCCTCCACGTCTTGTGTTAAATCACTCTTCCAATGTTTGAGTTATTCTGAACATTTCAATCGAATTGATTTAGAGAAGTTCGATATTTTCTTCCATATACCATCTTGATACTTGCTTGATAACTATTGTTGTAAGCAAATTCAGCCAAAGGCAAGTACCTTTCCCATGATACTTTAAATTCAATTACACAAACTCGTAACATATCCTTCAGAATCTGTATGATTCGCTCAAATTGCCCATTTGTTTGCGGATGAGAAACTATACTAAAATTTGGTTTAGTACCTAAAATTTCATGTAACGTACCCCAATACCTTGAAATAAACCTTGGGTCTCAGTTTGACACTATCGATACTGAGATACATGTAGTCTTACTATCTCTCGAACATAAAGTTCTGCATATTTATCCAGCGAATAATCCATTCAAACTGGAATAAATTGAGCAAACTTGTCAAACAATCCATCATGACTCACATTGAATTCTTTTTACTTGATTTAGTTGACAATCCTGTTTTAAAATCCATTGCTACTCGTTCCCATTTCCATTAGGGAATAGATATAGACTGCAAATCTTTGAATTGATCCAATAAAATTGACTTTAACTAACATTTTGTTGTTAAGGAACCATCTCGTCCCACAGACAACTGTACTTTCACATGCGCAGAGCAGATAATGTCTTTCGGCTAAGAGCATCTACGACTACATTAGCCTTTCCAGGGTGGTAGTCGATAACCACATCACAATCCTTTAAAAATTTAATCCACCTTCATTGTCGCAGATTTAGATCCTTTTGCGTCATCAGATACTTTAAACTCTTGTGATTCGTGTAAAGTGACACTTTTCACCATATAGATAATGTCACCAGATTTTTAAAACAAAAATCATAGCTGCAATTTCCAAATCATGTATTGATTAGTTCCTTTCATAAATTTTGTGTTGCCTTGATACATAAGCTATGACATGACCTTCTTGCATCAACACGCAACTTAAACCATAAAGAAATATATCATTGTATAGAGTATATTCTTTTCCTGGTTCTGGTTGAACTAGAACTGGTGCTTCAATCCGAGCTTCCCTTAATCTTTTGAAACTTTCCTGGTACTTTTCTATCCATACAAATGGAATACCTTTTCATAGCAGCTGGATAAGAGGCATAGCAATGATGAATTTTTTTTTGCACAAAGCGCTTGTAATATCCATCTAATCCCAAGAAACTCCGAACTTCAGAGACATTTTTCAGCTCTTCCCATTCAAGAATAGCTTGTATTTTCTTGGAATCAACTATTATTCCTTCTGATGACACTACATGTCCAAGGAAATTTATTTCTAACAATTGGAACTCGCATATAGAAAACTTGGCATAAAGTTACTTATCTCTTAAGGTTTGCAGTACCACACAAAGATGATAATCATGTTCAACTTCGGTCTTCGAATAAACCAAAATATTATCTATGAAGACCACAACAAACTAATCCAGATAGGGTTAAAATATCCTATTCATCATGTCTATAAATGTAGCAGGGGCATTCATCAATCCAAAGGGCATCACCAGAAACTCGTAGTGTCCATAACAAGTCTTGAATGCTGTCTTTGGTATATCTTTTTCCTTGACCTTAATTTGATAATAACCCTGATCGAAGATTTATCTTTGAAAAGACTACTACAACTTTAAGCTGATCAAATAAATCCTCAATCCTTGGTAGAGGATACTTATTTTTAATGGTTACTTTATTCCATTGTCGATAATCTATACATGAACATAGGGAACCATCTTTCTTCTTTACAATTAATATCGGGGTACCCCATAGTAATTCAATTGGTCAAATATAACCCCGGTCTAGCAATTCTTGTAATTGACCTTTAAGTTCCCTTAACTTCGTTGGTGCCATCCTATATGGTGCCATTGATACTGGCTCGGTTCCAAGATAAATATCAATCCCAAGCTATATTTCCATATCTGGAGGTAACCTTGGTAACTTACCTGGAAATACATCAGGAAATTCCCTTACAGTCGGGACGTTTTCAATCTTTTGTGTATCTTCCATACAAACCAAACAAGTTTCACATCAATTGAATAACAGCCTTTGAGCTATCATTACAGAAATTACTGACTCTAAACAGTCAGTTCTTTCTCCCTCAAAGATTACTTCAAAACCATTGGGTCCTTGAAGTATCAACCTTTTCTTCTTACTTTTTACATTTGCATCCTATGCAGATAACCAATCCATTCCAAGAATGACTTCAAATTCATGGAATGGAAGTTCCCTTAAATCTGTCGGGAACTTATTTCCTTGAATTTATAATAATCCTGAATCAAATAAAATAAGCACAGGTTCTTTCCATAGTCTTTGCTTTACTCGCTACCTCTTGGAAATTTGATAAGTTCATGCCCAATAAAATCTTCTTAGGCCTTGGACAAAGCTTTTTTATAAACTATTCACATCGAGACCTTTCGATCGGTATCCATTTAACTGCATATCGACTCAGTCTATTAAAATCTAACTTGTACTCATAAATAGTACGAGTACCTTATTCAAACTTAGGACTGTTGCAACATTGTTCTGTTAACTAGTTGCCAGTATACTTGACTTTCAACATTCTACTTTCTTCTCTTGATTCCCATAATTAAACATTTATCGCATTCCATCAATATTTAACATCATCTATTTAACACCCTTAACGTATACTCGTAGACTGAATATACACTAAAGATGTTACAGAGTTGTTAAGGAAAACTTGACTTGCTTTTTTTATACCAAACTATATCATATGGTTTAACCCCTTCTCGATTTTGAATTAAAAACTACATCAGTCTATAGCAGCTAGTTTCGACCCTGAATTGTTTTATAAAATTTATGAATGTGATATTGAATTAAAAATATAATTCAGGGATAAAACTATGTACCATGCCTAGACCCTTTCTTGATTTTAAAATTATTACGCGATTAGGGTTAAACTATATTTAACTATATCGAAAAATATAACTACTTATAGCAAACAATTTTCTAGATTCATACATTTGTAATACTGCATAAACGCATTGTAATCTTAAGCGTACAAAACAATTAGTCTCTTTAAAACTCACATACATACATGTACATGCCCACTAGACATCAACCATAATTTAAGATGTACATACCGTGATTACTAATGTAACTTGATTTTCCAACTTAATAGCTCCTTCTTGTCATTCTACTTGGGAGAACCTACGTGTGAAATAACACACGCTAAGTACGAACTTAGTGAGGCAATAATCTCATTTAACAAACATAAAGTAGAGTTATACATATCATATGATATCATGTCAAGTTCTCTACCTAAGATAGGATAGTACAATCAAGGTTTCCATAGTCACTAGATTTTCATGTGCATGTCATAAGTTCCTAACTTACTTATGGTTCCAATACTCTATCATCATAAATAAGTCATATACATGATATGTTTCGTATGCATAACATAATTCACATACATGGTATAATTCACCTAAGTAACATGATACACATACATGACATGGTTCATATACGTAACATGATTCATGTTCATGGCATGATCCATTTATGTAACATGATTCTCATACGTGGCATATCTCATTTGCATATTCGTTGCATGATTCATATACATGTTTTCATTCATATACATGACTTAATTCATATACATAACATGATACGTGTACATGGCATAATTCATATGCATGGCATAATTCATATACGTAACATAATTTGTATACATGGCATGATTCATATGCATAGCATATTTCTTATATGTGTGACATACTTCGCATACTTGGCATAATTCATGTGCTTGGTATGATTCATATACTTGGCATAATTCATATACATGTCATGATTCATATACATAACTTGATTCATTTACATGACATGATTCTTTTACCGGACATGATTCATATACGCGATTTAATTCATATACATGGCATGGTTCATAATCATGACATGATTCATATACATAACATGATTCATTTACGTGACATGATTCTTTTATCATTTCCCAAAGTATGCTATATGAGATCAAGGTAAACGAGTCATCTTGAAATGACACCGTAGTGTCAAACGTGAATATGAAGATGAGTACATACTCGGGGACTCTTTGCTCCCCATAAACTTGAAGCACCTCAACAGTGCACTCGGGCACAGTGGGCATGGATCCCCAGGGTTCATACGACACAATCATTTTGTCACAATATCTTTCTGATAACATGAAAATTAGGGTGCAACTACTAAAGACTCTATGGCATGCCAACTATACCATGGACTCTCATACACAATACTTGGGCATTTCTTTTATCATCAATCAATCATCATAATCAATCATATAAATAAACATTTCATGTTTCATGCTTCGTCATAAATGTTCATGGTAAACATATATCATCATATAAATAAACATTTCATGTCACATACTTCAACATAATTGATTATGGCAAACATAAATTAATATATATAGATAGATAATGCAATATCATTTTAATTGAAGGTTGACTATTCGCAAGTCTTCCTAATTGTATTTTAAAACATGTAAATGCACTCACCTGGGCCATGAATAGTATGCCTCACTAAGCTTACTTGAGGTTCTTATCTTTCTTTTTATCACTGGTTCTCCTTTGATCTATTTTAGAACTGTATAAGACCAATCGAGCCTATTCATCATTTCTCTTGCGATAAACTTAAATCTAACATTGCTAACTTGATTCTTAAACAGAACTATTCGAATATAATTTTTTTTGAAAATTTCCCCAATATTCTTCAAAGTTGCCGAATTGGTCCCTAGGTCCTTAGTGACCATTTTGAACATTAAACAATTGTTCAATCTTAATTTGAACAATTTCCATAATCAATTACTAATTTTGGACTATTACCTTTTAGTCCTCAAACTTTATAAAAGTGATATTTTAGTCACTACTTCACTTTTGTGCATAAATTCGTGTACAATTAAACCTTTTGTTTATTTCTAACATCCTTATAAATTTTCCTTCAACTTTCAACTTTATTCAAGTTGGTCCTTCACTAAATTCTTTATTTTCGAAAAGGTCCTTAAATTTTCCTTTCTTGTCATTTCAATCCCTTAACTTTCATAACATGCTTGAATCTTCAATTCTACCAATTTTCCATAAATTCAAGATCAATCCCTAATTTTTCCTAAATTGCTAAATTGGTCCTTCAACTTCTAAAATTTTTCATTTTGGTCCCTAATCCCCAATTCAAGTTACTTTCACCATAATTCAATGGTTCCTATGCTAAAATAAAATTTACAATAATTTCCTCTAATTTTCCAAAATTTTGAAATAGTCTCTAGTTTACAACTTTGGGAAATTATTCAACATGTCATCAAAATAGGCCCCATAACTTCATAATTCATTCAATTCCATCCTTAATTTAGCTTTCTAACCAAAACCCCCAAATTTTAGGGTTAGGGTTTATAATCTCTAACATGGAATTTATCCAATTTCAACCTTAATTCCATGTTTAAATCATTAATTTAACTATCTACATGTCTAATTCCATTATCAACTTCAATTTCCACAATCAATCTTCATCCATAACATGAACTAAAATTAACTTTTATCATGCAATATTACTATCAAAATGAAGAGAATCAAGTGTAGAATAATTTACCTCATTAATTTTGCTTGAAACTAGCCTTGATTCTCCAAAATTTGGCTTGAAATTTTGAAACTTCTTTTTCCCCTTCTTTTCTTTGAGTTTCGAACAGCCTTGGCTAAAGATGAGATATTTTTTCTCATCTTTTGACTATTTAATCCACATATTTCAATTAAATGAATTTTAAATTCATTTAATTAATGAAATTAGTATTTTGCCATTTTAATCCAATGGCCAAGATTCAATCTTATCAAAAATCAATGGCCATGATCAAATTCAATTGTTTTTCAACTTTCAAAATTGCCCTCAAAGTTTCAAAATATTTCAAAAATGCCATCCATGGCACATGACCAATTTGCCCTCCAACTAGACTTTATTTACTTACATGGCTTAAAATTGTCATTCCATAAAAATTGAACCAAATTGGTTCCATTCTAACCAGGCTCCTTCCCAAAATATCATAAATGATAATTTATGATATTTATTTGATTCAAATATTTGAATTCCATTAAATACGATTTCCAAATTTTCTTTCTTTGAGCTTTATAACCCCTCCATCATATTCTAACTAAATCTAGTTAGAATCCCATCAACATTAATAAAATATTCATAAAATAATATTTTATGAATTTTCCATAATCTTTGGATCCGTCTTTAAAATTTCAATTCGATCCGGCATACTGATATCCATAAAATACTTCTATTGCGATTTTACCTTTTTCGAACTATTGGATTTATTCCAAAAATTCTATATTTCCATATTCGGAAAATAAACTCTATTTTCCCATAAAAACTTCCTTTTCCAAGGACTTAGATTGAATTTTCCTAACTCAGTCTATTATTTTGATAATTATCGAAAATCTTCATAGAATAAATTTTCTCTTAGAATTCCTTATCGATAATCCATACAAATTTTCTCTACTCTTACTGAGTCCAAAATATCGATCAGAAACACTTTTATGGGACCTTCCCGAAGGTTACCCATCCTAATATTTCCCTAGCCTAAGCACGTTTAACAATTTTATTCGATCCAAATTCGAATAATATAATCCTCGTATGAAAATTTTGGTAAAACAAAAATAACACTCTTGGGGTGAACTATCCATTTACGGGGTTAAATTACATAACTTTTCAAAATTACACTTTGGTCCCTAAACTTTTCCAAAGTTTACACTTTAACCCCTAAACTTTCAAAAATTACATTTTAGTCACTAAGCAAGAATTGGGATATTACATAATATATGTTTTGGATGTGTTTTGATGTTAATAAGTTGTTTTTATCAATAGAATCCTGAAACTCTTGAATCTCTAATTGTTTAGGCTGCTAGTTTTGAGTTGTTATGGAGATAATCGAGTTTAATCTTTGTTGGAGGTAAAAGGATGTTAGGAAAGGGTTTTTGGATGTTATTAGATGTTAGTTGATGGGTTGAATTGTTGTTTTATGGCTGGGTTAAGTTTCGGAAATGTTTGGTGATGATTTTAGATGGTTTTCGATTGGGCAACTTAGGAGTTGCGAAAGATTGTTGTTAGGCAATGGTTTGAATGCATTTTAATGCATTTATCCTCTGGTTTTATGTGTTTAAAATAGGGGACAATCAAGGCGACAAAGCTTGACGTTGTTTTGTTGCTTGCCGGGAGCTTGTTTCGCGTTGGCAAGGAAGGCGAGGCGTATTGATGAGTGGAAACTGGTTTTTAATGCTTTACAAAGGTTTGTAAAGGTTGTTGGGAGTTTAGGGTAAGCGTGAGACTCTTACCTATGCTCTTAAGTAAGTTTCCCTTATTTTGCTCTTGAATATCGGCTTAGATAAGAGCATGTTGTTTGCATGTTTTGGTGATAAACATGGTATGGTTTACTTACTGGTAATGCATGATTTTGAGTACATATGTAGGGGTTCGAAAGTATATTAAATGCTATTGAGCATTGGTTTTCATTCCGTTTGGGAATGGTGTTATTGCATTGGCAATGAGATTTGCATATGTGGTGTTTATGAAATGCATTGTAAAACAATAAGCAAATGGTTTTGTAAATGATATATTGGCTATGTGAAAAGGTGAGAAAACAATCGGATATAGTTGGCATGCCATAGGATTAAAAGTGCACTATAAAATATGAACAAAATAGATCGTGGCCATGGGTCCTTAAGGTATGGAGGTTTAAAAAGGCCACTCGGACTGTTGGGACATCATTTGGGGCATGCGGTTTAACTAGGCAACCCAATTTGATGGTAATCTTGCGGTTTAACTAGGCAAGGAAGTACAACTCGCGGTTTAACTAGGCGAGGAAATAACATCTTGCAGTTAAACTAGACAAGAAAGTAAAACTCGCGGTTTAGCTAGGCGAGGAAATAACATATCGCGGTTTAACTAGGAGAGGATTGTCAAATCTTGCGGTTTAACAAGGAAAAGATGGGAAAATTGCGGTGTAACAAGGCAAGGGGTCTTAAGCTCACGATATAACTAGGCGAGGGTGTCAAATCTTGCGGTCTAACTAGGCAAGGTTTGGAATATCATGCAAATTAACTAGGCATGGTATTAGAGATCCGTGTATCTGATATGTTTATAGGATAGAGGTAGTCTATTCGGGTCACTATAAATGCTAATTTATGTAGAAGTTCATGTGTTGAACCTTGTTTATAATGCTTTGGGATTTAAGCATGGCTTGTATATAATGCTTTGGGATTTAAGCATAGTTTGTTTAAAATGCTTTGGGATTTAAGCATGGACTTGATAATTGTGTATCATCCTGGTAAAGCCAATATAGTGGCGAATGCATTAAGTCGTAAGGTTGCGGTTAAGCTTTGAGCTATGTTTGCAAGGTTGAGTGTGACACGGGAAGGCGGTTTGCTGGCTGAATTGCAAGTCAAGCCTATGTTATCACAGTTGATTAAAGCTAAGCAACCGTACGATGATTCGTTGGTTGAGCATGTTAAGGACATAGCGGATGGTAATCCGACGGAATTTCATTTTGATGATGATAGATTTTTGTGTTTCAAGGGTGGAATAGTGGTGTCGGATGATCCAGAGTTGAGGCACACTATTTCGATGGAGGCACACTCTAGTCCTTTCGCTATGCATCCTGGTAGTGTTAAGATGTATCGTGATTTGAAAGAGGCATACTACTGGGTTGGGTTGAAAAGGGTTGTGACTGAATTTGTTTCCAACTGCATGGTATGTCAGCGGGTCAAGGCTGAACATCAATTTCCATTCAGGTTGTTGCAACCGCTAAAAATTCTGGAGTGAAAATGGGTGAGAATCACCATGGATTCTGTAATAGGTTTGCCATTGACACCAGCTAAAAAGGATTTCGTTTAGGTGATTGTTGACCAGTTCACAAAGTGTGCACATTTCCTGTCAGTGCATACAATGTACACCTTGGACAAATTGGCAGATTTGTATATAGCGGAGATTGTGCGCTTGCATGGTGTAACTAAATCCATCATTTCTGACAGGGATTGGAGGTTTACGGCAAGGTTTTGGAGGAGTTTGCACTAGGCCTTGGGTTTGAGGTTGAGTTTTAGCACTGTGTATCATCCTCACTCGGATGGGCAGTCTGAGCGGGTTATCCAGGTTTTGGAGGATATGCTGAGGTGTTTTATTATTGAGTTCCAGAGAACCTGGGAGAAGCATTTACCTTCAGTTGAGTTTGCTTACAACAACAATTATCAGGTGAGTATACAGATGGAACCTTATGAGGCCTTCTATGGTTGGTGGTGTCGTACGCCCTTATGTTGGGCTGAGGTAGGGGAAAAGCATGTTACTCTACCAGATGTTATGAAAAAAACAGATGAGAAGGTTAAGCTTGTATGCGACCGGATGAAAGCAGCTACAGATCGGCAAAAATCTTACAAGGATTTGAAGCGTAAGGAAGTTGAATATCGATGGACGACCGCATATTCTTGAAGGTGTCACCATGGAAAAATGTGATGAGATTCGGACGTAAGGGTAAGCTTAGTCCGAGGTTCATTAGACCATATGAGGTTATTGAGCGTGTGGGTCTTGTGGCATACCGGTTGAGGTTGCCTCCCTAGTTGGAAAAAAAATTCATAATGTGTTTCATGTTTCGATGTTGAGGAGATATCATTCAGATCCATCGCATGTTATATCGGTGGAGGATGTGGAGTTGAGGCCGGATTTATCCTTTAATGAGGAACCCGTAGCGATCCTCGATACTAGCAAGAAAGTCCTATGTGGTAAGACGATAGAGCTCGTGAAGGTCTTGTGGTGACACCGACATGTTGAGCTTAGGAAAGCAAAGCGGATATGAAGGAGCAATTTCCGCATTTGTTTCCTCTAGGTAATTTTGAGGACAAAAATTCTTAATTGAGGGAGAGTTGTAACACCCCGGTTTTGGGCCTAGTTGATTTGAGGTTTATTAGATGATCCGGTAGACCGGGTTAGAGATTCGAGTCAGATTCGGGACCGTATATTTTTCGGTAAGATAAAAATATGGGAAAATAGTTAAAACTCATCTTTTAATATATACTTATTTTTGGTGGAATCAATTTTAGAAAAGGGAGTTTGGAAATATGACATTTTGGGTTAGTGACCAAAATGCGATTTTTGAAAACTGTTTTAAAGTGACTAAAATCAAAGGGGTCAAATCCATAGAATCCTTAAGAAGCTAATCTACCAAGTGTTTGCTGGTGGTTTCTCCCTTCAATTTAATCATTTTAAACATGTGTTTAAAAAGGGTGTTAATAAGGATTAAATATCTTAAATTAGTTATTAGCTTTTAAAAGAAATTCACGGACTTTTTCCTAAACCTTTTCTCTCAACTTCTTTTCTTCCAAACACTCAAAATTTCATCAAAATCCAGAGGTGAGAGACTCTTTTCATTCAGATTATTGATTTTAATTTGATTCTTTAACTTTGTTTTGCAAAATCTCATTGAAATCTTATGTTTTCTAGCTTTAAACAAGCCAATTGAGGGAGAAATCACATAACAGGGGTAAGGTCCGTGATCTCCTCGGTTAAATGGTTCTATATTGATATTCCCAAGTATTTGATCCTTAATTTATAAGCTTTAATGTGAGTTTAGTGTTTTATCAATGTTTAATTGAGTCATTTTGGAAATATTGATGAAACATGGTAATTTCTAAAGTGGATCTGATTTCCAGTGTTTGAGATTGATTTAATACATGTTTTGGATGTGTTTTGATGTTAATAAGTTGTTTTTATCAATAGAATCCTGAAACTCTTGAATCTATAATTGTTTAAGTTGCTAGTTTTGAGTTGTTATGGAGATAATCGAGTTTAATCTTTGCTGGAGGTAAAATGATGTTGGGAAAGGGTTTTTGGATGTTTTAGATGTTGGTTGATGGGATGAATTGTTGTTTTATGGATGGTTTAAGTTTTGGAAATGTTTGGTGATGATTTCGATATGTTTTGGATGGTTTTCGAGTGGGCAACTTGGGAGTTGGGGGAGATTGTTGTTAGGCAATGGTTTGAATGCATTTTAATGCAATTATCCTCTGGTTTTATGTGTTTAAAATAGGGGACAATAAAGGCGATGAAGCTTGACGTTGTTTTGTTGCTTGCCGGGAGCTTGTTTCGCGTTGGCAAGGAAGGCGAGGCGTATTGGTGAGTGGAAACTAGTTTTTAATGATTTATAAAGGTTTGTAAAGGTTGTTGGGCGTTTAGGGTAAGCGTGAAACTCTTACCTAAGCTCGGAAGTAAGTTTCGCTTATTTTGCTCTTGAATATCAGCTTAGATATGAGCATGTTGTTTGCATGTTTTGGTGATAAACATGGTACGGTTTACTTACTAGTAATGCATGATTTTGAGTACATATGCAGGGGTTTGAAAGTATATTAAATGGTATTAAGCATTGGTTTTCATTCCAGTTGGGAATGGTGTTATTGCATTGGCAATGAGATTTGCATATGTGGTGTTTATGAAATGCATTGTAAAAAGTAAGCAAATGGTTTTGTAAATGATATATTGGCTATGTGACAAGGTGAGAAAGCAATCGGATATAGTTGCCATGCCATAGAATTAAAAGTGCACTATAAAATATGAACAAAATCGATCGTGGCCATGGGCCCTTGAGGTATGGCGGTTTAATAAGGCCACTCGAACTGTTGGGACATCATTTGGGGCATGCAGTTTAACTAGGCAACCCAAATTGATGGTAATCTTACGGTTTAACTAGGCAAGGAAGTACAACTCACGGTTTAACTAGGCGAGGAAATAACATCTTGCGGTTAAACTAGGCAAGAAAATAAAACTCGTGGTTTAACTAGGTGAGGAAATAAAATCTCGCGGTTTAACTAGGCAAGGATTGTCAAATCTTACGATTTAGCAAGGCAAAGATGGGAAAATTGCGGTGTAACAAGGCAAGGGTCTTAAGCTCGCGATATAACTAGGCGAGGGTGTCAAATCTTGCGGTCTAACTAGGCAAGGTTTAGAATATAATGATATTTAACTAGGCATGGTATGAGAGATCCGTGTATCCGATATGTGTATAGGATAGAGGTAGTTTATCTGGGTCTCTATAAATGCCAATATATGTGGAAGTTCATGTGTTGAACTTTTTTTATAATGCTTTGGGATTTAAGCATGGCTTGTATATAATGCTTTGGGATTTAAGCATGATTTGTTTAAAATGCTTTGGGATTTAAACATGGATTGTATAAAAAGTTATTTAAAGGTTATTATGTTTCGATTCAGTTGGAATCATAGAAAAATGCTTTGGTTGTAAGCATGTTTTGGGGAAAGCAAGCATGTGGTTTTCAAATGATTTTTAATGCATCATTGTTTTATGAGAATCCTCACTAAGCATTTGTGCTTATGCTCTCTTTTTCCTAATGATGCAGTGCACTAAAGTTCGGGGCAGCAAAGGCAAGGTTTGCAAGGATCCAAGAGATAAACTACTTTTGAGTAGGAACTCAGTTTATGTTTCCGGTTAATATGGCAATGTGTTCGCCAGGGTTTTTGGGAGTTGTAAATCTGTTGCATTGTGGTTCTTTAGAATGATTCTATACTAGATTTTGATGATGGTTATATGTTGATTAGCTTGATGTTAATACTTACCTATAGTTGAGGTTGGATGGATGATTAGGTATGCATCTATAGTCTCCTTGTGGGTTGCTATGTTGTGCTGGTTTGACCAGGTTTAATATGCTATGTTGAGTGTGTTGGCATGTTGCTTATGTCGAGAATGGTTTAAATGTACATTTTGGTATGTTTGGCAAAGTGGTCTAGGAAGCATGCCTCTAGAGTGGTCCATTGGAAGTATGAGGTTGTTTTGGTTGCCTAATCTTGATATAAATGAAAGTTTATATATATTCAAGTGTTGATCAGCATGAATGAAAGTTGCTAGGGGTCAATTGCATCTAAAATTTTGTGAAAAAATAGCTAATTTTGACATTACAGGCCCAGGCGTACCGATACGCGGGGGACCGTACCGGTACAGCTAGGCAAATAAGGCCACGATGTTTCGGTACAGGTAGGGGCATTTCGATACACCAATTGGTTACTGGAATTTTACTTTTTGGAAGAGAGGCAGCATACTGAAACACCAGGGAACCGTATCGGTATGGTGTGTAAAGATTTTAAAACGTATTTTATACTCAAAGTGGCATACCGGTATGGGTCTTGCTGTATCAAAACGATGAGTTCACAACCATATCGATACGGGACTCAGCATATTGATACAGATACCGTTATTTCTGTTAGTGTCCTGGAAAGGCAGTTCTGGTTTCTTTCGTTTTAGTCCCTGAATCTTGTTTTGCCAATTATTTGAGCATGGATGATTGTTTGAAGCTGATTTTTGACGCATAGGCATGAAATGTATTTAATTAAAGGTTGGTAACTTAAAAATTTTGAAAAGTCCTTTTATATTTTTGAAATTATAGTTTGGTCCCTAATTCGTGTTTGTGGTCAATTGGATATCGTTGTGATGCCCGATTGAGATGAGTGTTCACCTGTGAACATTATGATCACGTAGGCAAGCATTAATGCATCTAGACAAGATAAAAGAAAAAATGGATGTGTTTTAGGTTTAATCTTCATGGTTTACTTTGGTAAACCTAGTGTAGCTTGATTGGTTTGGTCTTGCGACTAGGACGGGTCGAGGGTGTTAGACGAAATTAATCACCGTTTGTTGGAGATTAAATTAGACTCACACATGTTCTACACATATAAAATTCATCCTTTAAATAGACATATTAATATTTCTATGAATTTCTAAACTTACTGCCAGAATAGAGCTTTTCTGGGCAGATTGCATTTAATCTCCATTTCAACTATTCTAAGTACTTTAAATCAACATATAACTCCTTAACTTTAAATTTCCAGTATCATTTAACTTAAATCAACAGTAAGATTTTATACTTTAAACAACATCATTCCATTATTAAAAATCATAAAAACACCATTTCATCCATAATCAGCTCACCTTGTGCTTGATTCTCCCATGCATTCCCAGCTCAAAGACTTCAAATTCAGTTCCAATTTAAGCTTCCCTTGCTCTTGTATTTTATTCAAAACAACGTGTAAATTTCTAGTATGCATTCTTGTTCAAAATCATGTTTTTTCTCTTCTTCATTGATAGTTCAGCCAAGGGAGAGTAAATTCAAAGAGAAAGATGGTGGAATGAGCAAATGGCTCTCTTCCCCCCTCACCACATGGCCGGCTAGCTCTCATGCATGGCCACTTGGATTCCACTCATCCAAAGTGGTAGAATTACACATCCAAGAAACAAGTTTCTTCCTTATTTCATGTTAGTCCTAAAAGCTACTTACCCAACTTTACAATTTAGTCACTAGCTCATGTATTCTTTATTATATTCAATCTTTAATGTTTTAATCAAAATACTAAATTAACCACTTAAGGCTCATATGTGCTCCTTCATAATCCTTGAAATATAATTACTTTACTCATTTGCTAATTGATATTTAGCCACTTATTCAATTGACTCAAATTGAGTCTTTAATATGCCAAAGGTAACTTCTCCAAGCATGTATTTGCCTTGTAAAACTCCTAGCCCGGTTTTAGTGGTGTTATAATTCTCCCACTTAAGAAAATTCGTCCTCGAATTTTCCCTACATGTTCTGTACTGAAATAATACAAAACTTTCAATCTGATTCCTAAATTCAGAAATAGTACCAAGACAATTTCGTGAAGTTTCACTTTCCATTTCCTTCTCAAATTCTTTAGTAGTCTTTGTTCTCCTTACTTATGACCTTCTCATAACTGTAACAACAGTCTTAACTTGATTGCTTCGTGCTCGGAAGCCTGCTATTTCTTTAGGTTGCAAGAGGAGTTATAGGTCATATTTTAAACCATCAATAAATACTCGACACTTATCAATTCTTACCTTGTTTTCCCATACTCAAGGGATTCATAGAATGTTCTTCATCAACACTACTTATACTCATAATATACATATCGCTATTAAGAATAGAAGAAGTTCATGTCAGGCCCGCAAGTCACATTCTCAATAACATTTAAATTCCTAGGTGGCAAATGCATTTAGTATGACAATGATTATGCAAACAACTTTGGTTTAGTCTGAGAATCGACTAAACTCTAGCTTTGATACCACTCAATGTAACACCCCTACCTGGTCTAAGAGTTAAACCAGATTAGGAAGTGTTATCAAATAAACATTCAAACATCCATGAGATAACTTAACACCACACAACTAAACATGCCTTCAAAAATTAGGGTAATTTAAAACTTTTTAGTCTGAATTATAATTCATGTTTCAAACTTTATTACATACACAAACAAGTATGCACACATTAAGCAGTTCATTTTAATTGTTAGCTCAAAACATATACCATATTAATACTTTAGTACACATAGCTTTTCATATTACTTCTGCAATCTCATAAGATTTATCGTTAATCATAAACTCCATTCTTCTTAAGCCAATTACCAACTTTGAAAACTTCTATTCATTTAAGACATATAGATCATTGCTTAAGGTCTTTCAGGATAACAGTTAAACCATTATTTGAAGGTCTTTAAGTCTAAAGATCCGTATCATTTAACTTTTAATCTTATTATCAAGATTGCTAATACATTCAACATGATCTCATTTTCTTTTAAGACATTATGGGGTAACTTTCATTCCTTATCTCAATTCCTTCTTACAAAATATTATAAGGATTTCACATTTCCAAAGCCTAGTCTTACTTAATAGATTAGCTTTCACATGGTAAATATCATTACTCAACTATCCAAGACATAACTATAACATTCATAACACAATCACATGATCGTATACATTTATACACTTGCATTAACAACAACTTTACTTATCCATTCATCCATTCAGAACATAGCATGAACATACATTGTATTGATTATGATATCACATACAATTTTCCACTTGCAATAATTTAGGCATAAACATTCATTCATCTCAACTTAGTTTCCTAAATTATTAAGCTTTGGTGTCTAATAATGCACATCTTTTCTTATCTATGATATAAGCAATAGCAAAACAATCTAACTCATGTTTCATATAGTTCATTCAAACTAGCCTTTATTGCCTCCTGGGATATAAGTTCATAAACATATGACCAAGGTCTTTAAAGACTATTATCTTATAACTTTAGGATTCCTAAAGAACAAACATAGATTAACGATAGAATCATAGTTTAGTCTAGTCAGACACATCATCACAAAGCATAGCAAAGCATCTTATATCACACCCGCTCAAACTCAAGCATACAATCACTATCTTAGCAAGTAACCATATCACACACATGCCTATTAATTTTACAAACCATGTACCTTCTTCATAAGGTACTATAATCATCACTTTGAATGCAATTATATGTTAACTAACCACTTAGTTAACATAAACCTTAATCATGTTTTGTCGCCCTAGGAATTTAAAGTAACTATAACTATAAACATTATCTAAGCTTAGTCTTTGTGTGACTTACTGCCGGGAGTTGACACTATCCTCGCTAATTGAGAGATAGCTACCTGAAAGATCAAATGATCAAATACAAGTAAGATCAAAAGAACTTAGGGAGGTAAAAACCAGTCCAAAACATACATAGATACAAGAAGATATATACATATATATATACTTTTACAAAGTCCTTATGATTTAATTTTGATTGATTCCTTTCATTTAGTTAAAGTTACTCCATTCTCTCTACTTACTCTTTCTTTGAGCCATTTTATATTTGATTCACTAAGAAACATATATCTTGAGCTCTCAATTTATATCTTCCATACTTCACATAACAATCTACATTTTAAACTTGTAAAACAATCCATTTTGATTTACGAAACAGTCCACCCTTTTAACTTGTAAAACAATCCACTTAGTTTACAAAACAGTCCATATTTAACTTGCAAAACAATCCACATTTTTAACTGGCAAAATAGTCCATTTTAATCTACAAAACAGCCCACATTTTAACTTGCAAAGCAGTTCGCATTTGACTTACAAAACAGTCCACATTTTTAACTTGCAAAATAGTCCACATTTGATTTACAAAACAGTCCACATTTTTAATTTGCAAAACAATCCATTTTAATATACAAAA
This sequence comes from Hibiscus mutabilis, assembly GCA_019671005.1. NCBI lineage: Eukaryota > Viridiplantae > Streptophyta > Magnoliopsida > Malvales > Malvaceae > Hibiscus > Hibiscus mutabilis. The sequence continues at coordinate 23,629,447 of CM033722.1, forward strand.
CAGTCCATATTTTATCTTGCAAAGCAGTCCACATTTGACTTACAAAATAGTCCATATTTTTAACTTGCAAAACAATCTATTTTAATCCAAAAAATAATCCACATTTTAACTTGCAAAAAGCCCATATTTGACTTACAAAATAGTCCACATTTTTAATTTGCAAAACAATCCTCATTTGACTTACAAAACAGTCCACATTTTTAATTTGCAAATAAGTCCACATCTGACTTACAAAACAGTCCACATTTTTTATTTGCAAAACAGCCCATTTTAATCTATAAAATTGTCCACATTTTATCTTGCAAAACAGTCCACATTTGACTTACAAAATAGTTGACATTTTTAACTTGCAAAATAGTCCATTTTAATCTACAAAATAGTCCACATTTTAATTTACAAAATAGTCCACATTTGACTTACAAAACAGTCCACATTTTTAATTTGCAAAACAGTCCATTTTAATCTACAAAACAATCTACATTTTATCTTGTAAAAGTCTATTAGGCCCTACCATCATTTTCTTTAATTCATTAAACAATTGCCTAACATTAATGTCTTATTTTCTTTGTATACACAATTAACTTGTCAAATATCATACAACTAGCAATTTCATTAATTTCACTAACCTAATTTGTTCCATACTCATAAGCATATAAGTGTCTTTCATATATATTTTTCAAGGACCAAGCATAACAATCAATATCATATGTTGTTTCCTTATTAAGCATATCGTAACAATCTTTCATATACATTTTTAAGAATCACTCAAAACAATCAATTGTATTTCTTTCAAGGTCATAAGCATTGTCATTCATTTCATTGTCTTATTTACCTCAATGTCATTAACATACAATATGGAAACATATTCATTTTCATAAATAAGCTTCATTTATTTTCACTTATAAGTTCTTTAAAATCTTATTATTATTATTTCAATTAATTTCCTTGGACTTAGACAACATATGGACACTCGAATCCCCACCCAAATTGTCGCCACTAAACTTTTAACAATATGGTCAATCCTCCTACTATCGCCTATGACCGATCACAACACATACCTCCTATTGTCGCCAAATAAGGACCTTAATTGTCCTCGACCATATTCCCTCCTGCACATGAGCTTAATGGATCCTACAGCATGCCAATTGTATCCTAAGTTGACTCAAATCCAAGAGTTTATACATAATTTCATATATTTTCATTTCAATCCATAAACATTTGCAAGCATTGCTTGTCATTACCATTTGAGCTTTACCTCCTTTTCATTTATTCCCGTATCTTTTTTTCATTTTGTTTCAAAGCATAACTAAGTATGCTATCATACCATTTCATTTAATCATGCTTTTCATTATAACAGGGCATTATTAATAACATAAAAGTCAATCTTTTAACTAGTTTACACTATACATTCACACAGAGAAGTACCAGCAATCACATAACAAGAAACCATAATATACTTTACCATATCATTAATCAAAGATTCATACAACAAGCTTACCTTGAGCATACCTGATCCATCATTAGTGAACCATTTGACCAAGCTTACTAAGCGGTATAATTATTAAGTTCCTTAATCACTTACTTCATACAAGCTATTAGTACATTAAATGTCTATTACCGTCTCATTTCAAATCATTAGCTAAGTGCTCAAATCTATCAAATAACATTTATCTTGGCTCAATCCATATAATGAGTTCTCAATTACTTTTCATATATTTTCTTGCATTTAGCCATACTTATTACATACATCGGTTGTTATTGTATTTGGGTTTTAAGCAATCATTAACACACAAAGGAATAGTTACACTCACCTTATATCTCAAAGTTGCGGGATATCCCGATCCACTAATTACATTCAAGCATCCTCTATTCAATACTTGATTCACCCAAGTCCTTTAATTTTGAACTGTCCCTTTTTGAACCTTTCTTCCTCTAGCAATCTTTAATTTAAATAACCACAAGTACATCCATTAATATACATACCTTTTAACACACATTAACTTAATATGCATAACCAATATTATCATTCAAGAACTAACCATGCATATACTAGTCATTCCTTAATTTTATTTCCAAGTTAAATCCTTGCTTCCACTTTTGGCAACTTGAGCTATCATCAAAGAACTGTCTTTTCAGAATAGACTATACCCTAAAATTTAAAGTTCTTTGCACCTTTATAAACTAGATTCAACCATAATTTTAACGGTATAAACCTTATAATTTTACAAGACCTACATAAATTATGAGAATTCTTGAAAGTCTCTAAGCATAATTTGTTTTCAGATTTTCTGCATTACCTTCACTTAAAAATTCATAACTTTTGATTTAGAGCTCGAAATCAATCACCGTTTATTGGAGATTAAACTAGACTCACATATGGTTCTACACATATAAAATTCATCATTTAAATCGACATATTAAATTTTCTATGATTTTTTAAACTTATTGCGAGAACAGAGCTTTTCTGGGCAGATTGCATTTAATCTCCATTTCAACTATTCTAAGTACTTCAAATCAACATATAACTTCAAAATAATTGTAAGTACCATTCAAATTACTCCTTAACTTTAAATTTCCAGTATCATTTAACTTAAATCAACAGTAAGTTTTATATTTTAAACAACATCAGTCCATTATTAAAATCATAAAAACACCATTTCATCCATAATCAGCTCACCTTGTGCTTGATTCTCCCATGCATTCCCAGCTCAAAGACTTCAAATTTAGTTCCAATTTAAGCCTCCCTTGCTCTTGTATTTCATTCAAAATAACGTATAAATTTCCAGTATGCATTCTTGTTCAAAATCATGTTCTTTCTCTTCTTCATTGATAGTTCAACCAAGGGAAAGTAAATTCAAAGAGAAAGACGGTGGAATGAGCAAATAGCTCTCTTCCCCCCTCACCACATGGCCGGCTGGCTCTCATGCATGGCCACTTGGATTTGACTCATCCAAAGTGGTGGAATTACACATGCAAGAAGCAAGTTTCTTCCTTATTTCATGTTAGTCCTAAAAGCTATTTACCCAACTTTACAATTTAGTCACTAGCTCATGTATTCTTTCTTATAATTCAATCTTTAATGTTTTGATCAAAATACTAAATTAACCACTTAAGGTTCATATGTTCTCCTTCATAATCCTTGAAATATAATTACATTACTCATTTCTAATTGATCTTTAGCTTAATTAGCTCTTTCACCCAGTCTTGAAAAAAAATAGCTCTTTCACCTTCGATTCCATTGCTTACTTATTCAATTGACTCAAATTGAGTCTTTAATAGTCCAAAGGTAACTTCTCCAAGCATGTGTTTGCCTTATAAAACTCCTAGCCCGGTTTTAGGGGTGTTACTCATAATGTATGAAAAATTAAGTGGTAATATTGTATTTTGTAAGTTGGTATAAAGGTAACATATGAATAGTAAGCTTAGGATATTCACATAGATTTAGTAGATGGTGAACTTGTGATCATGATATAGTAATCTTATGTTATGCCATTATATGTATGTTTGGTACCTATTTTGGGTGATGAATTAAGTTCTAAGCTAGTGTATATGATGTTTAGGAATAATTTGGTTAAATTTTGATGCATAATACTCGATTCCAAGTTTTTAGGCATAAAGGATCAATCTCTTGTCAAAAAGGATCAATCTCTTTGATTCCAGTAGCTAATTGAAATGATCTCCAAGGCATATAGTGTAAAAGGATTGATCCCCTCATAACAAGGATTGGCACCTTGAAGTTTGAAAAGTTTGTAATTTAGTCTTTAAGTCGTATCTTGGCCAAATGATGTCAAAATTGATCTTTGTTTATTTTGAAGTTCATAATTTTGAAAGAATATATGTTTAAGAGTATATTTAGATAATGAAGTGGATATTTTGAAAGATCCTCAAAACTTTTAAAAATTTACATATATATCCCTAACTTTTGAAACTTCATTGTTTAGTCCCTAAAGGTTAACCAAGATCCATATGTCAATAATTACACTTATTATGTTATAATAAGTCTTAATTCAATAAAAAGAAATGTTTCATGGAAGATGTCTATTAAGTCTTTGAACTTTGTAATATTTTCACTTTAACCTCAGGCTTTTGAAAACTTTACAAATTAGTCATTAATGCTTAAATCAGAAGTAAATAATTTATGTCTAGCTCAAATAAGCATTAGTTTGATCGATAATTGATTAATAAAAGGATTCTTTGAATGATTCGTTATGATCTAAATATGATTGATTTTCTAATTCTTTGTTTTATGTTTTGGTGACATCTCTGTCTCGGTTTTGTACTGGACTGGGTAGGGGTGCTACAAGTCATGATACTAAAATTGAAACACTAGGTTTTAGAATTGAAATTGAAACATTGAAAGTCATGGTATTGAAACTAGAAGTTATCTACTCGAATCAAAAAAAGAAGAACTGTATAATCCTTCTAGATAAGAACCATAGATCATAGTGTCGTAGATTCTTCCAACCAAAGTTCTCTATTTGAGCCATAAAGATGCTTGTGAATCCTTCACCACTAGATTGGTGCTAAAGACACCCATTGATGCTTGAAATGATACGCCTATGCATGTAAAGTGAGGGAAACTCCATGACCAGAGCCTCCGACCCACGACGTAGAGGAATTATATTAATTCTTGGATTCCCCTTCAAATCTATATGAGATTACTATGAATTCCTCTATAAGTTATGGGAGATGCCTCCACAAGTCATGAAAGATACCTTTAGATAAGATGTCCCTATTAGGATGCCAGGCAATGAGATGAATTTGCAACTCTCGAAGCAAATCATAAAGAGTGAATCGTCAAATCCCATAATGGATTAATTGTCTTCTTCTGTTCAAGAGGGGGCATCCATGTGACTCTCCCATCACTAGATCGATGCTAAGGAGATTGTATGGATGCCACGGAGTGAGATGCCTTTGCACACTCAATGGAGCTGCCCCAAAATAGGATGTCTCGCAGTGATGAGATGGAATAATGAAAGACTTTTGAATCGAATTGAAAAAAATGAACCTTTAGGTAATGAGAAAGGCAGTAGCAAAATAATATTTATATAACGATTGAAATCAACAACTTTTGAAAATAAAGACACACTAGATTAAAAGTATTGATGTATAACCTTATACTTTATAATAAAAGTAAACTTGCTCATAAATATGCCACAATAGAACAATTATCTTAGCATGTATTCTTAACACAACCAATGTAACCTCTTATAGAGATGCCTTAAAATGAAATAAAATATTACTCAAAACGAAGCAAAATAAGAGACACGAAACATTAGAATAAATAATTCCCAAAATGTGTTACTTTATACCATTCCTTTTAATTTGGGGACAAGTGATATACCCCTCCATTGATTGGTGAAAATCGATGGGCTTGATACGATCAAATAGATATTGCCAAGTGAAGGGTGAAATGCTCTCTCGAAGAATTTAGGAAGCAATCAATAAATCTAAAGACAATTCGTGCACGATTGATTTATAGTTATTCGACTTTCTCAACCAAAGTCTACACCCACTTCTTCTTTAACTTACCACAATTAAGGATTCCCAATTCTCTAGTTTGAATTGCATGCCTTTAAGGAAAATGTGTAACCTTACACCCCTATCTTTTTGCTGGCTAAGATAGAACCACTCTAGTTTTTTTAGGCTAAACTAGAATATATCACTTTTACAAGGCTACTTTGGGTAAACGAAAATACCTCTCTAGGTGGTTTTTTACAAATTGAAGCTCACAAAGAAAGGAGTCTAAATATTTACTAGAAATAGTAAAAAATAAAGAATACAAAACTCTTCTCTCTTGATAATTAAGCTTGGATGTCCATCTTTTGATTCTTGAAGTGTCATTGATGTGTATTTATAAGGAGAAATAAATTTGTATTGGTTTATAGTTATTGAGGATGAATTATGTGTAACGACTCGAATTTCTAAGTCAACGGTTTGGGCATTGATGCAGGTTATGAACCTTCATGTTGGGTTGGATCATTGGACCTATTGGGTTGAGTTTGGGCCTTATTGGATGAGTATTGAGATAATTAGGCTTAGCAAAGGATTATTTTGCAAAAAGGATAAAACTTGAAGTATCCATGTGGTAATTATACCCTTTTTAAAGAAAATGGCTGATCTCCCTTTAATTCTTGTTGTCTTCACGTGGGGGAAAGGGAGACGAAGAGATATCATACCTTCCTACCCTTTATCTTCCCCCTCTCCCTTCATCTTTTCTCCTCAAGAAACCATGGCTATTTTGAGTTAAAGGACCTAACTTTATGCATCATTTCTTTATTTCGGGATCCAATATTCAAGTATGTTAATCACCTAGTCAAGAGCTTCAAGAAAAGCATAATTTTTGGGGAGGGAAGGTAAGCTTTCATTTTTGGGTTTTTGGAAGCTCAAAGTTTTAAGAGTTCTTCCTTTGATGTTTGATTTGTAAATTTGTAGTAGATTTCTTCCCGTAATTTAGTATTCAAGCTTTGATTAAATTTTCCCATGTTTTGTGGTTGAGGGAAAATAGTGGGTTAAAGGCTTTTCTAGCTTAAGGTAAAGTAAGTTGAAGGAGCTTTGCGTGGAGCTTAAATTTGAGAATTTGTTGCTAAAGGTCATATCTGACTCCTACTCTTCTTGAAGATCATAAATCGATTGCTTTGCTTGATTTTATGGTTGAAGATTGCTAGTTTTGGTGTTAATGTAGCTTAAAGTTTTGTTAATGGTAAATCTCAAATTAAACGTTAGTAAGGTGTAAAAATGGTAGTAAACCACCCTAATTAACTTCCATAAGATGTATGGTTGATTTAATGGGTTAAAGGTTACGTTTTGAGGGCTTGAGAAGTGATTTCCTGAGCCTTGGAAACCATTTCTAGGCTTCGGTATTAGTACATGAAGAGCTCGTACCGATGCCCTATGTTCTGAGGGATGAACAAAAGCAATTTGTGAAGGGTGTATTGGTACCCCCTATTTCATCAAGATTCTAGTAGTGAGGTTTCATACTGGTACGCTTGAAGGCGTATCAGTACCGAAAGGGTATCGGTATGCGGGGTCCATATACTTAACGGTATGCTTGGGGTGGGTATCGGTATGCTTGGGGTGGGTATCGATACCCAGAGAACGGTATTGGTACCTATTGGGCAATCTGCCCGTAAATGTTGAAAATAAGTTTGAGGGGTTGATAATTCGGGAACTATGGTCATAGAGACTTCTAAAGTAGTAAAACAAATTTTAAAACTGAGAAACCGAGATTTAACCCTCATGGAGGGATGTAACGTGTAATAGCTTGGTAAGTGATAAATCGAGTTAACCATGATGGTTAGTGTTATACCTTGGGGCATTAGCTTGAAGGCTTGTCTTGGTGCCATTTACCTCTTGGTTAGGTTTATGAATGCTCGGGGAGCATGTATTTATCTTATGATTGTTGATTAAGGAATCTGGATGTCCTAGAGTTAGTACTAAGGTACTTGTTTAAGGGGATGTGTACTTTAGGCTGAGTGAACAAGTACATCCCACGTACCCACCGACTGAGTGATCTGAGTGCGGTTAGAAACCTATCTGTGGCTATGGTGATCCAGATAAGGTAATTAACTCGATAGACTGAGTGAGCTCGAGTAACTTGATAGGCTGAGTGACCTCAGGTAAAGACTACTTATGGCTAATGTGATCCAAGTATGCCTATGACGTATCTATGGCTATGGTGATTCGGATATGGTCCATCTAACCCGACGGTTGTGTGAAAATGGGTAACCCTACGGTTGTATGAGCATGGGTAAAGTAGGGCTTCGTTGGCTATTATTTAGATGATGTATGGATTCATTTATGTATGATGTGTGAATGTTATGGATGATAGCTTATGAATGTATTAACTCGATGGGCTGAGTGAGCTCGAGTAACTCGATAGGCTATATGACCTCAAGTATGGCAAAACATTGTGGAACATATAAGATTTCTTGTAGACTAAATGATGCCTTGAGATAGGTGATCTAAAAACTCTAGCTAGTGTAGGCTAGATAATTAACTCATAGATAGTGAAGCCTTATCTATGCTCTCTAAACTATATTTATCTTGCATGCTTATTTTATGATAATCACGATTTGTGGTAGAGTAGAAATGTACCACTGAGCTTTGTAAGCTTAGCATTTGGAATTGTTGTTTTCGTTCGCATGTTAGTAGGTTGATTGTGATCGAGGAGCACGTCAAGAATGGATCTCCCAGCACCGCATCACTTCAGAGTATAGTGCTTAGTATTTAGTTTTGGGCTTATGTATTCATAGGACCTTACGAGTTATTGAGTTTGTAAACTCCTTTGAAATATTATTTTGGTATTCGGTGTTTTAAACTTGGAGCTTCTACTTGTAAACTTAATTCTAATGCTTATTTAACTTCATAGAGTTATGGATGTTTAATGTTTTTAAATAATGGCTAAACTTTTGATTTTAAATTAGAAATTTGATGGGTCAATTTTTGGGTGACCCGAATGTAGTACTTCAGATCTGGATCGAGGTGATACATTATGCCATTAGAAGATGAATTTTCGTGACATTTTAGGACCCTACATTCAGTGGTGCCGATACTCAAGTATAGGTATCGGTAAGCCTTCAAAATATAGTCGTTACAAGTTCAAATTTGAGTTTTTTGGTAGCCTAAGCATGTACCTAAACAATGCGTATCAGTACTCACTATTCATGAATAGTAACAATGTCAAATAGTTTTTTCATGTTTTTTTAAAAAAAATAAAAATATTTTACGGTAAAGTTCACAAACGGTCACTGAACTTTGTTAAAAAATGGTAACCAAATTTTCAAATGTTACAAAATGATAATTAAACATTATATTTTGTAACAAAATGGTAACTGGTCATTAAAGGCTGCTAAATACTTAACGTGGCTGTTATGAAACTTTGTAAAATAGCATTTAGTGCTTTAGATTTACACATCCAATCAATTTAGCCATACTTCGAAAAATTCAATAAATTTAGCCCTCATTATTTACGTATTTGGAGGTTCCGTGAGTGTCATGTCTATGTGTCCAATCCCAAATGTGTCCGAATAGATACTTTAAGATTTTCTTTTTAAAGTTGGATCAACATAGAACTTAAGTATTTAGTTGATAGTGCTTTCATCAGTAGCTTACGGTTACAGGACTACGCGTACGAACCATTCTGCATCTTTGTGCTCCAAACTTGATCAAAGATGATACCTCTAGGAAGATCGAACTATTACTAGCTTTCTAGAGGAAGAAAGATGCAGTTTTCCTAAACGATTAGAATTGAATGACAAGTTTGCCGGAATAGCACACCCAAAGCTTTGATATGCTGCCTTTAGATGTGTGCCTACACAAGAAAAAAGCTGAGAAAGTAATGAACAAGATAGTAAATACTAATAGAGCTTTGGTGTAGACATATAATAGAGATTGGAATTAATTTTAGCAAATATCTGAACAGCTGAACTAAAATGAACAATCATGAGCATCAAGTCTTATAAACTACCCATAGTCTCCCAAAACCTTATATTGGAGCATGTGCTTGAACCCACAAACTCCAAATTGTTGCAACAATAATACTTCGGACCGAACTAAAAGTCAATCGATATCTCTTTTTCATCTTTAAGCTTCCAGCATTTGCAGTCAATTATTTCCCCCAGGTTTGATGGTACACGATACCAATTTCTTTATACAAATATGCTAATAAAATTATGAACTTGAATTATAAGCAATTTTTATTGATACAAATAAATGAACAAAGGCCAGCCGTAATTATTCTACGACCCTCCCACAGCTTCAATATTGGAAAATGAATCAAAATCCACCAAAAAACATTTTTTAAAAGAAAGATGCATTAATATCTTTATTTTTCACAGAATAATAATAAAAACTAAAAGACATAACAAGTAGAGTTTAGGGCAATCAAAATTAAGCTGGGTCTTGAAAAAAGAAAAACAATCCATGGAAATGACTACTCAACTAGTAAAGTACTAATCACGGCTAAATTTTTTCAGCTACTGCAACAAATCCGAAGGGTCAAGCAAGAAAGAAGGAAATATTATCATGAATTAGAGCTTAGAAGTTGAATCGTGGACCAAATTGAAAAAATATGTAAATAATGAGGGCTAAATTTATTGAATTTTTTCAAAGTATGACTAAATTGATTGAATGTATAAATATGAAGGTCTAAATGTGCTGTTATACAAAGTTTCATGACAGTCACATTAAGTATTTAACGGCCTTTAACGGCTGAGTTACCATTTTGTTACAAAACATAAAGTTTAATTGCCATTTTGTAATATTTGAAAGTTTGATTACCGTTTTTTTTAACAAAGTTCAATGATCGTTTGTAAACATTACCCAATATTTTAATAAACTCAAAAATATTTTATAAATATATAAAACTAAAAAATATTAGTTCAACAATCTCCACTTTTTGACATAATAAAACTTCTTAAATTTTTTTTAATATGCTCCGCTCCCTCTTAGAAAAATATTATTTTGAAAAAGTGATTTACTTGAAAAATATTTAAGCTCATATTTTTTTCTTTTGAAAATTAACTTTTTACTTACTTCTCCCATTTTTGTTATATAAAAAAATAATTTAAACTTTGTTAGTACAAAATAACAATGAAGAATAAGTAAAAAAAAAGGCTGAAACACATGAAACACTAAAAATTAAAACTCCCCTTAATAAAGCATTTCATGAAGTTTTATAGCCCAATACACTTTGACATACAAGAAAAACATTGAATTTCAATATAAATAAAGCAATCATGAAATTCAATAAATCCATTAGCCTTATGCAACAACTAAAAATTAGACATTTAATTGCACATGCATAAAGCACCACATATTGTCATGCATCAAAAAAAAAAACTTTATCAATCATATATCATGAACATTTAAAATCGTAGGCAACCAAATATATAATCAAAGATATTAAATTTAGAGGTTATCAATCTTCCTTGAATTATGTGAGCAATTCACCTTTGGATTTAAGAGGATGTTTGATTGTTGATATTGATATCCTTGAGGTTGATGTCGATATTGCTAGAGCTCTTTAAGGAACTTTTCAACGATTGATGTAAAAATTGTTGAAGCACTCCAAGGATCTTCTTAGTTGTTATTAGATCATTAGTTGAGCCTCGCTCTAATACCAATTGATGAGTTTGATGCGATCAACCGAAAGTGTCAAGAGGAAGTGAATTGGCCTCTTGAAGAATTTAAAAAGCAATCAAAAAATGGAAAGGCAATTCGTGCACAATCCATTTATAGTGGTTCAACTTTCTTGATCAAAGTCTACATACACTTTTTTTTAGCTTACGGCCACTAAGGATTCTCAATTCACTAATTTGAATTTCATGCCTTTAAGGCTAGGCATAACCTTACACCCCTATCTTTTCACTGGCTAAGATAGAACCACTCTAGTTCTTTTAGACTAAAATACAACCTCTCCCTTTCAAGGTTTCTTTGGGTAAACAAAAATACCTCTCTAGGCAGGTGTTTACAAATTGAAGTTCACAAAGAATGAACTCTAAAGATTTATAGGAGATAATAAAAATAAAGAGTGAAAAATTCTTATCTCTTGATCTTTAAGCTTGAATGTCTATCTCTTGCTTTTAGATGTGTATTTATAAGGAGGAATGAGTTTGTAGCAGTTTATAACTATTGGAAGTGAATAATGGCCATTCGAAGATGAATTTTTGTGACTTTTTAGGCCCATGCACTCAATGGTACTGGTACTCAAGTATGGGTATCAGTATTGTAATCACTCATTTTTGTCCAGATGTATAATATTATTATGTAGGCGTATATATGCATTAATATCTATATGTATGTGTGGTAATACATATGTTTAAATATAGGTGAGGGCCCATATGTATGTTAGTGGATATGAGTATATATGTATGTTTATATGTTTAATATAAATTACTTATGTTTGGGTGTGCATATTATATGTATAGGTATTATATGTGTGCATATATATAATGCGTGAATATGTAAGTACAAATATAAGTATGTGTGTTTTATTTTTAGTAATATTATTATTAATATTAATGTTGTGTATTATATATAAAGTTTGAATGTGTATTACATATATGTGATATCGTTATTTTAATGATACGTTTGCATGTTGTATGTATGTGCATTTTTATATGTATGTATTTTAATTATATGTATGTAAATATATTAATGTATAAGTTTTATTATTATTATTTTTAATAACAGATCATATATATAAGGAGGGCCCAAACCATTATTTTAATTGTCCAGTCCAAATATACATAAAACCAAAAATATTACATCGGCCCAAACCAAATGGCCCAACAACTAAAAAAACCCTAACTAACATATGATAAATAACCCTAATATATCTCCTTCTTTTGCAGGCGGCTACAGGAGGGCTGTTGGATCAGATCTGATCCAACGGCCATGATCAACACAAGCTTATCCAACTGGCGCACGCGCGAGACCGGTCGCCTGCCCCACGCCATGTGGCAAGATCCCGTGCAGCCTCATCTTTCCCAGATTACATCCTGGTCGTCCGATCTTCGAGCCATCTTAGCCGTTGGATCAGATCTAATCCAACGGCCCAAATTTTTTCTAGCAGATAACCTTCACCTGCCGCCTGCACGTGGTCGTTCTGCCGCTGCCGTCGCACGATTCCTCACTGGCCCTCACCAAACCGGACGTGCAAGATCAAAAAAAATACCAAAGTCAGATCTAATCATTTTATTTTATCCTAATCTTGTAAGCAAAGAAATCAGAAAAAGAAGCATATATAGGAAATGTAATCAGACCATTTGGGACCAGATCATCATCAATATTACAAAAAGAAACAAAAAGAGGTTTCAGTGGTAATTTTTTCTTCCTCTATCCTTGCATGCATCCGAAATAATAAAAACATAGTTTACCCTCACCGAGAGTCGACCCTTTTGTCGGCGATAAGCCTCATGGGGGGTGAGCCGGTACAAAATGGTGTTTTTAGGTCGATGTGAAAATGGAAAGTTTTGGCTTTTGTTTCGGTTTGTTTTTTTAAAAGGGAAAAACAAAAAGTTTTTTGGAGTTTAAGGATGTCACCAGCCGATGACGGTCTATGGCGGCTGGTACGATGGGGCTCGACGGCCGAAGTGGCCAGCCACCGCTGGACTCCGGGTTCATCCCAGGCGGGATGAATAAGTTGAGAGAATATGAAATGGGGGATTTGTTTTTTTTTTAGATCAAAATTTTGAAAATGCCAAAGTTTGAAACTGGTTCTGGTTTGGTCTACTTATAGGCAATTTTATTTTTAATATGGTATAATACCCTATAAAGTCCCTCCGCCCTTTCATTTTTTTTGCTTTGGGCTTGCCGCATAGGTTATTTGCACTCCCAGTCCCTGAAACTTTTATTTTCTTTTCGATCTCTTCCCTATATCAGTTGAAATCAATTTTAAAATGGTAAAATCACCTCTTCAATCCCTCCGCCCTTTTGATATTTTCAAAAGTTCTCTGTCGCATGGTATAATTACATAAATGGTCCTCCAAAATTTTGGCCGGTTTTTAATGTCATCCCTAATTTAGTTTAATTGCTTTCAAATGGTAAATCACAATTAACCCTCCTTCCTTTCAGTGTTTTTGCAATTTGGTCCATTTTCTCTCAATTTTAGAACTATTTTTATGAGTTAATTTCCTTCCAGACCCTGCCTTTTAAATTGATTTAATTTTAGTCTTTATTTCGTATTTGGTTAAATTGTTTGTATATTTAGTATTTATTTTCACCTTTCTCACAAGTTTTTTATTTTTACATGCTATTTGTGTTTTTTTTTATTTTGTGCATATATAATTATCATTGTTATGTTTATATGTTATATCTTAGTTAATATTTGTTGCTATTATATTGTTAATTTATTTTGTGTGTACATATGTTTATATATTAGAAAGTGTGTATAAATATATTTTAGTATATTATTACATATATATGTATTATATTATGTACATATTAACTAATATTGGGTATACGATATATTATTATAAGTTACATTTATTACAATATTCATGTAATTTACATTATGTGTATATATTACACATTTCATATTGTTTTTTTTGTATTGATGTATAGCAAGTATTAATTGCCGTATATTATGTTTTTACAGTTGTGGACGTTTTATTTTATCCATACTTATTTATTTGTAGTTACTTTCTTCGATATTTAAAATTTGTTCATCTTTATTAATTCATGCAATTTGATTTATCGTATTTATTTTATCACGTATAGTTTTAGGCCTCTTTATCCCGATATTTTAGTGGGAGTTTCATTCCGGTTTCCGGGTGTCATATCCTTTGATACCGTGGATTAAGGAAAAATTTAATATTCGAAACTTGTTTTTTTTGGAATTAATTATTAAATTAAACCAACTTTTTATTTTTCTTTATAAATATGATATGAATCTATTTGGTACCAATTTTGGGCGTAGCGAGGGTGCTAACTCTTCCCCGTGCGTAATCAACTCTCGAACCCAATTAAAATCTATGGTTTTGTTTTTGGTGTCCGGTCTACCTAATCCAAATGACCGGTTGCGACTCCATTCTTCTAAAATACGAGTTTTTCTAACAACCCCACTTTTACATATTTTCAACAAAAGCGAGAATTTCCCCAAACACGATTATTTATTATTTTTCGTAGTGGCTTCGACACAGTAGAAAAAAATAGTTGCTACAAGTACGCCTTCAAAATATAGCCGTTATAGGTTTAATTTCGAGTTTTGACAGCTTATACCTAAACGTGAACAGTGCGTATCGATACTTACTATTCATGAACAATGTCATGAATAATAACAATGTCAAAAGTGGTTTATGCTTTTTTTTAAAAATATTTTTAACACTTTAAAAATATTTTAATTAATTCAAAAATATTTGATATATATAAAACAATTAATAACACACATTGTTGCGGTTTTAAAAACTTTGAAACATATTTTTCAAGTTTGTTAGACTTTGAATTTTTTTTGAAATATTTAATCAAGTCCAAAATATTTTTCACTTAATTTGTTGTATCAAAATATTAGTTCAACAAAATCTCTGATGCACGTAGGTAATAAACATGAATAGGATGATCTATAAAAAAAATAAAACATCCATATGAGACTCTTCACTCAAATTAGGAGTGAACCATCAAAATTTTCCTCTATTTAGAACGTCGAGATGAACTACATCCCTCCGCTATTTAGAGCATCGAGATGAATTATGAATGACAATTCTCTCTACTAATGCTCATGTTAGGATGATAATTATATGTCGAGTCCCGCTATTAATCGTCTATTATGAATAACCCAAGATCCCTTCACTGATTGCAGAGTCGAGATGCGTTCATTAGGATACCCATATTTGGGATGCCTCCGCTCAAAGAGTGTTGGGATACCTCCATTTATACAAAGTCGAAGTACTCTCAACCACACTACGTACAATAAAGACACCCATTTATGCAAATCATTTAGTGTATCTAGACCATCAATAATCTACAAAATGTTGAAGTGTTTCTCCCAAGAATAAGCATCAAAATTGGGGGATGTCCACGTTTGTGACCGTTGAAGTCTACTAAAGTCCCCAAAATTATTGTAGAGATTGCTCCAAAGTGTGCGATGCATCACGTATCACTGAGTCGAGATCCCTTCACTCGCACAAATAGTTCATATAAAGATAAAACTCATCATAATGATATAACAGCTAAACGAAATAACTCTCCACCCAAATCAAAAGAGTAAACTGTTTATCGCTTCAATCTCATTAGAATTTTACCCAAACGATGTTTCAAGATTCACTTTATTTTAGATTTTGTGTCACTGTTCTATTAAGAGGACAAATATTATATCCGTAATAAATAATATATGAGAGACTCGTCCAAATCCCCATCAATAGTCGCTCTATAATTGTCATCCTATAATTTTAAGAGGTAGGTGAAAATTTTCCTTCTCTTTTTTCAACAAAAGGTTATTTCCCTTTCTTAACAAGTCTCAAGAAAACCATTTCCTCTCTTCTCCTCAATGCCAAATCACCATATTGCACTCTAAAAATGCTCTCCAAAAACAAGTCTAATGCCACCATGGCCAACGACTCTCCACCCAAATCAAAAGGGAGAACCAGCTCGACCACCACAAACAGATTTATGAGTGGAGGAGTGTTTAGATAGTATAAGTATTATATCAAAAATTATATGTTAAAAAACGATAATATTAAGTGATGATGGTTGAGTTCAACTTTAAAAGAAAAAAATACAATTAATTAATATGCAATATTCTGACACTAAATAAAAAAATTGTGCTCAGATTTCACAATTTTATGTCCGTATGTAAATTCTAGAAATAAAGTGGGAAAAAATATGCATTCAACAAAGCTTAAACTCTAAGATCCACAGCAAACAGACTTTTGAGCAGCTTGACCACCACTTGCTGCAGCGTCCTGCTGATTGATTTTGAGTGTCGTGGGCTGAAACAGTCAACAATTGGTCTCTGTTATTCGGTATACATGTCGGGCATATAAATATATTCGACACAAGATTTGTGTATTTGGATGGTCTCCAAAGTCCAATCATATATATGTCCGTGAATGTGTAGGACACAAGCATTTCAACAATTTTTTTTTTTTTTTTGAAATAGAATAAACATGGTGAACAAAGGAAAAAAATGTTTTCGTAGATGAGAAAATACCTCAGCCTTGCTATCAGAGTCTGCCAGTCGTTGCTTAATGTCACGGGCTATCGCAAAGAAAACCTCTTCCACGTTCAAATTTGTCTTTGCACTCTGCAAGATACAGTTTATACTATTGGAACTTGGAGATGACTGTCGAATATGGATGTGTTCAGTGCAGATATGCTCATTTTTTTTCAAGATTTCTTAATATATTTGGACGATTATGTTTGATGCATATGTGTTGAGAATAAGTGTTAGAAACTGGCTTTAAGAAAAATGAAGAGTTTGAGTAGCATGAGTTTACAGAAGCAAACACGCAACTTACAGTTTCAAAGAACTTAATACCATACTCATCAGCAAGAGGTTGACCCTTTGAAGCCGGTACAGCCTGGAAAAGGAGACCATTTCGAATTATTACTAGATAAATACGTCAAAATTGTGTCATACGTGATGAACAATGAGTCCTAGCCTTTCAACGCATAAGAATTATCGATGTTTTTATAACACAGTAAAAAGCAAGTGCATGTACAACACAGGAAAGTTGGTAATACGAGTCATGCAGCAGAGAAGAGGTTCCTAGCATCCGCACTTTCAAAACCTATGTGATCTAACTAACCAACATGAACAATACAAGCAACTTCTATAAAAAAAAAAAAACCGGATACAGAAAATCATACCCTCTTGCTCTCGTCCATGTCAGCTTTGTTGCCAACCAATACCTTATTGACATTGTCTGAAGCATGCTGTTCAATATTTCGGATCCAGTTTCGAATATCTGTAAATGGAAAGAAGCTGGATTAATCACACTAGCAAGGAACGTGTGAAACATTAAAGAAACTCCATTTCAAAAGAAAAGGAGAATGCAAGTCATCCATCCCCACAAAAGCAGGGATGAGGAAGATCAACCAAAGTGGAAAAAAACCAGACCGATCAGTTTTCCAATTTGCAATTATCCGGTTTTTTATTGTTGAAATGGTGAATAAGCCACTGGTTCATAGTTCAATTAGTCCGGTCCAATTTCCAATCTATAGGGTCAACTACAAACCAATTTCACTGCCTAACCCAATAAGACAAACATAGAAACAATTGATAGGGCTGAAACAAATTATATATAAAAAAAGAAAATAAAAACCGATCCGTACCATAGTGTTCACTTTTGTTTCGGTTTTGATTTCAAATTTATTTAAGTTTATTCAGTTCCATTTTTTATTCACAAGTTAAAAATAATAATTATTTGAACTGAACTGAATTCTATTTTTACTTAATTTGTAATTAATTCTAAAACCTTAATATGAAAATGAGTAGTTTATATCTAAATTAATGAAAATAGCATAAAAATACTAACATAAAAAGTTGCTTTTAAAAAAGTTTAAAAGCTGACATACCAAACCGATCAGAATTAGCAGACTTCGATTTGGATCAATTTCTTTTTAAAAAGAAAAAGAAAAAAAACTAAATAAGGCTCATTAATCACAATTTTTTTTGAAAAGTCCGAACCAAACTGTTACCACCACACATACTAAAAACAAAATAAGAAAGTTGGGAAATTACTGTTGAAAGACGACTCATCAGTAACATCATATACCAGCAAAATCCCCATGGCTCCACGATAGTAAGCTGCAGAAGGATAATCCGTCAACGCAATGGGTTCAGTTTTGATAGTTTGAAGGAACAAGCTTAAACACACCTGTTGTGATAGTTCGGAACCGCTCTTGACCAGCTGTATCCCAGATTTGTAATTTGATCCTCTTACCATCAAGCTCTATGGTTCTTATTTTAAAATCGATGCTGTCAAGAAAAAATAGAATGGTCAATAAGAGAAAATGTTGTGGACACTGGAAACAATAGGTGTAATGGTTCGGTTTGAATCGGTTCAGAAAAAAAAATTGTAGTTATCGTGCAATATTCAAGTTTTTAAAAATCCGACCCAAACAAAATTCTACCCGTTTGAAGTGGTCCAGACATCGGTTTTATTAAAATAAATAAATTTATATAGTATTTTAATTATTAAATTATTTTCACTAATTTAAATATTTTTATATTTTAAATTTTTTAAAACTAATTATAAATTAAATAATAATTTGGTTTGGTTTATTTTGATTCACAATCCTACACTCGTGTCTAGATATGCATAAGAATTCAATATCAGATATGAGCACTTCAAGAAAAAAAACCAAAACAATATGATTACACCAAGTTGGTAATGTTAAATTGTGAGTGCTCCTCTCCGCATTCAAGCTTCTAAAATGCAAATATTTTCAAAATACTTTTACGATATAATTTTCAAGAGTTTTCAGGGATACAAACCCAATAGACGTTATGAAACTAGTAGTAAAGGAACCATCAGAGAAGCCTAAAAGCAGACAACTCTTCCCCACACCTGCAGTAATTCAAATAACAATCAAGAAAATTCCAAGCTCGAGTACCTAAAACCTGACATGTTATCAGCTTATGATGTTTTAATAGATTATGTTATTTGGACTAAGTGTGACATGGATATGGGTATGTATCCAACAAAACTATGCTTAGATTTTTCGAAGTTTATTTTTCGAGTATTTGGAGGATACTTGATGGTAATATCCCATATTTATGTATCATACATGTGTTTCGGAGGTGAATATTTTAAGAAAAATGAAGGGTCTAAGCAACATAGTTAATAGATACAAACATTTTACATGGTTTCACACAAGGCCACATTAGTTTAACCGTATGTTACTTGGACTCAGGTGTGAGTGTAAGACACGAGAATGGTTTCAGTGCAGGTATATTTAGTTTATATCACGATTTTTAAGTATTTAGAGAATACTTAGAAGATCATATCCTCATGCATGTGTCATCCGGACATGAGTACTTCAAACAAAAAACAAAGAATTGTAGAACCAAGAGAAACAACTATTATTCTGCAGTAAAAATAAAGCCAGAGGAAACTCTAAAATCCATATTTAAACATTTGAAGTTTTACTCTGAACATAAATTCATATAGAAAGGTAAATCTTAATGCCTGGATAGAAATGTAACGTCAAAACTCATATAGAGTTTGATAAAATCCCTCTTTATTTATAACTAACGAAAAAATTAAAGAATTTTTTTAAAAAAATCAATTAGGAGACTGTTTTTCACCTATCATCTTTCAAAAAAGCATTTCAAGGGTTTGAAGACCAACGACTGAGCCACACGCAACATCCTTCTTTATATGAAATCAACACGAAATTTGTCAATATATCAAAAGCATTTATGTCTGCACTCGTGTTTGACAGGTATTCAGATACGAGTACCAGAATATGACACTTCAAAGACCTCCAACTACATCAAAAAACCTTTAAAAGATTGAAAATATTTATGTAATACACAAACTTGACACTTACATTCTGAGTGATAACGCAATGGTAATGCCAGTATATGGACAGTTTCTATGTCACAAACTTATAACCAAACAAAGGCTCCACCATTATTACCCCAATCTAAACTCATCAACATGCCTCAACTTTCCATCATTTGTTTTTTGGATGTGATTTTTCTAGGAGTGTGTGGTCTGGGGTTCTACAGGCATGTAATTTGCGGAGTGTTATGACATGGGAAATGGAGCTTGGCTGGGCTGTTGCAAGATTAAAAGGCCGATCATTGCTCACCATTATTCTTGAAATGGCATGGAATTCTTTCATTTATTTTGCATGGAGGGAGAGGAACTTGAGAATTTTTCAAAACAAGTCTTCGCAAATAGTGCATATTCCGGTAAATATTAGGATAAAGTACACAAATGGTCATTAAATTATCTCCAAAAATACAAAATGGTCATCAAACTTTTAAAAGTTACATAATGGACATTAAACTTTAATTTTTGTTACATAATGGTCACTGAGCCGTTACAGAAATTTGAATAATAGAACATTTAATCCTCTATATCGACACATTCAATCAACTTATTTCTAATTTAACCCTCATTATTGATGTCTAAATTGATTGAATGTGTAAATATTGAGGAGTAAATCAATACAAATTTTCATAACTGCAACATTTCCTTGTTAACAACAGAAATCATATGATATCTAGGGACCATTATGTAACTTTGAAAGTTAAGTGACTATTTGTGTACTTTACCCTAAATATTAAGGAGACTGTTAGATTTCGGCTTCTAGGGAAGCCTATTCGTAGATTGAATGTTGTAAATATGATGCCATTGTATTAGGAGGTTTTCTGGTATAGGTTATTTGTATAGAGGCTGTACTGGATTGTAGCATTTCTTTTGCCCATTGGATAAATAAGAACTCTTTTATCCAAAATCAAAGCCGTCTCAATCCCAAAACAAAAATCATATGATATCTGGTCACTTTCAAAATAAAATCTCAAATACCCATTAAAAAGAAGTAACGGAATATAAAAAAAATTGTAAAACCCAGGTTTCAATTTTCAATATCAAGAAATAAAATAATTACTTCATAAAAAAAAATTACCACTACCACCAATTAAAAAAAGCTTAATAAGGAAATCATAATCAGCCCGAGCTCTTGCCGGTGGAGCAGCCATCGATCCTCAAAAACCAGACACAAAGATCCCAATATAAATAAAAAAAAATCTAAATCCCTTCTCTTACTTATCTGCATTAAAAAAAATCATTTACAAAACAAAACAAAATTCAATTCAAAAAATCAAATTTGGGAAAATTAAAAGAGGATGAGAAAACCTAACGTGCCGAGTGAGAGAGAAAGTCCAATGAATTTGGGAATTTGAATTTCCCGTTTTACATGTATATAACAGTTCGGTTCGTGCAATGTGATTAGTTTAAATTGTGTGTTTATATAGACTTCCGCACATGTGATATTGATTTGAGTTTTTTATTTCTTTTTTATTTCTATTTTGAATTAATAATGCACCTGAAAAAAAAGAATTAGGGAAATATGGCACCTTTAGATTTATTTAATGATCTACAAACTCAACTCGAAAAAATTAAATTTTTCAATTCGACTTGACTTGAAAAAAATTTAAAAAAATTGTGTTGTAAAATAAAAATTTTAATAACTCAAATTTTTTAGTAATTAATGGATCAATTTTTAAGTCTACTTCGAGTCCTTCAATCCAGGTTCGAGAGTCTGTTATGCGTGAAAAAGATTACAGTATCCCATAACGCTCAAAATTAATACCCGTAAAATTTACATGTTGTCTCAAGAGAGAAAAAAATAATGAAAATACATGTTTTAAATAAACAAAACAAAAAACTGTCAGTGATAATAAATAATAAAAAAACATAAAGGGAACTAACTATAAATAATGAAAAAATGACCACAATATTGTGGTTGAATTTTTTCCCCAAAATATGGTTGAAGCAGGTTTATTTCAAGATCTATAGTGAATTACCGTTCGAATCAGAACTCGAATAGATTTCTATCTGTTTTTGAACAATGTTATGTGAAAAAATAATAAAAAAATTCGTTTAAAATCAGATAGCTTTCAATCCGAGTTCAAATAGTGCTTTTCTTTTTTTGCCACGTGGTAGCATGGGAGGGCACCTGGCACTGTTCAAAAACGGGGTGCCCTCCACCTGAGTTTAAACAGTGTTGCACAGAAGACGTGCGATGGTGGTGCATGCATGCAGGGCAGGGTGATGTTGCATGCATGCTTGCAGTGGGCGGTATATATATGCATGCATGGGAAGATGGTCACGAGAAGAAGAAGAGAGGAGAGTGCCCGATTTGGAAAAATTTTCTTTTTGTATATATATAGGGGAGAAGATGGTATATAGAAGAAGAAGAGAGGATAATGTCGGTTTGGAGAAAAAAAAGAGTGAGTTTGAGTTAAAAATTTGAGAGAGTTTGAAGTTATATTCGAGAGAGTTTGAAGATATATTCAAAGACGGTAAAAATCTGAAGTATATTTGTTTGTAGATCTTTTCGGTTTCCTAATAAGTAAGTAATTTGTTTTTTAATTAATTTGGTTTTTTTTAATTAGAGGTGTTTGTAGATTTAATCTTTTTATGTGATTGATGATATATTTGAATGATAATTATTTTTTGTTGAAGGATTTGGACCATATTTTTTTGGGGTTTATCGTCTAATCCTGTAAGTATTTTTCATTAATGTATTTTTTAATTTTAAAGTTTGATGTTTGAAATTTTGATGTTAAATTTGTGTATTATAATTGAAAATATTTATTTCCCGAACATGCTGAGAAAATGATAATTTATTTCCCTTCCTAATTAAATGGTGTTTTTTCCCGATTAGTGGAACAAAATTTTCTTTTAGCACGTTAGGGACTGAAATAAAAAAAGTAAAATGAAAATGCTAATAATAAAAAATGATAATAGAAAATGATTAGAACTTTTATGGTAATAAGTAGTAACTAATCAAGTCCTATGTGAATGCGTATTTTAAGTCAAAGATTTTATCCATATAAAATTAAGGCCAAATATAAATTAGTTAATTAGCGAATCTTAATTCGATCTATTTAAAATTTATTTTTTTGATTAAATAGTGTTACAATAATATTTTTAAAATAAATATTGAAATTCGAATCTCGAATATAAATCAGTTAATTAGCGGATCTTAATTCGATCTATTTAAAATTTTGAATGAATACTAATTTGACCAATTTTGTATTTTTTATTTATTATTATCAACTTAATTGGTAACATTAATTCAAGTATTTGGATTAAAACTAGTTTCTTGGACACGTGAAAGTATATTTACGTCTTTAATTTTCTTTATTTGATTAATTATATATTTTTTATGTAATAAAAATAATTAAATATTTTATACTAACATATTTTTCTTATTTATAAATTTATAATAGTTTTATTTACATTAAAAATTAATATAAAATGTAATTTAATATTCATTGAACTTTATCTATTATTTTTCAGTTTTATTATTATGATAAACATTTACATATGTTTAAGTAGAAAATAATTTAAAATAGTAAGATATGTTTTGGGAAAATTAAAAAATTAAAAATTAAAAATTTTAAAAAAATGATAAACTATCTATTGGCATTAATTAAGAAATTAATAATTTAAAATAATGATAAAATTTATGTAAATCAAATCAAATGTTTTAAATAAATTTATTATAAAAGTGTGATATAAAGAAGAAGAAGATTTGGAGAAAATTTTGTAGGTAGATAAGATATGTATTTTTTTTAATTTTGAAGTTTGATGTTTGAATTTTTTATATGTTTGAATATTTGGAAAAAATAGAGTTAGTTAGTTCAGTTAGTAGTAGATGTAATTATGTAATTTTTTTTAATGTAGTAGATTTAGTTTTGAGTCTTAATAAATTCTTTCTTCTCTTGTAGGATGGCTGGTGAAGCTCCTTTATTGCGATTACATGATCGACATATTACTAGTCTCACGGTTGATGAGATGATACAAATTTTTTTAATAATTTATTTATTAAAAATTCAATAACTTTTTTGTTTGTTTGTTTGTTAATAATATTTATTTATTAATGTAACAAGATGTAGAGGATACATTTAAGCATTATCTGACCATGGCCAAAAATCATCCGGATGATAGAATCATTGAATGGTTCCAAAGTTCTGGATTTTATCATGCAACCTTTATTCGGGGTACAAGTTGGTGCCCGGGTTGATTGCCGCTCTGATTGAGCGTTGGAGGCCAGAAACCCATATGTTCCATATGTCGTGTGGGGAATGCACGATCACACTTGAAGACGTGGTCATGCTTATCGAGGTCCCGGTAAACGGGGCACCATTGATCGAGCAGATGAAAGATTCAGCCAAAGCACTTTGCTTCAAATACCTTGGGAAGGTGTCGGGTCCAAGAAATTTGAGTGGATCTCGTGTGAAAATGAGTTGGTTGCAAAGTGAATTTAAACTCAGTGAGTATAGTTATGTTGATGTGATTTATAATGCCAGTCGAGCCTATATTCTGCAACTCATTGGAGGTATACTGATGCTGGATAAATCTGGAAAAATTGTTAATACACGTTATCTACCCTTTTTGAAATATCCATGGGAAGCTGCTAAATATAGTTGGGGATCAACCATATTAGCGTTCTTGTATCGTGAGTTGTGCAATGGCGCTAAAATAGAAAATGGTCGTATGGTTTCACGGTATTGGTGGTTGTTTGTTGTTGCTGCAAGCGTGGGCTTGGCAGCGACTTCCTTTTTGGACACCGATTGCTCGAACACCAATTTAGTTCCCTCTTGTCACCAGATAATTATATTGATTTGGAGTTGAATTTTTAAATTAAATTTATTTTTTAAAAACATTTTTGTGATTTATATACAGATGGTGTGAGAAAAAATCGCACATGGGGTTGGCGAACAACAACTTGAGAGTATTTGGAGCTCAAATTGATTTGTACTGTTAAGATCACGTATCCGGTTAAATGTATTGGTCAAATTTTAGTTAAATATTAACAATTTATTATTTATGTTATAATTAGACGTCTTATTATAATAATCTTGATTTTGTAGTTTATTTGGATGCTGTACAATGATGATCGCATTTTTGTGCCGGATGATCTGATGATGGATTCTACTTTGTGGTGTAGTGTTACATAGTTAATCCACTTTGCGATTGTCGAGTTCAATTTGCCGATAAGGTGCTAAGGCAATTTGGCTTCCACCAGCCGATTCCGTATATTTACATTAATCATGACCATCTGCACGATTATGATGGACGCGCAGGGCAGAAGTAAATTGGAAAGTCATACATGTCGAGTATATTAATATGTGGAACAATAGAGCATCAACGTTACCGCTTCGCGCGCACCAATCGAAGATGATGATTTTGATTTTGAGCGGTCAAAGTACTTGATCTATTTTTCTTAATAATGGAATGTAGTACTTAACTGCGGTCGATGGACGGGAAGAATGTCAAAAATATAAGAAAAATATAGCGATAATGGTGAATCTTCAAAGAGTGCAGCGGGTGCATCTTAAAATCTTGTGTGGAGTCAAAACCTCGAAGGTTGGCCAAACACGTGGGTACAACCAGAAATGGGCCCGACAGTTATATGGGAAAAAGAATCGGCTCATACATATGTATAACTAGAAGTTGGCCCGTGCTCTTCAGATACTAACGGGTTTGATGATGTTGTTTTATATACACCGAGTTTTTTCCTCCACAGTCATCTATTTACTCCAACTTTGGACAGAACATGGATTTTCAGGAAAATGCAAAATTTCCTGAATTCACATGGATTTTCAGAAATGCATGGATTTATTCACAACACCGCCTCGTATGCCCTCGGTGAATGAGGAGGTGAGCTACAATGAAGAGGATGCTGAAGAGGATCTTGTGGCACCAAAAAGGCCACAACATGCTCGACGACCGTCGCGTTCTTATCTTTCGACCGAACCCCTTCACGACCAGAAATTACACAAGAAAAAATGATTTTATGTACTTTGTGTAATACATTAGAGGCATTTCAGTATGAATTTAAAGGTTATTGTTTTTTATTGTTCAGTAATTATCTTTAGTTATTAGTGATTTAATATTTAACCTTAAATGTGATTAAAATTAAAACCCAAACTAAACTAAATTTATGTATAATTTGTAAAAATTACAAACCACACCAAATCAAAGTTAAAAATTTTAAAATAAACAAAGTGAAAAATGTTTTTTAACATTTTGAAATACAAACATAAAATTTTCAAATACGAATAATATATATTTTTGAATACAAAGATAATAAATCACCGAGGTATAGGCACATATCTTAGTTCATTTGGACATTTTGATTTTGAATGGCCTTCAGCTCTAAATATAGTACATATCTTTCGTTGCTCATTCTCTCTGTGATGAAGATCCATACTAGTGTAGATGCGAGTCGATCTAGGTCGGGCAATTGGATTTTTCTACGAAGTGTAGGATCTGGTAACCATTTTTTATGCTCTACTGACAGCCAATACATTGAATTCGGGATCGGTGGGAACTTAATTCTATAAATATCTAACATCTAATTGAGATTGAAGCATTGATCAACATATGTGTACGGGTCAATATTGGCGAACATACATGTTGCAACTGCATGAGCACATGGATATCGCCACGCTAGGAACTCGCCACAATCACACCACGTACTTCTAAAATCGACTCGAAATATATTTGAGTGGTGTA
Source organism: Hibiscus mutabilis (assembly GCA_019671005.1). Taxonomy (NCBI): domain Eukaryota; kingdom Viridiplantae; phylum Streptophyta; class Magnoliopsida; order Malvales; family Malvaceae; genus Hibiscus; species Hibiscus mutabilis. The sequence goes on from CM033722.1 coordinate 23,656,158, forward strand.
CTTCATTTTGGGTTCTAGAACCAACAACATCAAATGTCTGATTCATTCGGTCGAATGCATGAACGGTCATCGACTTTTTGTATTCTTCACATTCTTATCCATTTTTGTCACAATAGTAGGAGCCTAACGTTGTCCCTGTTTATTAAGGACTGGACCTACTTCCCTTTAACAGACCAACCCTTAGCCAAATGGTAGTACGTTTCTGTCAGCAAGCTTGCTATAGGGAGATAACGTAAACCTTTCAGTACTCCATTTATGCACTCCACAAGGTTGGTTGTCATTTGCCCGTATCGTCTACCACCTTCGTCATATGATTGGGCCCATCTTTCTCTCTCGATATTGTTGGCCCAACTCCATATACGTTTGTCGTATTTCTATAAATTTGCCATCTTTCTCTCAAATTATGTCCGCAGTAGTTGATACCCTGTGCCATAATATGTGTTGTTAGCATCTATAAAAATCAAAGCACATAACTGCATATAACGGAGTTTGAAAAAATAATACTTACCCATTCTTAAAATCTCACTACGAAGGTATTGATTTTTGAACTACTCGTAGCTATTCTTATCGATGTGACGAACGTAGTATGCAGGGTATGCGTGTGGAGGTATCCAACGACTTTCCTTTCGATTAATTGATGCTTTGATAGCTATCCCTTGATGAGAGATAATGCATATCCCATCTTCTCGGACGACATGGTCACGTAAATTGGTTAAAAAAATCCAAGCTTCAGTCGTCTCCCCCTCAATAATTGCAAATGCAATCAGAATAACATTGATATCACCATCTTGCGAAACGGCAACCAACTATACATGAGAGTATCTCCCGTACAACCATGTTCCATCGACTTAGATCATACGTTTACAAAATGGAAAGCATTCAATGCATGGCTTGAACGCCCATAATAGTTGATGGAAAAATTGATACCCATGAAGCAGTTAGCCTTGCCGGTCGTATGCATCCTTTGTTTGATACCTCACTATGGTGCCTGGGATGAAATGTGTCATTGCTATTAATAAAACTGGTAGTTCATTATACAACTTATCGTACCGTACACCGAATGCAATGCCTTATCCCTTGCACACCACCCCTTTCTTGTATTTTATTTGATACTCAAATTGTTGTACAATAGTTGCCTGAATTGCTAAAACGGGAACCCTTAAATTTGCTTTGACCAACTTCATCACGTGATGGCTTATTACGCTCGAGTCTAATTTGGTGTGGATCTGGTCGACATATGTTCGTAAACATCTGTGATTGCCATTGTACTTTGTGACCTCCCAACGATATATCTTCTTAAGCTTTGATACTCAAATCTTCCAATTGCACAATTCTCCATATTTCACACACTTCGCAAAGAAAGTCATCAGGGTAGATTCTGCAACCACGTAGTCCATATGCTGCACGCTGCTATACTCTTTAATTATTAATATAGCTTCATTATTTTGATTAAATTGAAGCCCATCAAATAATTCACCATGCTGACTCGAAGTTGATTGGGGCATATCCAAGAATTGCGACACCCTCATTGCATCAAAATCCACCGAGTTCATGTGAGCAAGAGGTTCATACAATGTAATGTCGCCCCCGATCGGAAAAAATTCTCCAACACCAAACTCAGGGGCATCACCAACATCATCAGGGAACAAATCGGGATCCTCAATATCTTCATCTTCGCTATAATCTTTAAGTGATTCTCCCCATCGACCTCGTAGGTTCTCAACATTAGCATTATCTGTCGGATCAACATTCGGATCAACAGTCGACCCACTTGTCAACATTGCCACAAAACTACCTTCGGACATATCAAACTCATTACCGAAACCTATTTGATTACATTCCCCAACTATGTTTCTAGATGGGCCGGGAATATCACATACCTCAACAAACAACTTGACATTTCGAATATCCATAGATTCATGCTCTGCAATCATTATTCTCACATCTGTATTATCTTCGATAGCTATTGCGGAATATCTGACTGGATTATGACATGTCAGCCACCGATATCGCAAACCATAAATTTGAGCTCCAATTTTCTCAGATATATTTTCCTTCATTACTCAAAGCGTGATTTCTTTTTTAAATCTCATCTTCGTAGGGCTTTCAGATTCAAAAACAATATCGACATCATTTTTCACAATTTGTCCATTATAATGGACAATCGCCACAAATCTATTGTTGCTCATTTTCTTTGCATGTTCGGGAAATAAATATTTTCAATTATAATACACAAATCAAAATGAATTACACTATCACTAAACCTAATTTTAAACTATAAATAACAATAAATAGTAATTAGGATTTTCCCACTACTATATTCCTAAACAAAAATAAAACATTCATCGTTTTAACACAAAAATTAAATTTCAAAAAACATAAAATGTTTTACGGATAAAATAAAATAAAAATTTTAAACCGACATACAATATTTTTCCCCACAACTTTCTTCTTCTTTGCTTCTTCTTCTTCTCTTTCTTTACTCAATTTTTTACTCATTTTTTCTCTAACAAATTACCTTCAACGTAACATATTTTAAAAAACTATAATTTTTACCTTACATACCCTACATGAATTTTATTTGCACTAATAATTTTCAAATCAAAAAATTTACACTGCCTAAAATCATTATAACAATTAAAAAAATTTACTCGACGTTTTTTCTCACTACTATATTCCTAAACAAAAATAAAATATCCATCGTTCTAACACAAAAATTAAATTTCAAACAACATAAAATGTTATACAGATAAAATAAAATAAAAATTTTAAACCGAATTATAATATTTTTGGCACAACTTTCTTCTTTTCTTCTTCTTCTCCTTCTTCACTCAAATTTTTACTCACTTTTTTCTCTAACAAATTACTTTCAACATAATCTATTTAAAAAATTCCCATTTTTCCATATACACCCATATACAAATTTTATCTACACTAATAAGTTTCAAATAAAAAAATTTACACTACCCCTATATACTTTAAAATTATTATAGCAATTAAAAAAACACTCGAGTCAGATTTTTCAACCTGCCCATTGTCATGCATGCACCATTGCCACCCTGCACCACTGCCACCCTGACCCAGATACTATTCAAACTCGGGTAGAGGGCACCCTGTTTTTGAACAGTGCCAGGTGCCCTCCCATGCTGCCACGTGACAAAAAAAAAGAAAACAACTATTTGAACTCGGATTACAAGCTATCCGATTTTAAACAAATTTTTATTATTTTTTCACATCATAAATAAGAATAATAAAAAGTATAAATTTAAAGAATATAAGTAAAATATGTTTATATATACATATTAATAATAAACAATATTAAAAATGTATAAATAATATATATACAAATATTTCAAAAATATAATTAAAGAAATATATGATAATATTTAGGGGTGTTCATAACTAGGTACTCGAAATTTCAGGTACCTGGATTTTCAGGTACTAAAAATATCGGCCCGTGATCTGGCCCATTAACAATAGGTACCCGTAAGTCATGTACCTGTAATAATCGAGTAACCGCAATTTCGGGTCACAGGGTATCCAAATTAAATTTGTACAATTTTTTTACAAATCATAAATTTTAAAATAATTCGAAAGGACAAAATTAAAATTTAGAAGTTCAAATTACATAATAACATAATACAAACATAAAGTTTAAATCCAAATTATATAATAAAAAATTACATAATCAAAAGATAAAATTTAAAAGTAAAAAAAATACAACTAAAGATAAAATAAAATAAAATCGTGTAATCATCATGGGCATGAGATATTTGAGAACGATATTTAAAAATTAGTGTAAAATATTCAAGAATTAAATAATTTAATTTTTAGCTAAAAAACTTAATAATATAAAAATAAATATAAAAATAAAATTATGTAATCATCATCGGCGTCAAGCATTGAGGTAGGTTCGACAATGGACATTTATAGCATTCTATGGAAGGTTGGTGATATTTTGGTGGGACCCGTGGTACATTGAAGAACCGTTAAAAAGTCTATTCGCGCTTGTTCTTATTAACCGTTAACAAATTGGCCTTGGTTCATGAATATATTGTTGTGCGATCATTTGATTACAGGTAATGGGACTCATTTTTTCGCATGGAGATTATAGTGATTGAGGGATAGATTCTGCGGGAGCTGGTTAGTTTGGTATGTCCGATTGTGATTGGACAAGGAGTGTCAGACACGTTAATTTGGAAGCCTGATGCACAAGGGCCGTTTTCAGTGAAGGTATTAACCCATTTAATGTTGGCATCGCATTGGAGACGAGGATATGAGGGTATATTTCGTTTGGAAGATGATGGTGCCTCCTAAGGTACAAGAGTTCTTATGGTTCCTTTGGTTGAAACTGTTGCCTACGGTAAGTTTCTTGCGTACGCGGGGATTCTCTTTTCGGAGGAACAAGGGCGTTGTGTTTGGTGCGATGGGGCTAGTGATAAGGTGACTCATTTATTTTTTTCTTGCTTGCATATTCAGACTTTGTGGGGATGGGTTCTTCGGTGGTAGGATGTGTGCACACCGTTACCATAAGTGCTGAAAGATTTTCTCTTGTCGAGCTTTCATTGTTCATTTACATGGCAGCTTCATCCGTGGTGGGTGGCGTGTGTGGTTGATGTTTATTATCTTTATGGTTAGCTCAAAATGAGGTTGTTTTTAACGATAAAAGGATGACGTTAGAGAATGTGTTCTTCCTAATTAAGCTTCTTTTGTTTTATTGGGTGAAAGTGTTAACGGGTGGTTTGTGTTGCTGCAAAGCTCAATGGTAAGAAAGCCCACGTTGGTGCATTTTCTCGGCTACACCGATAAGTCCAAGGAGGAATATTGTTTGGTTACCACCTCCCCAGGGTGTGTTGAAAGTTAAAATTGATGGGGCAGTAAGGGGAAAGCCTGGATTGGCTGGATATGGTGGTGTCATACAGGATGCTTTAGGCACAATTATGGCTATTTTTTTGGTCCCTTGGGTCTTGTAGAATCAAACGAGGCGAAACTACGTGTTGTAGAGTGTGCTTTAATGTTATTTGTTTCATCACATTGGCGTGATTGGGGCAGTTTGATTGTTGAATCGAATTCGGTTGTAGTTTTAAGTTGGATATTGCACAAGGTTGTCGCCCATGGAAATTTTGGGACATTTCTTGATTTTGATTGATGCTCATTGTGAGGCGTTGTGTATTTGTTTTACGCATGTGTATCGAGAGGCAAATGGCATCGCAGACGTACTCACTAAGGAGGGTGTGGAGAGGGCATCCTTTTTCTATGATGGCTGGTGAATATGATGCTTTGGGGTGTTGGTTTGGGGTATCATTCGTATAGAGGTTGGTGGTGTGCTTGCTGATAATGGGGTTGTGCTCATGTTCGTGGCATGTCTTAGCGTGGCAGTGTTAGGTGTTGCTTGTTTTGGGGAGGTGTTTGTAGCTTGTTTATTTTTTTGATGCTTTTGTTTTTGGCATGTTGGTTCCTTAACTTTCGTGTATGTACTCCTTTCTTCCAATTAGGTTAGGGAGATTTTTAATAAGGCACGCGACAATTGTTATATGATTTTTCTCCTTAAATAAAAATCATATGTTGCTAATAATATATATATATATATATATATATATATATATATATATATAAAGATAGATAACCAGGCTAGGTACCTATATAGTTAAAAAAAATTGGCCTGGACCCGACCCGTAACTCGAAGAAATTTAATAGGCTGGGTACCCGACCCGGATTTTTTTAAAGGAAAAAATAGTTGTTTATTTTTCACCTGGTCAACGAGTCGTGTATCTCAGATTGGGTAATTTTGAGTACCCCTAATAATATCAATATAATAATAATAAATAATGATAATGATGATAAAAATAATAATAATAAAATGCTAAAAAATAAAACTAAAAATAATAAATATAACTTGCTAAATGTTGAAATTAGAAGACACAAGAAATTAAAGTGCTAAAAGTGTTAATTAATTCATGTGAATTAGGGCTTAATTACAAGAAATGAAAGGTGGAAGAACCTCAAAAACAATTTACCCAAAACATAAAAAGGTAGATCTTAACCGGTTGGATTGGGTTGTGTACATGTCGCATCCAAAATGACACTATTTTGAGTCTGAACGATCCTCCTAAAACGACATCATTTTGACTGCTATAAAAACTTATTTTCTTTGTTTATTTCTCTTCACTCTTCATTCTTTTTTTTTCTTTTCTCGTTCTCTCTTTTATTTTTCCTTCCTATGTATTCTTTTTAACACCTGCAGATCAACCATCCCTCGTTGTCGTTAGTCATTGTCGGTAGGTCACCATCCTTCATCATCGGTGATGGCCGAATGATACCAAATGATATCAGTAGCCTTCTTTTAGTCTCTTGGGTTCAGATCTATCATTTGATTTGTTTGAAAAGTACCCTAAACTCCGTAAATCTGATATTGACCCTTCGACTGTCTGTCCTTCGATCTCTATTTTTAACCGTTGAATCATGATCACTTCAAAGTATATCATTCTTGAAGACACGTATTGTCTTTTCATTGATTGGATTGGATATAATAGTCTCCAGCCACCATGAACCACCAATATGGAAATGTAAGGCTTTTAAATTCTGTTGAGTTGATCAAACAATCAAAATTGGCAAAGAGAGGGGGTGAATTGAAAAATTAAAAGAAATGGAAGGAATGTGCAAGAAATAAAAGTGCAAGAGAGATTTAGAGTGGTTCAACTCTCTCAAAGGAGTCTACATCCACTACCTTAGCTACCACACTAATGATTTCACAAATTCACTCAAATTTGTCTTTCCTTTGAAGACAAGGAGTGACCTTACACTTCTCACCAAGATTTATACACCAAAATCTTGTGAGACCCTTTCCCAAAGATACAACAAATAAGCAAACTTAAGAAATCTCACTAGATAGGTGTTTGCAATAATTAAGATCTCTCTCAAACCCCAAACACTTAAAATAAATGAATACAATGAAATCACTTAAGTGTTTACAAGAAAAACATGCAAATAAGCTCTAGTAGACTTTGGTTATTGCTTGAATATTTTTGGATAGTTGTCTTGTTGTTGAAGAAGCTTTGGAGATTTGTTTCTATACCTCTTCATTGATTTCTAGCCGTTTGGGTTGTTGGGAAATTGAATAGAGCCGTTGGGCTGTAATTTTTCCATATTAAATGTTGTCTGGCAAGGGTGGGTATCGATACACATGTTTTTGTATCGGTACCTACTCAAAATAGAAATAGCCCTTGCAACAAAGGGGCAAGGGTACGCTGGTTAGCGTATCGGTAGGGAGTGATATTTTTACAAGGGGTACCGGTACGCTTCGTACCATACCGGTACTGAATTTGCTCACTAGAAAAACTTGGAAAACTTTAAGGTGATAGTGTATCGGTACCTGTTAGGATTTATGTTTTGATATAATAATTGAAAAATAGTTTTGGACTAATTTGAAAAGATTTCAAAAATAGTTTTAAGTTCAAACAACTTGAAAATAAATTTGAGAAGTTTTTGAGAGGTTTTAGAAATGTTTTAAAGTAGCCAAACTAATGTTTTCAACACATGCATACCGATACGGTATACCCCGTATTGATACGGTCCAAAGGTTTCAGCTATAGTATTTTTCCAGTAACCAAAAACTGTACCGATACGTCCCTAGGCGTACCGATACGAAGTGGATCGTTTCGATACGCCATGTGGCGTACCGATCCAGTTTTCAACCACCCCAACTGCTATTTCCCAACGACTATTTGAATTGCAAGTCGTACCGATACGGACCCTGGCGTTCCGATACGGCGTACCAAAACAGACCAAGGCGTACCGATACGCTTACCCTGTACCAATACGGAAAGCGGCAGAACTGCATTTATTGCGGGAAAAATAAGCCCCAACGGCTCCAATTCAATCCCAACGGTCTCCAACGGCTAGAAACTCAATTGGGAGTATTTAAGGACCCTTCAAGCTTCAGCAACAACTAATGCTTCCATTGTCAACAACATTATGATGCCAAAATTGTCTTAGAGCTTTTAATTCATATTCTTTGTATAGACAACACTTGTGAGTCTTAATTGTTATTTTTGCTCAAGTATTTAGGTTTGGGTGAGTTCTTAAAAGAGTGCAAACATTTACCTTGTAGAGAGGATTCTTTATTTGCTTTATTTCTTTTGTTTGAGAGGATTCCCAAGGCTTGGGTTGTAAGCGTTGGATGCTAGACTTGGTAATTGAGTCTAGGTTGTAAAGGTTGTCTCCTAAGCCTTGTTAAAAGGGGAGAAATCTTAGTGGATTTAGGAAATCCTTAGTGGGGAGCTAAGGTAGTGGATGTAAAGCTTGTTAGAAGCTTGAACCACAATAAATCCTTGTGTCCATTGTCTATATTTTTTGCTTCCACCACATACACCAAAAAATCAACTTCTCCACCACTTGGCAAAAAATTCGGTTGAAGGAATTCGAGCTCAATCCAACTCTTCAGTACCCCAAGACCGTATCGGTACTCAATGCATTCAAGTTTAAACTTCTCTCCAAACTTGTATCGGTACGGGGTTTACCGTACCGGTACTAGTAAGCAATTTTTTTTAAAATACTTTGAATATCGTATCGGTACGCTAAGACCCGTACCAATACTTGTAAGCCAATTAAAATTCCAATGTCAAAAATATGTACCGGTACGCATAGTGTTGTACCGGTACTTGATAGCCAAATTGACTTATTTTGAGTAAAAAAATTAGAAAAATATTTATTTTGAAAGGATTGACTTAGAATAATTTTTTTATCTTTAAATGCTTGTATTTTGTGAGTAATTTCAAGTACCCTTAAAAATTTATTTATTTACAATTAAGTTCTTGTTATATCAAAATTAAAATATGGGTAAACTTCACCGAAGGTCCCTTATGTTTAGGTTTTGTTCTATTTTGGTCACCCATTTTGAAAAAAATTATTTTGTCACTTACGTTTCCGAATGTTATTATTTTGGTCACCAGAGCGTTAGTCTCCATTACTTGGGTAACAGAGAGCTGACATTGCTCATAAAAAATTAAAAAATCCACCTTGGAAGTCAGCTCTAGCACACCCATGTCTTCTTTCGGAGCGTTAGTTTAGCGACTATTTTTTCCGAAGTCGTTACGAAAATTATAAAATTGTATTTGGGGGATTCCCGCTTTTGTTGAAAAATATTTAAAAGAGGGGAGATTTTGGAAAAACACATATTTTGAAAACATAGAGTCGCCATCGACCACTTTAGTAGGCCGAACACCGTAAAAACTAAACCAAAGATTCAAAACTTGGGTTCGCGAGTTAGTTACGGATAGGGAACGGTTAGCACCCCCACACTGCCTAAAATCGATCTAATTTAATAATTAATTTCTAAAATGCATGGTTCGAATATTAAATTTGTCTTGATATCCACGATATCAAAGGAGAAGACACCCGGAGACTGGGATGACACTCCCACTAGAATACCGGAATAAGACCTAAAATTTCTATGCAATATAATAAATGCATGGGCGAGGCATTAATGGCTCGAATATGAAAAGCATCTCACGGTCTACGGTACCACAAAGAGATGACACCCGGAGACTTAGGATGACACTCATATCTGAATACCGAGACCGTGAGAAATAAACTAAACAACAAGATATAAAAATACACGGACAAAATACGAAATGCATGAACAAAAATGATGGGAATGAAAAAAATGCACATGTAACTACCATAAAAATATAATTAAAAAATATATATATTAATTTATAAAACATACGATGTATCATAAATATAAAATATATGCAGTATATCTTACGTAGTATAAAATCAACACAACTATATACAATCATGGTAATATAACATATATGTATATTTGCATATTTAGATATATAACATAAAACAAACCATATACTAACAGATGTAAAACATAATAGGTATTACGTAAACATAATATATGTAAATAAAATATGAAATATGCGAACAATGATTAAAAATAAATGAAACAAAACAGGGAATAAAAATAGAAAGAACACACAAATAATAGACATAAAATAAAGGCCATAAGCATAGAACATAAATAAATTTGTACAAACATATACACATAAAAAGTAATTTAAATAATATATATGTATACATACATATTACCAAATATATTACTATGTGACATACATATATATATTACCAAATACGCAACATATATAACATATAAAATAATAAATGATATACATATGCATATACCATATAAATTTAAACTATGCAATTAATTAAAAAAATAAAATAATAATAAAAAGGGACTAAAAGGATGATTAACACACTGGAAACATGACCCAATTAAAACGAAATCGAGTCAATTAAAACGAAATCGAAAGTTGGAAGGGCCAAAACAATGATTCTCCCACTGAAAACCCGACTAAATTAAAAATGGACGAAATTGAAAACAGATGAAAAGATTTAAGGACCAAGGAGATAATTTAAAAAGGCGGAAGGATACCGGAGCTATTAAATAAGGACGGAGGGGCCATTTGGGTATTAACCCATTTTGAAAATCTAAATTCAGCTTAATTTAAGGACGAAATTGCGAATTTTTGAAAACACAGAGGGACTGAAGATGTAATTTGGCCGTGCGGTAGCCCTGATTTTGTGATTAAATTAGGGCGGAGAGTTTTATGAGGATATTATACCATTTTAAAAAAATATATCTATAAAAGACCCCTTTACCCGATTATGAAAGCTTTTTTGTCATTTTTTCCTTTTATCCTATAATAAACCCCCTCTTTTCTCTATTTTGTTCAAACCAAAAACCCCCAAACTCTCTCAATTTTTCAAAATTCGACGGTGTTTCGGCTACTCCGGCCACCGCCTTCAGTCCTCGACCACCGCTAATGGGTGCCGGAAAGATAAAAAGCCGTCTTTAAAAAAAAAACAACCCGACTAAAATTCCCAAAATCTCCCATTTTTTGTACACAAAACCGAACTCATTTTTAGAAAATAAAACCCCTTTTTTACTCAGATCAACCGCCCGATTCACCATGCACAGCCAGAAATAGAACTGTGAAACTTTTCATTGAACGACGACTATACGGTAGAGTTAAAAAAATTTCTGTATCCTATTTTTTATTTTTCTATTATATTCTATGCTTGCATGTTGAATATTTAAGAGAGAAAAAAAAAGAAAAGATACCTCTGAAGTGTTATTTTTTTAGTTTTATTTCATCTGAAAATCTTGGTACAATCTGTTTGATTACATGAGTTATATATCCTGGATTTTTTTATTCGAACTTGTTTTTGTTTACAAGCAATTTTAAATGAAATTTCTGTTGATGATGATTAATCTAACTTTTTCCCATATTTTATTTTGTTTTTTGGCTATACTGGTGGTTGGGCCGGTGAGATGGTGTCGTACGGCGATTGCGAAAAATTCGACGGCAAGGGCATATGGCGATGAAGACGAATAGATCATTTGGCCAAATTTAATCTCGGTCGTTGGATCAGATTTGATCCAACTACTGAGATCGTTTTGATGATGAACGGCTCATATCACTTTTTGGAGTTGATGTGGCAGCGTTAGATCACACCATGAGGTGCTTAGAAGCCGAGTAGTCTTGCGCGTGCCTAGCATGCGCTCTGAGAAGTCGGATGGCCAGCGCGTGACTCCACGCGATAGATGAAGGGTTGATCTTCTTTTGATCTGGGCCGTTGAATTAAATCTGATCCAACGGCTCAAATAGGGTTGCGCAAAGAAGAAAAAGATGAAATTAGGTTATCGGATATGGGTATTAGGGTTTTTTTGTTATTAAATGGGTTTAGCCTTTTTGGGCGTGATGTAATTATATTAAATGGGTTTTTGATTTGGGTTGTATTTTGGACTTGAGTACTTAATAAAATATGGGTTTATTATTATTCAGATATGTTTATATAATATATATTATATACTACTAATAATAATATAATACATACAATAGTAATATGCATTCATACATGCACACGTACATATATATACATAATAATAGCAACACATACATATAATATATATACATGCAATAAATAAAATACTGATAAACATACACATATACAAACATATATAATACATATTCATACATAATTAATAAACATGCATTACAATTAATCATAATACATACACACATTATTAGATATTCATACACAATCACATAACACATACTCATATTAATAATAATAACACAAATACAATACACATTAACACATACACATTTAGTACATATTAAACACTTATATTAATACTAATAATAGTATATATAGCCGAACAAAAATGAGTGATTAAAGTTAATCGCAGGAAACTTCAGTCCTTCTCTCTCGTATATTTTCTCTGATATCCTCTCTTTATCCCTCCACGTGCCTCTCTGTCTCCTTTTTATATCTCCTCTATTTCATGCAGTTTTCACATGATTAATTAATACTTCGCTTTTTACACCTTTTGTTTGCTTCTCTTTGTTTTATTCCATCATGGAACACCATCAACAGCAAAACCAACAGGCTCCAAATGATATCCAAGATAGTAGTAGCGGTGGCAGTGGCAAAGGAAGCTTTCATTGCAGGCAAATTCAGAGGATTTCTGCTAGACTTAGACAGTACGGTGAAATCGAAGGCTAGAATGTCTTTTATTTGTTTCAGAACCACAAGGCTCGTGAGAGGCAGAAGAAAAAGTTCAATACTTGCACAACTGATCACCATTCACCATCATCATGTCCCCATGCAAAGACCAACCAGTCTCACACTCCCAAACAACAAGTTCCCCACCAACATAAACTCTGATTGTTCTCTCTTTCCCTTTCCTCTTTCTAACATTGACAGGAAACTAGTTTTGTTATTCATCATCATCATTATTATTATTACTACTACTACTTGTGTGTTTGCAGGTTATTCTCCTTCGTCTTCTTCTTTAACCGGTGTGCTTACTGTTGGGCAAATAGAATTTAAAATGAGGAGCAGGATTGCTCAATATCAGTACTTCAAACTATCTACATCCAGGATTGCTCAAACATCTATAAAAGAAACAACTCTTTTATTTCTTCCTTGTAAAAAGGCCAAACAGATTGGAAGTTTTTCTTCAAGCCAAAACGAATTCCCCTTTCAACCTCCAATAATTCACCAGGAGAGGATCCTTTATATATAGTATATAGAAATTTCTTCTTTTTTTAACTCTCAACTATCTATGGTAAGATTGCTCAATATCAGCATGTGGTAGCAGTACAGCAAGTGCAACTGAATCCCTGAGCCACAACTTTGGATGGGTCCGGATCGATCCCGTTTATTCGTGGCCTTACGCTTTCTTCGAGCCGAAAAGATTCATCGATGGAATCCACGAAGAGGGGCAAGAAGACGAAGATTATTACCATGAAGAAGAAGATGCTACAGGTCCACAAATCGAAACCCTCCCTCTCTTTCCCATTTTGAAGAAGCCATGAGTGTGTTAGAGCTGACGTCCAAGGTGATTTTTTATTTTTATTTTTTATGCGCCATGTCAGTTCTCCGTTACCCAAATAACGGAGTTTAACTCTCTGATGACTAAAACAGTAACATTCGGAATTGTAAGAGGTAGGAATACTTTTTTTTCAAAATAGGTGTAAAACAAACTCTAAACATATGAGATCTTCGGTGAAGTTTATCCTTAAAATATGGTTTAACAAATTCTCTCTTTTTCTCACAGCTTTTCGATTCTTCCTTTTTCGTGGGATTTTTCGTTTTCCTCAGTCTGTTTCGAGTCCTCTGTCCAAATCTCGTCTATCCTTCTTTCTTTTCTAATGATCATCGAGTTTTACAAGGATATTTGGATAGTGGTTTTGATAATGGAGATAAGTGTAATACTCGTTTTATATTCGGGCTATAATCGCTCATTTTTTGTTCGAATATAGTATTATTATTGTATTCTATTTTAATAAAAAAATTAAAAAAATAAAAAAAAAATAGAAAAAGAAAGCCACGTGGATGCCATGCATGGCATCACTTTCCACATTTGCCACCCTCCCATGGCTATAAAAGCCTTGACAGCAAGCCTTGGCAGAGACACAAAAAATCAATTGCCAAATTCGCAAGGCAATTGCCAAGCCATTCGGCCATCGAAATGCCAAAGCCATGGCGCAAAGTAGGCGGAAATATTTATTTCTCGGACAGTTTGTTCGATTAGGGGTCCTGTAAAGGTTCGTTCGAGTTGATCTTTGGGCCATGGTTAGATAATGTCGAGATCTCGTTAGAAGTTGGTCGAAGTTTTTATCCGGGCTTCTTGTAGGATAACCTTTGGTCTTTATCTTTTTATTTATTCTAATGTTGCCTTAGATATATGATAATATATATGCAATTATTAGTATGTTTTTGTAATAATATATTTTGTATGTTACTTTTATTTGCGTATTTTAAGTTGTATGAATTATTTACAATATTTTTATTATTATTGGCGTGTTTTTATATTTTAAGTTACGTTTGTATTGTATCAATTATTTGTATGAATAAAATATATTTATATATTATTTAATTGAATTTTAAATTAAAATCTTTTTAGGGATTATTGTAAAAAACGTACCTCGAACGTAAGAGGTGCCGCTTTCCATTAACTTCCAGCAAAATTGCCATTTTATATCTAAAATATTTTTTTTAAAAAAATAGGTTCCTTTATTTGGAATCTAAAAAGAAATTATGCCCCGGGTGTTGGGGTGTAAATTTCTTTCGAACAATATATTTTTCTGAAATATTTCAACGGGATCACAATTTTTAAATTAAATTCAAATTCTTAATTTCCCTCGCTTAGACAATAAATAATCGACCAGGTGCCAATTTTGGGCGTTGTGGGGGTGCTCACCCTTCCCCACACGTAACTGGCTCTCGAACCTGTTTTTCTGGTTTCGTAGACCAAAACTCGTTGTTTTAATAAAATGACGAAAAAACATATTTTATTAAAATAGCCGGGTTTTCAAGTGATCCAATCTCACTTAATTAAATAGATTGGTGGCGACTCCATCCAAAACCACAATATTTTTCGTAAGAGCGGGTCCAGCACCCGTCGCGATGCGGGGCCGTTGTCACGGCTTGGCGACTCCGCTGGAGATCACTTTTTGAGAGTCGAACCACCGGTCAATTATTTTTTGTCTTAACGAATGGAAATTATAAATTCGGTTTAATTTATTTTGTGATCCCTTTTTCTGTTAAATTTTTTACAAAAAAGATTTTGAAAATTTTCCCTAATTTTTTGCATATCATGAGCTCTATACTCGAGCTTTGACCCTTTTAAGTGGGAGTGAGAAGCTACGCCTTCGTGAGGTATCGCCTCCGTGCAGGATAGTGGATCACTTCTGGGATACATCGGTACCTTTACTGCCGTGAGATCTTCATCTCCGCACAGACTTAGGGAAATGTATCCTCCCGAATCGATGTTCTAGCGACAGTTCGGGTACCGTTACTCTAGAACCTAAACCACATATAGTGAACCATAGCAGCCTGCCTTGTTTAGAACTATACCGAATCTCTTCCCGTTTAGAGAGTCACCCGATAGGTGCATGGTAGAGAGAATTAGGGGGTTTCTTTAATTCCTTTCAATGATGCTCTTTAATTTCAGTATCATTTATTTTCTCACAATAAAGCATATACTGGGTATCATGCCGATATATTTTATGTGGGTAGAAAAATATGTTCGGGTAGGATCCACTTTTTGTTTAAAATATGCGGGTAAAAAGCATGATAGGGTAGGATTGCTTTTATTCGAATGAAGCATATCTACTTACAGGTTCTATACCTTTTAATTTTTGCGATACATTATCATTATTGATTATCCTATTCGTACTAACATGTTTTTATTTTTTGCATTGCATTAGCATCTCATTTTGCATGCATTTGCATCATATCATACTGCATAACTATTTCTTGGTCGAGCTTCTAATTCTGAGAGAACTGCGATCGCAGTGATTTTGGGGCATTCGATCTGGCCGAGTCAACATTGGTTTTTCACTCAAGGCTAAAAAATAGATAGCCGTTTCGAAAAGGTTGAAAAAGAATGCGAATATATAAAGAATGACATGAAGCAGAACCTGAGAAGCACATGCCACACTATTGAAAATTGCGAAGCTCTAGGAAACAAGGTGCAAAATCTAATTGAAAATGGTACTTTAAAATTCAACGATGGAGTCCCTGAGATGAACTGACAAGGGGGTAATGTTGGATCTGCCCTGAACCTAGACAACCTTTTTACGACACCTTTGTATCTTAAATCTTTTTTTGAGTAGTGCATGAAACAAACCTTTTGCCTAGGCCCGAAGGCAAGAGGGCATTTTTTGTAAGGGCGTGTGTCCGTTTGTGGTTAATAAATAATGCATTTCTACAAATTTTCTTAAAATTCAACTTATGCATATGTCATGATTTTTTCCATACATATATACATATATGGATATAGGGGGCCCCCTATTTTTGAGAAATCACACCTTTGAAAGAATAAATACTTTTTGCTCATTCATATAAGCATCTTGCATAATTAAGAAATAAAAAATTTATTGCATTACTCTTTATAGAGATTTAACGTGCAAGGACCTAAGGCATGTGTCTTCTTAGAACAAAAGCTTGAAGCCTTCGGAGGTATCCAAAAAATATATAGGCTCGAGAATAAATGGGGCATGTGAGCTCCAATCGACGATGAATTCAATCTCCCCTGAGAAGAAGAAACGAGATGACGTTGATAGAGACCATTCAACTCAAAAATTCGAATTCAGAATAGGAACAACAAAATTTAGGGGGAAAACTTTTGTTGGGGCAAATTTTGAACAAGAATGAAATCAGAAGATTAAGATGAGTCAGAAGAAGAGGACTTCTGCAAGTATTCTATGCATCTCAATTCATCATGAGGGCATACATGAAAGCATATGCATCATTGCATCATCAAACATGCCCATACATCATGGCATCCAGTTTATCATAAGGCATACGTAACTTGAAGATTCCAGCAAGAATTTCATGCACCTTTGCATCATCACAAAAGCATCCACATGCATGTCATTTGCATAAATACATCATCGGAAAATAACTTTGCACTTGTTACTCAAAGGAATTTCTTAACTCCATCCTTCCTCAAGGACATTTTTTCTCAAAAAATAGGAATTTCTTAATTCCATCCTTTCTTAAGGACATTTTTCTCAAAACAGGAATTTCTCAATTTCATCCTTTCTTAAGGACGTTTTTCTCAAAACATGAATTTCTTAATTCTATCATTTCTTAAGGGCGTTTTTCTCAAAACGGGAATTTCTTAATTCCATCATTCTTAAGGACATTTTTCTAAAAATGGGAATTTCTTAATTCCATCCTTTTTTAAGGACGTTTTTATCAAAACTGAAATTTCTTAATTCCATCCTTTCTTAAGGACGTTTTTTTTCTCAAAACGGGAATTTCTCAAATTCATCATTTTTTAAGGACGTTTTTCTCAAAACAGGAGTTTCTTAACTTTGTCCTTCCATAAGGACATTTTCCTCAAAACAGGAATTTCTCAATTCCATCATTTCTTAAGAACGTTTTTCTCAAAACAAGAGTTTCTTAACTCTGTCCTTCCATAAGGACATTTTTGTCAAAAACAGAATTTCTTAATTCCACCATTTCTTAAGGATGTTTTTCTCAAACATGAGCTTCTCAACTCTGTCCTTTCATAATGACATTTTTCTTAAATTGGAATTTTTTTCATCCTTTCGTAAGGATAATTTTTTCTCAAAAAATAGGAGTTTCTTAACTTCGTCCTTCCATAAGGACATTTTTCTTAAAAAAATAGGAATTTCTTAAATTCTATCATTTCATAAGGATATTCTCCTTAAAACAGGTCTGGCATCCCTAAACACGAAGAAACATATCAACGTCGTCAACAAATTTCAACATCCTTGACACAAGAAGTGGGGCAAGTATAGTCTGGCTTCTTCAACTAAGAAGGAACATACATCCTCGATAGGAAGGAGTGAATCAACCAAACAAACATTCAAATCAAACTTTATAGTCTCATTATGAAATAGTTAATTTATAACTCATTTTGACCAAATACATTTTTTAAACTTTTGCAGGTCCTATCTCACCCGTAACATGGTGTAGCAGATCAACTCTCTTCTACAGATCCTTCATCTCACAAAAATGTGGAACAGATCGTACGCAACAACAATTTTATTCCTCTGAGTTTGCAGCAAATTAAGCACGTCAATTGTCTCGTCTCCCTGAAGTGGCAGTGGAATGGGTACACTAACAAGTTCATCTCTCTAAAGTGGCAGTAGAATGGACACCTCAACCTTCTCATCTCCCTGAAGTGGCAGTGGAATGGGTACACCAACAAGTTTATCTCTATGAAGTGGTAGTAACATGAACGCCTCAACTATCTCATCTCCCTGAAGTGGCAACGAAATGGGTACACCAACAAGTTCATCTCTCTGAAGTGGCAGTAGAATGGACGCCTCAACCGCCTCATCTCCTTGAAGTGGCAGTGGAATGGGTACACCAACAAGTTCATATCTCTGAAGTGGTAGTAGAATGGACGCCTCAACCATCCCATCTCCCTAAAGTGGCAGCGAAATGGGTACACCAACAAGTTCATCTCCCTGAAGTGGCAATGGAATGGACACCTCGGCCATCTCATCTCCCTAAAGTGGCAGTGGAATGGGTATACCTCAACAAGTTTATCTCCCTAGAGTGGCAGCGGAATGGACCTCTCAACCGTCTCATCTCCCTGAACTGGCAGCAGAATGAATACACCGACAAGTTCACCTCCTTGAAGTTGGTAGAAGATCCTACATTTTTTCAGATCTCGCTTCGCCGTTGTTGGTGCAGCAGGTCAGATTTTTGCCATGTATAGTTTCTCCATTGTTGGTGCGACTAGACCAAATATTTTTCTCGAGTTTTCTCTCCGGATGTATGGTTATTAAAAAAAACACAAAAACCAAAAAAAAAACAAACAAATAAAACAAATAAAACAAAACAAACAAAAAAGCAAAAAAAGGCAGAAAAGAAGAAGAAGAAAACCAAAGCTCTCTTCGGATCACGCTTCTTCATTAGAGTAGAAGCCTAATCAAATTTTCCTCTTCTGATCTTGTCTCTTCGTCAGTGTTGTAGACGGATCAAAAGCATTTTGACAAGTCTAACAGAAATGTTGGCATAATGTACTTGAACACGGTAAAGTTTAAGATAGTGGACAATTCAAATGTCCATCGAAAATCCATTTTCACGAATGGTCGAAGGAAAATAAATCCTTAGGACAAATCCAATTTCATGGTTGGTAAAAACTGATTGTACCTAGGGGAATGGTACAACTAGCCCGGAGCAAATGACTACCGATAAAGGCAACTTAAATCCGTTGATCCCTGTGTATTTGGGAAAAATGCAAAAGAGAACTATGAGCTGAACTCTGGATCAAAACTTGCTGACTTACGGTCTTGCCTCCTCGGCGATATCGTAGCTGGGCCAAACCTTCATTTTCAGACCCTGTGTCTTCATCAGAGTTATAGCCGGATCAAGTTTTGCAGACCTTACCTCTCCGTCAGTGTTGCAGTTAGGTCAAATTTTCTCCAGACATTGCATCGTCGTCATAGTCGTAACAAGCCGAGCGCATTTTGTCTCCTCCAACGATCACCTCAAATTTTGTCTTCTCCAACAGATCCTCCATTTTGAAGATTTTGCTTACAAGAAAGGCCGAGCAGATCAAGTGAGGCTCAAGAAGGAGCGGTGGCTAATAAAAGGAGCCCATACCTAATCGGACATAAAATGGTTATTCTTTCATCTTTGCTCTATTTCCTATTACATAGCAAAGAGCACAGAGGGACAGCTGTAATACCCATTTTATGTCCGAGTTATAATTGCTCATTTTTGTTCGAATATAATATTATAATTGTATCCTATTTTAATAATAAAAAAGCAAAAAAAGTAAAAAAAAAAAAAAGGAAAGCAACGTGGATGCCATGCATGGCATCCACTTTCCACATTTGCCACCCTCCCATGGCTATAAATAAAAGCCTTGGCAGAGACACAAAAAATCAATTGCCAAATTGGCAATGAAATGCCAAAGCCAAAATTGGCAAGGCAATTGCCAAGCCATTCGGCCAAGGCAAAATGGCCACGGAAATGCCAAAGCCATGGCGCAAAGTAGGGGCAGTGCCCCTTTTAGATTCGAGAGCAGTGATTTCGCCGGGAATATTTATTTTTCGGACAGTTTGTTTGATCATGGGTCATGCAAAAGTTCGTTCGAGTTGATCTCTGGGTCATGGCTAGATAATGCCGAGATCTCATTAGAAGTTGGTCGAAGTTTTTATCCGGGCTTCTTGTAGGGTAACTTTTGGTCTTTATCTTTTTATTTATTCTAATGTTGCCTTAGATATAAAATATTATATACGCAATTATTAGCATGTTTTTGTAATAAATATATTTTGTATGTTACTTTTATTTGCGTATTTTAAGTTGTATAAATTATTTACAATATTTTTTTATTATTGGCATGTTTTTATATTTTAAGTTACGTTTGTATTGTATCAATTATTTGTATGAATAAAATATATTTATATATTATTTAACTGAATTTTAAATTAGAATCTTTTTAGGGATTATTGTGAAAAATGTACCTCGAATGTAAGAGGTGCCGCTTTCCGTTAACTTCCAGCAAAAAATGTCATTTTATATCTAAAATATTTTTTTAAAAAATAGGTTCCTTTATTTGGGATCTAATAAGAAATTATGCCCCGGGTGTTGGGGGTGTAAATTTCTTTCGAACAAAATATTTTTTTGAAATATTTCAACGGGATCACAATTTTTAAATTGAATTCGAATTCTTAATTTCTCTTGCTTAGACAATAAATAATCGACCAGGTACCAATTTTGGGCGTTGTGGGAGTACTTACCCTTCCCCACACGTAATTGACTCTCGAACTTGTTTTTCTGATTTCGCAGACCAAAACTCGTTGTTTTAATAAAATGACGCAAAACAGGTTTTATTAAAATAGTCGGATTTTTAGGTAATCCAATCTCACCTAATTAAAAAGATTGGTGGCGACTCCATCCAAAACTATAATATTTTTCGTAAGAGCGCGTCCAGCATCCGTCGCGGCACGGGGCCGTTGTTAATAAGGATGAAAATTGAGTTTAAATTTTGAATTGAACCTACGTTGCAGAACCTTTACAGCGGTTCTCATGCTTCTAAAGTACCCACCTGATGGCGCACAATGTCAATGGAGAAAATCTTGCATCTCTTCATCCGGTACACACCTTCTAATGATTTGATCATTGCATTTTTTGAAGAGATATGGTTTGTTCTAGAAATATGTCCGCGCATCTCTTAAATTTTTTTTCTTCCCTGGTTGTTTAGTTCTTGTGGCAATAAACCACTCACCAAAAGAATTTACATAATCTACATAAGAGGGCAATGTCTCCACATTGAGCAGCATCTCATCGGGAAATTTTTCTTATATTTGTGACTTGTTTCCGTCTTCGCTTCCGACTTCAAGGCAAGACAAGTGATCAAGTCAACTACTTGATTCTCGACACCCATTTTATCTTTTATCTCGTTGGGTGACTAAAATAGAGAGGGCTAATAGTTTAGTAACCTACGGTGTTGTTTACCAAAATTTATATAGGGGTAAATTATAAATTTTATCACTTAATTTTTTTCTCACTCTTATTTTGGTCAATAAAGTTTTTTTTTTAATTTAATCATTGAACTTTCGATTTGTTCATATTTTGGTAGACTGTTTTTTTGCTTATATAATAGCCATGTGTCATCCAGGTCATTTTCTTTATTTTTCTCTTTCTTTTTTTATTTTATTTTTTCCCTCAAAGATGAAAGTTTTACACTTTCATCCTTGTTTCATGTTGAGGTTGAAATCACCATTATATGGTGTCTTTTCCGACCACTCGAGACACTAATGAACTCACCTCGTCATCTTCTATCCTTCTATGAGTTTAGATTTCTCCGTAATCACTTTAAAACTAACGAAACTCAATTCAAAACTTAAAACTCGTAAAACCTCGAATCACTCTTATCTATAATCCACCTCCCCACTGTTGGGATTTGAAAGAAGATTTTCCATAGTCGAGAAATCAAAGGTAATCAAAGATTAGAAGTTTTTTCACAAAAAAACTAAAGAAATTTTTGGTATCATTTCATACTTTTTAAAGATAGATGTTCAATCATAACATCATTAAGTATTTAATAATATATTGATAAAAAAAGCAAATTAAAATTCAATAATTAAATTAAAAGTTTTAAACTTTAGTGACCAAAATAAAAGTAAAAAGAAAATTGAGTGACAAAATTTGCCCTTTCTAAATTTCACAAAAAACACTATAAAATTATAATAATTTATATAATTGTATAGTATTTTATGTGATAGAGCATTGATGTAACTTTAACCCAACATATTTATTCATTCCAGAACTATCTGATAATTTTTTTTGTTGATAAAGTCTTATTTATTGCAAATAAAGAGAGACAAAGTCTTACAACAGAAAACGCTATAATAAAGGGAAATAACGTAAAAGGAAATAAGACAACGCAAATAAAATCCATCTGGCAGTTCAAGAGACAGATGCCAGAGGAGGGAGACAACCGACAAGATCTTCAACCGGAGGAGGGTAGACAGGGAGGAAATCAGCTGAAGAAATAAAACTTGGGGTGCTCTAAAGCCTGGATAAAAAAAAACCCAATAAAACGAGACCCGCACCGGCCTCAAGGAGGAATGATGGACCGCTTGTCATCTGCAGCCAATCGGAGAGCTTGATCCGGAACATCTTCAACCCAGAGACGGTCTTCTAGGCGGCGGCATCCCTCGGCAGCAATTGCATGTGCAACCTTGTTGCCGTTTCTGCCAATGAAATCAAAAGTGCAAGAAGAGGACCCTGATAGCACCTTTGCATCACGGATGTAGAGAACCATTTCCGAGAGATCAGCGTCGCGAGAGTGGAGCTTGCATATTGCTGCTCGAGAATCGCTTTGGAGAATGACAAAACGGAGACCCAAATTGATAACAAATTGAAAGCTTGGACTATTGCGTTCGCCTCCGCTGCAAAACTCGAAGGAATCAGGTAATTTAATCGGTAACCAGCCCCTAGAATTTCACCTTCAAAGTCTCTGATCACAAAACTTGAACATGATTTATTCTCCGAAACTGAGAAAATGGCATCAACATTTACCTTTGCAGTTGGGTATGTTGGAGGTGACCAACGAGCTAAGACTTGAGTGTGTGTGTGTGGGGGGGGGGGGGGATGCGACAGAGAGGAGGATAGAGCTTCCAGTTCAACACAGTGACCTCTGATGAAGGTGAGAATATCCTCCAAACGTTGTCTGAAGCCCTCATGAACCAGTTTATTTCTTGATAGCCATAGTGCCCATACTGTGATAGCAATTGTTATATGGTTTTGTTTTTGATAATGGTTGAATAACCACATAAACCAGTCCCCCAAACTTAATTGATCTGCAACATGTGACCATGTAACACAAAGTTTCTGCCATAATAAGCGAGCATATACACAATCCCTCGCTACATGAGCATTATCTTCCATCCCAACACCGCAACGAGGGCAAGTTGGGTCACAAATAACTCTTTTGACAACCAAATTCAGCATTGTAGGTACATAGTTATTAGAGAACCTCCAGAGCATAATACGAAATTTAGAAGGACATTTTATATGCCATATATGTTGAAACACAGTAGCATTAGGAGCATAATCTGACTCAGGATGAACAAGTAGCTTGTAGCCACTTCTAACTGTATAGGTACCTGATTTCTCGCCCTTCCAATAGAGGAGGTCTTCATGACTGAATCTTGGCAAGGGCATGCCTAGAATAGCAGTAGCTTTCATTGTTGTTGAAGGTAGAGTTTATTAGATCAGAGTCCCATTTACCTTCATGTGGGATGATTAAATCCGACACCCGATGGAGGTGGTCCACTCGACTAGATTGGATCTTTCTGGAGGGGATGCCTGGAAGCCAATAGTCATTCCAAATGGAGACTGAAGATCCTGAACCAATCTTCCAGCCAAAGCCTTTCTCTAATAGTCCTCGAGAGCTCCAAATATAGGGACGGATTCGAGCCAAGATTAGCTTGTAAAAAGGAAGAAGTGGGGAAATATTTGGAGCGTAGAATCCTTGCAACAAGAGAGCCCGGATTTTTCAGGATACGCCACCCTTGCTTTGCAAGCAAAGCTACATTGAGTTTCCCTAGATCACGAAAGTCCATCCCACCATCTTCCTTGAGTTTGCACAGCTCTTGCCACGAACACCAATGTATTCCACGCCGGGAGGGAGAGTGCTGCCACCAGTATCTTGCTGCAATGGATTCAAGTTCCTTGCAGAATGTCTTCGGTAAAAGAAAGAATGACATTGTGAACAGTGGAATAGACTGTAGCACAGATTTGATGAAAACTTCAGTACCCCCACTAGATAACTATCTGATAAATTCTAAAACAAAAATAGAACATACAAATAAATAAATAAAATTTAAAACAAACTGGTACTTAGATTTGTATTGAAATTGTGAAGTAAATGAAAACGTAAGAGAATATACACCAATTCAGCACTTTTAACCATTCTCAATATATCATTTTTCCCACTAACATTTACTTTTCTAATCTTCTTTTTACTCAAAAACTAGAGTATTTGAACAAGCAAAATAGCAGGCGAGGGAATCATTTGATTCTTGTAGCTTCTAAATGGTACTTATCCAAATCAGCATCAAGATCTTCTGCAGATAATTTCTTGCCAATCGGTCCACCTCGTCCATATCCGTGTCCACGCCCCAGAGCAAATCCATGGCGGGCACCACCAAGGTTAGGCCTATTTCCACCACCACGAACCCAACCCCTTCCACCAGTCCTTTCTTGATCCCTGTCCCAAGGAACAAAAAAATCATGTTTTAGTTTTAGTTTTAATTTCAAGTATTCTTATGTCAGACACATTACTGTGCTAGACACTTACCCTCAAGTCCATATAACCTAGGTTGCCTAAGATGAAGCACATGGGTCAAACAGAATATTCCAGGTACCATTAAGCAGATTCTAGAAACCAATATACATGATAAAAGCAAGACGCCAAGAAAATAACTAGGGAAAACCCTTGAACATCAGACCTTCTAGAGGCCACATTTGGCAGTTTCAGAATGCTGCTTTTGGTTGGAGGAGTGGGCGCATGCATAACCACATTAGCTCCCACAAGCTCAATCGTCATCGGTTTTCCATCAAGTTGAACATTGTTGTACCTCTTGATAGCTGCCAAGGCATCCGTCTGTCTGAAAAAGACAACTTCTGCAGTTCCCTAAAATAGATACTAAGCATTTTCAGTAGGAGATAAAAAAAACTTGGTTCAAATCCGGAAGCTTACTGCCAAGCTTGGATCGAGCAGGCAAGAGATTAGCAACTATGAAACATTTCAAATTGGCTTCAAACTTGAACAAGAGTAGATACCTTTGATCTTCCACTCTTGTCGTAATTAATAGAGTATCCCTTCAAGTCACCAACCTCAGAGAAAAGCACCTACAAATCAAAGATGCCGCTATGACAAAACTGACAAATAACTATAAACCCTCTAATTTGCGACAGACAGAACAGCAATACAGGAAAACCCTGTTCTCAAAAAGCCAATAGACAAGAAAAATATGCTGTGGGATAGGTGCAGTACTGAGAGAAGATTCTAGCAGTATTTCCAGTTAAATATGAACGGATAGTTTTAATTGAAAGTTCCAACCAATTCAAATTCATATTATCATAATGAACTCCACAATCTTGAGTCTCAACCATCATATAATTCAGTCACACTGCATTGCTATACTCAACTCTCACAGCTCACAATTGCTGACACCTATATTACTCGGACTAGAGTGTAACTTTAGAATACATATATGTATTTGACATGAATGTGCTTATTTCTTTATTATATTTGGAAAACTATGAAGGCATTGGAATTTCTATCAATATTTCCACTAAAACATGCATACATATACTTTAACAAACAGTTTCAAACTTTCAATGAGTTAAAATTTATATTTATCACGATGATCTCCACAATCTCAAGCACCACATAAGCCAGTCCCACTGTGTTACCATACTAAACTGTCGCAGATTGCCAACACACAACTGACGTTAAATATTAGTACCATAACTAGCAAGCAGCTTCCACAAAAAAGACCGCCCCACTTCAGCCCGAACCGCTTCTTGTTCAGATAGAGATACACATTTCATCCACTACTTAGACCGAATGCTAACTGAAAAACATATGCTCGTGCTCGACTCGTAGTACAAAAAAATCTCATACACATAAAGTACATTAAATGGGAAGTAACAACATTTCATTACAAACTTAACTCCACAAAAATAAAATGAAGAAATCAACTCCCAAAGGCTAACCATAAATCAGACACACATCTATGCTTTCACCATATGCAAGTAGTAAAAAAGGCTTATACTAGCATGCATGAACACCCTTATTACGGACACCCATATAACAGATTCTCCATCACCATGCAATATCAACCATTATAGTTTCTCACAACCAAAACAAATAACATACCAATGATAACCTAAATCATATTATTTTTGCAACTAAAGACATCAATCCACATTTTCCCTTAACAAAAAACACATTTCAAGCTTACTCATTTCCATCCACTATCGGAATAAAAACAATGTTACAAGTATAACAACATACTAATCGGCAAATAAACATTAGGAAAGAAAAAAGAGGATCAACCTTGATATCCTCGTTAGAAACACCATAATCCAAGTTCGATATATATAGCTTTGCCTCCACATCCGGTCCTCCACTCGGAACCAACTGTCCCTGCCATGCCGGCACCTCTACTTGCATTGGCATTCGCTACATTCGCACGCACGTGAAATGCACACGTTCATAAGGGCGTGACCAAACTTAAAAGTTATATATTTTCTCAACAATAAGAAAACGTATATGCATTTGTGAGCGACATTGTTGAAGTGATTGACAATTTATGGTTCTTAATGCACTATAAATTATTAAAATAATTATCGCAAAATGTGCGTGTAGACAATGTTTAACTTTTTTTAGTACCGGAAACTCCATACTTTTACTTCTTACTATTGGAGCAGATAACCTTACCGGTCGAACCGGGTACGGGTCGGTTCTTGGCTGGTCGCGAACGGGGCCACGACGATCAGGTCCGGGGCCGGAGACACGTGGCTTGCGTCTAGAATCACGATAATGCCCTTCCGATCTGCTTTTGTTGCGGATGATTTCGTCGAGTGACATGTCCAGTGAGGCAGACATCTTCGGAATTTCAGGTTGATTTTGGCTTTTCTTTTTCTTTCCCTGGAAATGCTGCTTAGGGTTTGTTGAGGTTTTGTAAGAATGGAAGCCGAAGAGTGGGAGATTTATGGAGTGAGCGAAAGAAACATGAATAGGTTTTATTGAGGCACGAACATTTGGTCCACCCTACATCACTTTACTGACACGTGGAAATTTGTGGGCATTTGATTGGGTGCCGCATTTTAGTCAGTGGGCCTTTGGACTGAATTAAAAAAGTCTTTTTTAGCCGCATCCTAATCATATTTATGGGATTCATTCTTTGGTTAAAACTAAAATAATTAATCAAATGACTTAATTATCCGAGCGAAAGCAAAGAAATCATTCGGTTTCGAGCAAGCACATCTGGCCGGTTGGTAAAGTTGATAATTTTTATTTTCTCATATTCTTTTAGGCCATAAGTTCTAGACCTATTAAGAACACCCATTTCTTTCCCCTGGAGTCTCATTTCCCCTCCCCTCTAGGTAGGATTAAGATTAGATTAGGATTTGTCAAAAAGAAATTGTTCAGTTTCCTTTTTCACCACCATCAAAACAGCCGGTCGTTGTGCATCGGAGACCATCATTCGACTCTCATCACGACCCTCGTTTAATATATGGTGGCGGTACATACACTTAGGGGTGTTCATAACTGGCCCAATGGGTACCCGAATGTCCAAAAAGCTCATAATACAAGTTAATAAAGTGGAAGGGGATGATGAAAAATAGTAATATTATTGTAGTGATATTAGACTTATTGGGCCTCTAGGCACCCATTGAGTCAGTTATGAACACCTCTACATACACTGCCCTTCCGTTGGTCTTGAAATCCCCTTGGCCGAACACTCTCATCCCTCCTTCATGGTGCGTC
Source organism: Hibiscus mutabilis (assembly GCA_019671005.1). NCBI lineage: Eukaryota > Viridiplantae > Streptophyta > Magnoliopsida > Malvales > Malvaceae > Hibiscus > Hibiscus mutabilis. The sequence goes on from CM033722.1 coordinate 23,684,248, forward strand.
ACCACCGTCCTCTTTTCTGGTGAGTGATTCTCTACCCTTTTAATTTTATTTCTTCTTTTTCTATTTTTTTACCTTACTATCGCTGGAAACCGTCGTCTGCACCGTTTACCCTTCAACCTAACTCCATCAACTTTAAACACAAACAAACACCTTACTAACCCTAATTCTTACCTAGCCCAAACCCAACACCCATTATGCAAGCCAACTTCCACCCTAGCCCAATCCATTTCCCACACTTAGTCATCCTCTTAGTTGGGCTCAAACTCAAACCCAAGCTCAAGCTGGAAGAAGACCCATTTGGGTGACCCAAATTATGAACCCAACATGAGTTTAACCAAAACCTATTAACTCAGGATTGACCTGACCTTGCCCAACCAACCCCAAAAAATGAAGGTTGATAGTGCATTTCTTTAGTTGATGTGTTTCGATGGCGCTTTAACTTCTAGATTCTTAATGGGATCTAAGGATGCTTGAATTTTGATTTTATATGCCTAAAAAAGAAAGTTTGAAAAATTAAAGAAAGTGAGCAAATATTAGTTATATATTCATGGAAAATTAATATACTAAAGGATTGCCTTTTTATTTAGGGTAAAGTACCAAACTGATCATTTGACTTTGTTAAAAAAAACTGTAACCAAACTTTTAAAATGTTATAAAATGATAGTTAAACTTTATGTTTTGTAATAAAATGGTTACTCGGCCGTTAAAGGCCATTATTGGGGCAACTTTGTAATTATAAAAAATTGGATAATAACACATTTAGTCCTCTATATTTATAGATTCAATCAATTTAGTCCTAATTAACCAAGCTCCAAACCCATGGCATGTGTTATTCTCATATGCAAAAGTCCTTCAAAATACATGTCTGAAGACTTGAGGAGGCAGACCTGAGAATGTGAAGGCAGCTCAGGAAACGTTGCTTGTTCGAGAAAAGGCTAACTCTCTTGCTCAACTTGGAAAGTACACAGGCGATGGAGAGTCAGAGGAAGCCAAGCAAGGAGTGTTTGTCAAGGGTTATGTCTATTAGCTTGTTTGTATCTTTCAATAGCTTTATAAATTTCCTTGCACTGAAGATTTAATTAGAAAAACAGACTATTGATCTCTCCATCAATATAAAATCTTTTGTTTTCTCCTTATTTTATGTTATAACGAATTTGATCATATCTTATCATGTAATGGAGAGTCTTGACCAGCTATGGAGCAATTAACAGAAGGACAAATGAGGCCTCCCAGGCTTTTGGCGTCCTAGTAAAATTTAAACAAATAGAAACCTGGTCTGTTTATCATTATAGCTGCCGCTGAGAACATCGATGCATTGTTCCTTCGGACATAAAAATAAACATCATGGATCAATTTTGCAAGCTTAAAAGAACAATTTTGATGCATATATAAAATTTAGACTGTAGTTTATTTTTCTGAATATACTCGTGTAATGTAAATGCACATACTGTAGGCTGTCGTCAGAAGATTTGGGAATGATATCACATAGTAAATTGCTACTGATATTTAGGAAATTCATAATAAGAAGAACAACTTCAGACCTCAAGAGATGAAGAATGTCAGAAGTAATTTTGAGCCTTGGAAGATGAAGAATTTCATAATAAGAAGAACAACTTCAAACTTCAGCATTGTTCATAATGAAAGACCTGCCTTTCAGAGGACGACCAAGAGGTCTGGGCAAATTTTGTGTATTTTCAGTCTTTGCTCTATCCCTATTCCACAGCAATGAACAAAGAGGGGCAACTGTAATACCCGAATTTTGACCGGGCTAATAAATAATAAATAGTAAATAAATAATATACAATAAGAAAATAAATAAATTTAGTCCAAAATACAGTCCATATAATAATGTTCAAATACCCAAAAATGTCCAATTTACATTTCTAAAATTCCAAAGCCCAAATACAAATTCGCAAGGCCCAATTTACATCTGTTTCTCGCCCATTTTATCATTCGTATAACCCAACAAACACAGATAGCCTAAATCTGCTATTTTCCCGCTCAAATTGGTATCCAAAAGGACACGTGGCAGGATCCTATTCGTCAGACCCATTTCACACAGATTGTGTGTTTATTCATCACCAACTGACATCCTGATGACGTCACTTCCCACTTACCTATATAAAGGGAGAGAGAGTGTGTCAGTTAATGATGAGTAAGTAATAATGACAGATTAATAAACTATAATTAATAATAATAATAAGAGAGAGGGAAGGCTTACCTCGGTAGTGGAACCGACGCGCCAGAAGCTGAACCAACGCACCAAGAGCTGAATCGACGCCGTAGAGCTGAATAGACGGTCACCGGAATCACCATGGTCACCACAACAGAGGTAATCTTTCCTCATTTCTTCATTTCTGCAAAAAACAATAAATGTGTTAGTTTAACAAAAACAGTAGCAAAAATATATAAAAACCTAAAACTTATCTAATCAAAAGTTTCGGCCGGTGAGCGATGAGTGCAAGTCAGAGTTGAAAAGTGAGATTCAGGTAGTTTTAGGGAGAAGAAGGGTGACTCTAATGAGTCGGGTAGTAATTTAGGATGAATCGGAGCAAAAAATGATTTTTTTTGGGAATTTAGGGTCTGGCATGGTGGCCGAATGGAGCTAAGAGGAAGATGACCGGAGACGGTCATCGATGATAATCGGCACCGCCTCTAGCGACCGATGAACAGGCCGGAGTAAGTCTGTGGTGATGGTTGTGGATCGAGAAGGGAAAGTTGAAGAACTCAGTTTGAGTTCATGAGGGAATCTTGTGTTTGATCTAAAAAACAAGAAAACGAAGGATTTTAGGTTTGTTTAGATCAAATGAAGGAAATCTGAAGAACGAGGAAGAACATTGATGGAAAATTGAGTTTTGATCTGTTTTGCCTTAGGTTTTCTAGGCTTTTGCTGTTTAAATTGAGAGGTTTTTGAGAGAGTGTGGAAATAGAGAGAGTGTGTGATCCGGCACAAATGGATGAGTTAGGCTTGGTGTAAGCCTTATATGGGCAAAACAATACGGCACCGTTTTGGTGCCGGGTTGAACTTGACCCGTGGGCGGGAGTCGGATGAGGAGGATTCGTGCCCAATTTCTTGGCTTTCATAGTTTTGGCATGGAATATTACATTCCTCTCAATTTGGTCCCCATTTTCCTTCAATTGAGCCTCGAAATTTATACTTCCTTTCAATTAAGTCCTTGAATTTTTGTAATTGGACATATGGCTTTGTAATTTTTCATTTTAGTCCCAATCCTAATAAAAGTTAGATCTATATTTCAATTGTTTTCAATTTATTTATTTATTTAATTGTTTCAATTTAATTTTATTGTAATTAATTTATATGTATGATATATATTTTAAAATTAGCATATAGTATATTTTGTTAGATAATTAAACACACCTAGTTTAATTAATTTGCTAGAGCCTTTAACCTATGTTTCTCTAATTAGGATTCAATAATTGAATTAGATAAGATAATTGTAGTAATTAAAAATATATTAAATATAAACTTTAAAATCTTATTTTGGATGGTGTTCCATTGTTTACAATGGGGTGTTATCTCAACATGGATTTTAATGAATATATTTAATATATTACACTTAAAACTGAATATTAATTAGTTCTTTAATTGACATTAAATAAGAAAACATTGTAGATAAATTAAATGTATATCGAATAGAATCTTTGAGGTTCAAATCTGGATGGTGTTCCATTGTTTACAATGGGGTGTTATCTCAGCCTTGGTCATAAAGGTATATATTCGATATACATTTTCACTTATAAAATTGATTAAATAATTTGTTAGAGCTGTAATTAGGACTAGAACTTTAACTAATTAGAAGAATTAATTAATTAGGAATGTGATTAATTTAAGGGCTTTAAATATATGGAAGGTGTTCATGAAAATGACATTTTCTCATAAAAGCCATTAAATTAATTAACATTCATAGATTTAAATAATCAATTAAATAGAGCCATTTTATGAATAGAACTTAAAATTGACAAGACAATAAAATATCATTCATTAAAAACCTTTTATGTTGGAAATTCATTTTTAAAATACGAATGGGGTGCCACCTAACGGGGTGCTTTTAATCTTGTATTCGAACAAAATGAATTTCCTTATAAAAGGATATATGCATTCAGAATTTAAATTCAATTAATAACTATGGGATAAATTAAATTCAAATTGTTATTCAAAAATGCCAAAATGCCACGTAAAATTAAAGGTACCGATAACGGGCTTTTGTAGGGGTGCCACTCATTCCCTACACGTAACCAACTCCCGAACCCAATTTTTAAAGACAAAATCTCTTGTTTGTTTTTTGGTGTCCGGTCTACCTCGAAGTGATCGGTGGCGACTTCAAACGTTTTTTAAAAGATAAATAAAGGAAAATTTGTCTTAATATAAAAACCCTAAATTTTTAAGATTAAATTAAAAATGGCCAAAACCCTAATTTTACAAAAGATTGATCGTCAGGCTATTTTCACACGTCTCGATTTTAAAAAAATGGTCGCGACAGCTTGGCGACTCCGCTAGGGATTTTAAAACCAAGAGTCAGGCCTAATTAATTTTACATGACATTTTGGACAATAATCTGAATTTAATTTTTCTTATAATTATTGGATGAATTTTTTGGAAAAATGCAGGTAGCTTTTTCTTGTGTGATATAAATTGTCATTCATTCATAAGCCTTATACCTGGGCTTTTACCTTTAAGTGGGAGTGATGCATGATCTTACGTGAGTTATTCAGCTCCGTGATCGGATTTTGTCCTCCTTCCGGTATACTAGCCTTATACACCGTGTGGTTAAGCCTCCGCTATAAGGTGTCGTATACTCCCGAATCGATGTCTTACTAGTCCAGTAACGATAGTTCGGGTACCTAGAGTCTAGACCGAAGCCCACATGCTGTAACATAAGCCTACCCCACTAGAGCCAGATAGGGACCTAGGACAGGGTGCTGCTGATTTAAATTTATTTCTCTGGTTATTCTTGTGTGCAAAATAAATTGTTCTCTGGTTAATATTATGCAATATAATTTGTTTTTCCTGTAATAATTATTTTTGCTTACAATATTACTTCACCATACTGACACAGTTTTTTGTTTTGTTTTATTTTCTGTGTTACATTGCATTCATAAGAGGTATCAGTTCGAGAAATTAGTCGAGTAGGCAGTGGCCATAAGAGCTGAAGGGTCCAATAGATAAGTGGGGGATAATATGTCACTAAGGACTGGATTCGAGAAGACTCAATACCAGAACAAAGACAATATGCTTGGAAGCCAGGTGTCATTAATGCAAGGTTGTACCAGAAATTTTTGAACATAATGAAGTTTTGCCATAACCAATTTAATTTGAGAACCATAAGGTGAGGAATATGAAGAGACATTTCCAGTAAGATTCGAGGATTATAGTATTGCTGCTAGACAGTCAAATGGATCATGAATTGTTTAAGACAATGGCCTGTCTATGGAGCTTGGTTTAATTGTTCGCCTTTCGAAAGATACATGTGACACTAGCAGTAGAGAAATATGAGGCTTTTTAGGGATCAAAAAAGATAGACAGGGTTCATACAATGCTTAACAACAGACCAAGTTTCAAAAATAGAGTCAGCAGCAATTTCAAAGATAAACAAGACGCAGTATCTGAGAAACAATGATAATCAGAGGAAGGATAGAGGACGGATAAATTGAAGGGGCATTCAAGGGTTATTATTGACAAAAATTCACTCGAGAAAGAACAAAAAACTTTGAACTCAGAGGCGGTATCCAAGTTTCATAAATGATGAAATTTACCAGGGAACACCATAATTAAGAAAAATACTGATAAAAATGAGGAGCTGAGGAAATAACATAATAAAAAAATATAGTACAACAATTGAAAGATCGGCTCGTAAGTTTCAAAGAGGTACTACAATGAAGGACAGAATACCGAAAATCAAGCTGAAGCAATAATCCACACTATCAAAAAATAGATTTGTGAAATGATTAACTTTGGGAGCCAAGTGCGGGGAGTCACCTGACATGTGCAGACTGTGTTCGATGAAGTCATGAACCTGCAGCAACATTCTGATATCAACACTGAGCTAGTACAGATGATGATTCAGAGGCTAAACAAAGTGATCAACCAAAGGAGCTGGAGCTAGTAAACATATTGTCTTTGCTCTGTATTCAACCTTTCAGTTAGACGAGTGTTGTTCTAATGACTAGTTCTTGAAACTGATACCTCGTGCATTACAACATTTAAAATATTATGTAGAATAAAAATATTGCACTTTTGTTTAAAGCATTGCATTTTGATTAAAATATTGTATCTTATTTAAAAAGTAACATTGCATTAGTTAAAATTCCTGTTCAAAAAGCATGGGTAACAGATTTATTAAGGTTGAACAGTTACAAAGGCTGATGAGGACCACTTGGATCGAATGAAGGAAAAGGCTGACCAGTTCAGGAACCAAATGGAAATATGAGCTACCACGTTGCTTGGAGTCAGATTGGTTGAAGAATGAAATATGCCAGATGAAGCACCAACAAGAGTGATCAAGATAAAAATTTATCTCACATAAGGGTTTAGTCTGAAATGACTCTTCATGCAAAAAAAGTAAAAAAAAAGTAAAAAGAAGTCAAAAAAGAGAAAAGTCAAAAAAAGAGGAAAAAAATAAGTAAAAAAAAGCAAAAAAGAGAAAGAGTTGGAAATAAAAGCCAAATAAAAGATGAGCAAGTTCAGATCAATACAACTGGGGGCATTTGTATGGAATCTAGAAGACCCGATGAGAACAGTGGAATGCTTGACTAAGAATCACTGGTGGATGACTGAGAATGTTAAAATGAAGGAAGCCTAGTGGATTGGCATATAGAGATTGGATGAAGACAGGTTTTGGAGTTTAATCGAAAGTTTTGCCGATCGATGATTCAACAGCAGTCAGAGGATATAATGATCCTAAGAGAGATGAGGGGCATAATAGTCTTTCCTAAAATGATGAATGCTAGGGTTAGTTGGAAATTGAAGCTTACTCACAAGGGAACTGATTGCAAAAAGAGCAGAATACAGATACGAGATGAAGAAATCAAAGGGTTTAGTCAGAAAAGAGATAATTATTCTTATCCAATGTCAGGTATGCTCTGTACAAAATCACTTTCAGATAATGGCCCCATGGAAGTCTCTGGTCTTATCAGGGTTGGGTATTTATGTTTCGAAAGTAAGGAGTCTGGTTCAATTAAGGGCTATCATTTGCTAAAATGGTTGAGATAAAAGGAAAATGATAGAAGCTGTGACAAACTTTCATGAATAATTCGTTGCAGTCAGGGGTTTGCTAGATTCAGAGTAATATTTTGGCATTTTTTCTGCAATATTTTCTGTACCAAATAATGCCCCAAGATTAGACGCTCAAGATGCTCTTATCAGTGGAAAGTTAAAAATTCAAACTGGATCTCGTTCACGTTTTTATTTAGAGGTATATTTTAAACTGCTCAAAGTTTCGACGTATTATGAGAAATTATCAAAGGCCCATTAATTAAGTGTTTACAGTATCAAGACTATTGTAATTTATGATTGAGACATTGAAGATTGCTACATTTTCAAGCTGCAAATCCAAAACTTTCTAAAGTGGAAGATCTTGGAAGTTGACACTGATATTTAACTTTAAAAGTAGCCCTCTAATTGGAGAAAATGAAATTGGATTGTTCAGAAAACAAGTGCTAAAAATGTCAAGTGGAAAGAGAGAAAGAAGTGAATGAATGGAGTGATCATAGTCCCAGAAGAAAAGGTCAACTGACTCACTAGGTCTATCATAGAAGGTTCCTCGAACAAATGAAAATTCTGACATATTTGGAATGCTCATTTCAGATTTATTTCCTTACCTTATCAAAGGTCAATCTCTTATCCCTGGACAAGTGAAGACGAAGTTAAGCCCATTTGCCTATAGTTATGATCCCGATAGTATTTGCAAATTTTACATGGGACACCGTAATGAGCTACCAAGAAATGTAGGTCCTTAATGGAGGAAATCAAGAAGTTGGTTAGTCAGAGATTCAGAATGAATGCTTCCAAGATTGTCTGGAGTTTTGAAGTCTGTCCCGTTCATGTCTAGAGGGCACAATTTGCAAGAAATATCTCTGAAGTAGTATATGAAGTCAACTTTGTTACTTCCAGCCCAAAGTTTCTCCTGTATTGTTTCAGAGATGATTTCAAGATGTAAGGCCATGGCTGCAAATGTTCGGCCACCCGTGGGGAGGATATGACTGGGACTTGCAGCGTTTGATCGCCCTAAATAATAAAAGTAGAGTAAACTTAATATGGCAAGAGACCGGTGAAGCGACATTGAGGAATTTGATCATTGGAGAATAAAAAATATATTCAGAAAGAATGAGTTTCAGAGTATGAGCAATAATGGGCATGTCTTTATGGTCAACAGTGAACCATGGGAGTAATACCCTAAATCATCCCAATCGCTTTTGTCCGCGAGCATTGGGGGTCCTTTGTAAGGGAGGCTATTTCAATTTATTTGTTTATGATGCTTGTTTCCTACATATGTTTCTCAAATGGAAAACATTTTGCATCCTTTGAGTTTTAATATTTCATTCATTCTTTGTTGTGAGTTAGTTTTTGTTCTCCCATACATATATGTATATATCTTCACTAACATTTTTCTCAGGTCTGGGGATATTAATTGTGAGAGTGACTTTGAATCAAATTCAGAGATCAACTTTAGAAATGTGACTCTCTTCTAGTTTATTTAGGCCAATGGGAAGACATTAATTAGTGTTCAAGAATCACGAGAAAATCTTAAATACAAATTCTGAGTGAATTGCCTCTCAAGCATTGTTGGCTAAGGTCTTTGAATGAAGAAATAACCCAAAAATCTTCCACTTGAAGACAGTTTTTCTTCGAAGATATCCAAATATGGGAGGACATTTGGCATTCCTTCATTTCTCTTCACAAAGAAAGAAAATAAGAAAAATATCATTTACTGTCCCTTTTGAGCCTGAGGATTTTCTTTCGATTCAACTCAAACCAAGGATCACCCCTACACTAGGGGCAAAGAGGATGAAAGTTCGTTTGCAAGTGAAAGTGTTCGGTTTTGATCATCCTATGATAGTAATGCCTTGTGAATCAGGGGCAAAAGAAACAAAAGTGAATATATCAATCACAAAAGCCAGAAAGGTAGGATGAATGTAAAAGAATACTTTGAATTCAGTAAAAAAGAAACCGAAGAAAAAAGAAGAAAACAGTGAAAGTTTGTGTTCAAGAAAAAACTCAGCTGATCAAGCTGAAGCAACTGAAGAAAGCACTAAAGATAAAATGTGCAAATACATATATGTGAGATCTTCCATTCAAACAAGTCTCTATCAAAAGGAGCTGTAGAAGATTGATTTCAAGGAAAGGGAATGAACTCTAGGGTGAAAACTCAAAAATTGGCAGTCTAGAGCGACCCACAAAAAAAGAAAAAAAAAGGAAAAGAAAATAGCATTTCATCCGAGCCATATTCAGATCAATGAGTGCAAAAATGATATTTCACTTGAAAGAAATGATCCTTGGTTTCTTCACCCTTAAGTATTTATTTGAGCCTATAATACTTTCTTTGGCAGTTGTGAACCATAGACTACATTACAAGCCTTAAAAGACCATTTTGACCATATACGGGTATTGGAGCAAGATGAGTTTGTCTTCAGAATGCATCTCGCCTATTAGGGTTAACCTTTTTTCAAGGACTTCTAGACTTCTAATGCTTGATCGAGATTAGAAAAGAGGGAAGGATTGGGCATGGTGAGTTAGTGAGGTGAAGAGTGCTACCTTAAATGGAATAGAATTAGGTATACGTGAAATGTTTCTCCCAGAAGCATAATAATTCAGAAGGGGTCACATTGGAGTTGATCTTTGCAGTTTGGTTCGAAGGCTCTGTTGCTCTTGATATTTAAGGGGCATAATCTTGATTTTCTTATGTTTGCCATGACTTATCAAATCACTCAAATTTCTCAAATCTAGTAAATAATAATTTGAGCCATTCACTTATCTTTTCAACAAGCATCTTGCAGATAAATTGATTAGATACAAGAAAAGCAAAGGATTTCATGGGTATTATTATGATGTATTAATCCTTTAAGTGCAGGCAGAACAGGAGGTGGCCTCGATACTTGTTTAATGATGGAAAGTATGACGAGGAAAAGACATGATTCTGAGTGCCAGAAATATCCAAACAAAAGCTACAAGAAATGACACAAGTGATTATGGGGCAAAAAGAGAGAGCATGAGCCATCTTTTAGGAGCAAAGATGTAGTCAGATCAATCTGTTGAGGTTTTTTGCTATTCAAAAGCAAGAAAACAAGGTAGATGTGAGCGAAGATGATAATTGAACACAAGACAGAGTGGGGCAATGTTGCAAAAAAATAACCTTACAGAACATCACATGCTGGTAAACAAGATCTGCAGGCTAAAACAACAACATGATCTCTCTTAGAGCTATGAGAAAGAATTTTGTCAAAGAAGCTAAATGAAGACATAACAAGAGAGAAAAAATGAGAGAAAAAAGGAAAAAGAAAGAAAGAGAAAAGAAAAAGAGAGAAAAAATGAGGTGAAAACTAGAAAGGGCACCTTGAGAAGAAAAAGAAAAATCTAAAGTGAAACCTGAAAAGGCGCTTTAGAGCAAAAGATGCAGAGATCCTGAAGATTGAACCTGAGTGTGAGATGGGTTATGCCGTCAGTAAAAGAAGTTCCAATGAAAGACGAAGCGAAGAAATTTGGAGCTCCCCAGCAGATGAAAGTTTGCCCAAATGGTCACCAATTGACAACATTCATGCATCATATAGTTAGGCATCCATAAGTAGGAGCATGATAATTCATACATTCAAAGCATTTTTACATACTTTACCAGGAATTTGCAGATTTAATCAAGGAAAGGAGAAGATCAATTTAAAGCTTTGGAAGAGAAGATTCAAGCAATAATGAGCAGAGATTTCAGAAAAAGATCCAGTTAAAAAAGAATAAAGATCTTGAAAAGGTAGATCCAAGCAGAAACGAGCAAAGATCTTGGAGAAAAAGATCCAATTAGGAGTGAATAAAGATCAAGAAGAAGTAGATACAAGCAAGAATGAGCAGAAATTTTAGAGAAAACATCATGTTAAAAAAGAATAAAGATTTTGAAGAGGAAGATCCAGCAAGGAATAAACAGAAATATCGGAGAGAAAATCTGACAATGAGGGAGCATAGATCTTTAAGAAATAAATCTAGTAAAAATTTCAGTCATATTGGTGAGAAAGTAAATATATTGATTCATGATTTTCTGTTTGCAGATGTAGATATCAAGATATTCTTCTTACAGAGGCAGATTTCATCAAATATCCCGTTTCCAGAGGTGAATTTTAGCAAGATATTCTATTTGAAAAGGATAGATTTCAGCAAGAGGCTCCTTTTGCAGAAGCAAATTTCAACATAAGAAGATTTCAACAGAAGCAGATTTTAATAAGACATGCTATTTGAAGAGTCGTATTTAGCTAGATGTGAAGAGTAGAAGCTCCACGATCCTAAATTCTTTGGGTCATCAACAAGTTTTGGAGTCAAGATGTTAAGACCTTCATGCCTATACCTTCAGAAATAATAAGAAATTTTTGAATATTATTGCAATAAGATAATGGGGCATGACATCAACAGAAATATTAATCCTTTGGGCCTACGGTTTCAAAAAAAAGAAAAGAAAAAAGAGAAAAAAGAGAAAAACAAAAAGAGAAAAATAAAAGGAAAAAAGAAAAAAGACAAAAAGAAAAAAGAAGAGAGAAAAAGAGAGAGAAAATAGAAAAAAAAGAAAAAGAAAAGAGAAAAGGAAAAAGAACAAGAACAAGAAAGAAGGAAAAAAAAGAAAAAGTGAAAAGAAAAATGGCAAAAAAGGAGGAAGAAGAAAGAAAAAACAACAAGGAAAAAGAAAAGAAGGAAAAAGAAAGAATAAAAAGGAAAATAAGAAGAAAAAGAAAAAGGAAAAAGAAGAGAGAGAGAGAAGAAGAAGAAGAAGAAGAAGAAGAAGAAGAAGAATACAACACGATAATTTAAGATTGTCGGATTGAAAAGCAAGATGGACCAACTTCAGGATCAAATGAGAAAGATTTGCATAGAAGGAGGTTGATCAACAGAGAAAGAGAAACAAGAGATGAGATCCCATATGAGTTTCAGATAGAAAGATCAAGATACCTTATACAAAAAAGAAATGACATCAAAAAACTCAGTGCTTCAAGCGAGAAATTAAAATATTCATGTTACTTCAAGAATGAATTTGAATTAATTGACGATGTTTCTTTTTGCAGGATCAATTGTTCCCCAGAGGAGAGGAGAATCAACATTTCTAGAATTTAGAGTTCATAATGAGAAGAATTCGCCCAGTAAAGAATGAAGAATTCATAATGAGAAGAATTCACCCAGCAAAGAATGAAGAACTCCTAATGAGAAGTGTTCGCTCTAGAACTCCTATTAAGAAGAGTTCGCTCTAGAATTTATAATGAGAAGAATTCGCCCAACAAAGAATGAAGAACTCCTAATGAGAAGAGTTCGCTCCAGAACTCCTAATGAGAAGAGTTCGCTCCAGGATTCATAATGAGAAGAATTCGCTACAGAGTTCCTAATGAGAAGAACTCGTCTGATGAAGAAAGAAGGGCTCATAATGAGAAGAGTTCGCCCTTTTGGAAGATGAAGAATTTCATAATGAGAAGAACAACTTCAAATTCCACATTTTGGCAGACGTTTGAAGAATTTCATAATGAGAAGAACAGCTTCAATCCTCGGAAGATGAAGGATTTCATAATGAGAAGAACAACTTCGAATTCCACATTTTGGCAAATGTTTGAAAATTTTCATAATGAGAAGAACAACTTCAAACATCGGAAGATGAAGGATTTCATAATGAGAAGAACAACTTCAAATTCCATATTTTGGCAGATGTTTGAAGAATTTCATAATGAGAAGAATAGCTTCAAACCTCGGAAGATGAAGAATTTCATAATGAGAAGAACAGCTTCAAATTCCACATTTTGGCAGATGTTTGAAGAATTTCATAATGAGAAGATCAACTTCAAACCTTAGAAGATGAAGAATTTCATAATGAGAAAAACAACTTCAAATTCCACAGTTCGGTAGAAGTTTGAAGAATTTCATAATAAGAAGAACAGCTTCAAACCTCGGAAGATGAAGATTTTCATAATAAGAAGAACAATTTTAGATTCCACAGTTCGGTAGAAGTTTGAAGAATTTCGTAATGAGAAGAACAACTTCAAACTTCAACATTGTTCGTAATGAAAGACCTACCTTTCAGAGGATGACCAAGAGATCTGGACAAAATTTGGGTATTTTCAGTCTTTGCTCTATCTCTGTTCCACATCAATGAGCAAAGAGGGGCATATGTCATACCCGAATTTTAACCGGGCTTAATAATAATAAATAAATAATAAATACTAAATATTAAATAAATAGAATCCGAAATAGTCCATAAATGTCCAAATTACACAAAACACCAAAAGCCCAAACCAGGCCCAATTTACAATAATTCTCGCCCATTTTCGGTTACAACCCACCAAACAAACACAAATCGGATAAAAGCCCATTTTCCCGCCCAAACCGTGCCACAGGCAGCCCTAGATTGGTCCAAACCTATTTCACTCGGATAATGATTTTTCTCCCTCTGATTTGGATCCAACTGGCACCACATGACGTCATCCACCTGCCAGGCTATAAATACCCTGTAAGAGAGAGAAATTGTCAGTAATAATTAGTCATTAATAAACTAAGTAAACAATAATAATTAATATAATAACAATGAAGGAGAGAGAAAGTTTTACTGGGAGTTAAACCACCGAAAGTTGAAGAGCCAACGGAACTCAACCGACTTAAGAAGCCGAAGAGATGTCAGAGATGTTGAACGGCCACTGAGGAAGCATGATAGTCGCCAGTCATCGAAAATGAATTTTTTTCGATTTAATTTCCTGCAAACAGAAATAAAATGTTAGTTACATGTATATATAAAACAATAAAATGAGATCGGAAGTTGTTACGGTGGCCGGAACTTATCTGAGTGGTGGCTGAAAGTATTTTTTGTGTATGGTCGGAATCGAAGAGGTTCGGGCACGGGTAGTTTATGTTTAGGTTGAGGAATAAGGGAATTCTGACGGATTTGGGTTTAGATTTAGATTTAGGGTTCGAAAAGGGTTTTCTTGGTATTTTAGGGTTTTGGCACGACGGTCGGCCGGAACCAAGCGGTGGTCGGAAGTTACAGGCGGTGACTGAGGGTGACCAGAGTGAGGAATGAGGTGACTGGAGACGATGATTGGAGGTGGGCGGCGAACAGATCGAGAAGGTTTAGGACGACGGTGATGGATTAAGGTTGGAAATGAGGATGAACAAGGTCTGAATTTTAAGGTGTTTAGGTGTTTGATCTTAGGAAAACATGAGGGGAAAGTGTTTAGGAGTTTGTAATGGATCAAAAGAGGAAAAATTATGAATTCGATTTGAATTCATATAATTTCCATGCGTTTAATCCAAAAAAACAAGAATTGGATGTGTTTAGGAGTTTGAATCGGATTAAAGGGGTGAAAATTGAAGAACAAAGTTTGAATTTTGGACGAACAATGGTTTTGATCCTCTTTAGGGAAGATTTCTAGGTTCTTGGGTGTTATAAACGAGAGCATATAAGGGATGAGAGAGGGAGTAGAGAGATGGAGTTCAGCTCGAAATGAAGCAAGAAGCCTGAAAATTTGGGCTTTTATAGCCTCTCCCAAACGGCACCGTTTTGGTGCCGGGTTTAGGAGACCCGTGAAGGTCAAACGGATCGGGAATGGGATCCGCGTATTTGTATACGGATCCCCTTTGGTTTTTTCCCAAAGGTTTGCCCTCTATTCAATTTGGTCCCTATTTCCATTTAATTGAACCCTATACTTTGTAATTCATTCAATTTAGTCCATATTCCCCTTAATTGTCCCTTTAGGTTTGTAATTCATCCAATTTGGTCATTTTGGATTTTGTAATTGGGCTCTAAATTTTGTAATTGTTCCTTTCTAGTCCTTATAGTAATAAAATCGGTTTTGTGTTCTAATTTTTTTTTAATTTAATTATTATATACTTGTTTAATTTATTTTTAAATGCAGTTAATTTATTTGATTGTTGCATATTTTAAAATTAGCATATAATATATTTTGTTAGATGATAAATACCCTTAGTTCAATTAAATATTAGAGCCTTTTAGTTCAAGTTTCTTTAATTATGAATTCAATAATTAAAATAGGATAGATAATTGTAGTAATTAAATGCATATTAAATATAATTTTTAGAATCTAAATATGGATGGTGTTTCATTGTTTACAATAGGGTGTTATCACATGGATTTCTTTAATTATATTTAATATATTTCTTACTTAAAATTGATTATTAATTTAATTTTTTAGCTAAAATCAAATAATCAATAATTAATACATTGTAGTTAATTAAATGTATATCGAGTGGTGTTCAATTTTTTACAATGTGGTGTTATCTCAGCCTTGGTCATAAAGGTATATATTCGATATACATTTTCACTTATAACACTGAATAATAAATTGTTAGAGCCTTAATTAGGATTAGAACTTTAATTAATTAGAAGAATTAATTAATTAGGAATATGATTAATTTAAAGGCTTTAAATATATGGAAGGTGTTCATGAAAATGGCATTTTTCTCATAAAAGCCATTAAATTAATTAACATTCATAGATTTAAATAATCAATTAAATAGAGCCTTTTTAGGAATAGAACTTAAAATTGACAAGACAGTAAAATATCATTCATTAAAAACCTTTTATGTTGGAAATTCATTTTTAAAATACGAATGGGGGTGCCACGTAACGGGGTGCTTTTAATCTCGTACTCGAACAAAATGAATTTCCTTATAAAAGGATATCTGCATTCGTAATTTAAATTCAATTAATAATTATGGGATAAATTAAATTCAAATTATTATTCGAAATGCCAAAATGCCACGTAAAATTAAAGGTACCGATAACGAGCGTTCGTAGGGGTGCTAATCCTTCCCTACACGTAACCGACTATAGAACCCAATTTTTTAAAGACATAATCTTTGGTTTGTTTTTCGGTGTTCGGTCTACCTCGAAGTGATTGGTGGCGACTCCAAAGTGTTTTTAAAGATAAATAAAGGAAAATTCGATTTAATATAAAAAACCCTAAATTTTCAAGACTTAATTAAAAGTGGCCCAAAAACCCCTAATTTTATAAAAGATCGATCGTCATGCTATTTTCACACGTCCCGATTTTCAAAAAAATGCTCGCGACAGATATCCCATAGTAAATTGCTATTGATATTTAGGAAATTATTTCCTAATATATGATTCAATGAAAGCAATAAAATAGGAATAAAATCTCAGCAGTTAATGCAGAAATCAATGGTGATTACCATGTAATTAAATCTTTCCTAGATTAGGCACTCTTTGTAAACTATAAATAAGTGTTACTTCTGTCAATATTAAGATGAAGCAATATCAAGAAATAAAAAAATACATTCCTTTATCTCTATTTTGGTTATATCATTAAACTCTAGCTTTTCACTTTTATTGTTCATTCTTTATCGTCGTTCATCTTCTCCGGCAATCATGTCAGAATTCTCACATGGTATCTGAGCCATCGATGATCCTGACGTCAGTTGTCTTCCGCTGCCGCCGATGATCATGAAACTATTTTTTTAGCTGTTGATGAATCATCAGATCTGGTGCACCAGTCGCCAACGGTTTTTTGTAGCCACTACTCTGATCATCGTCGCCTTAATTTATTTTTTCTTTATTTGGTTCTATCTTAGCCATTCATTGTAAAAGATAGGGAAATGTTATAGTTTAGCCTTAAAAACTATCTGGTTCTATGTAATGACTCAATTTCTAGGTCAATAAAATGGGCCTCGAATCCGAGTTTAGATCTTTTAGGTTGGTGAATTAAATTATGAAGGTATAAAGTGAAGCTTGGTTTAAGGAAATTATGGACTTAAAAGAATAAGGGTTATATTGGGGGGCCCAAAATGGGGTCAAGAAGAAAGATAAGTGCCCATTTAATTATTTTATTTGTTGTTGGAAGGGCGAGGTATTATTTGAATTAAAGTGGTTGTGTGTGGGAAGGGGATGAGAAGATTGGATAAGATATTTTGAAGATAGAGAAATGAGAGAAAAATAGGGGTGGTTAGAACCCCGATCTGTTACTGTTTGGACCATCGTGCATGACACCGTAGGCACAATCACCTTTAGCTCGATGAGGTGAGTTGGCCGATAGTCTTCATGCTGTCATCGGAGCTGTCGTTTATCAGAGTAAAGAGGAGGAAGTTTTGGAGAAGTTGAATCGTCAGGTTCAAACGATCACCATCAAGAGCCGTTACCGTCATCAAAACCACTAACTCGAGGACAATTGACCGATGAATTTTGGTCGTCGTCTGTCGTTAAAAATCACCGCACGCGCCTCCACGCGCTGCTGTCAGGCGTGTGCAGTAATAGGTGGGTGCATGCTGCTGTGGTGCACTGTGCCACACAGGAACCTATTCTGTCAGGTGCATGTACACTTGACCGCACCATACAACAGCTCGCGGTTGCATCATTTTACCGTGCACAGCACAGATCGGCTGGACAGCTAACCAGTCGTTGACCGAGCCAAGGGAGCTATTGACAAGTCGAGGGAGCTGTTGACTGCGTTGAGAGAGTTGTTGATCGAGTCGGTCGAGCCGCCAACCATTGCTTCGTCAGTTGGCATTGAACGTTGACTGGCGTCGACTTTTTTGAGGGACCCTATTTGAGGATTTCTCGACGTTCTAAGTCTGTTGGTATAGCCCGTTTTGCCAAATTCAAACCCATTAAGCTATTTTTACGTGTTTTATCCCCTAAAGTAGTATAATAATGTGGAATGACTTATGTAGTCGTATTTATGAGAGTTATGCTCTCCCGTATGTCATTCTTTGTCTTGACGAAAATTTTGATCGAGCGTGGATATTCATTCACCACCACAACCGAACAGAGAATTGTGAGAAATGTTAAGGAAAAGCTTTCATACATTGCTCTTGACTATGAGCTACCTGATGGTTAGGTTATTTTCATCGATTCTGAACGCTCTAAAGTGCTTTCCCAACCATCCTTAATAGGTATAGAAGCTGCAGGCATCAACGAGACCACATACAGCTCGATAATAAAGTGCAATATGGATATCAGGAAAAACTTGTATGGTAACATTATCCTTAGTGGTGGTACAACATTGTTCCCCAGTATAACTGACAGAATGAGTAAGGGGATCTCTGCACTTGCTCTGAGCGGCATAAAGATCAAGGTTGTTGCTCCACCCAAACAGAAGTATAGTGTCTGGATCGGAGGCTCGATCTTGGCTTCCCTTAGCACCATCCAACAAGTAACTTGTATAGCAGCATACTTTTTTTTTCTTGAACAAAATATAGCAACATAATGATTTGGTCTATGTTTGGGTTCCATATGAGGATCGCAAAGGCCAAGTATGATGAATCAGGGACAACAATCGTCCACAGGAAATGCTTTTAAGGGTACGTTTGGTTTGCGAAAAAGATAATTTTGTAACACCCCAAAAACTAGTCTAGCCAGGATTTGATTTTCGATGATCAAAAATTTGATTCTGACGATTAAGTTAATTCTTATGAAAAGGTTAAAAGGGATTGATCTGAATAATTATAAAGCTTTAGGCTTAAATCAAAAGATTGAAGATTAAGGACTAATTTGTGAAAATTTGAAATCAAGGGTCATTGGCTAAAAAGCGAAGAAGTAAAATAGTAAGTTATAAGAATAAGGCATGAATATTATAAGGACCAGGTGTGTAATTAGACCAAATAGTGTTTAAATTATAAAAATTCAAAGATAAGGACTTCAAGGACCAATATTGTAATTTAACCATGACCTTTCTTCATGAGAAAGAAAGGTAATTGAAGGATTAACCAGGTAATTAAACTATGTGGAGACTAAAACAAATAAATGATTAATCAAAAATAGATTATCATAGTCCAAAATGTGGGAAGTCCAATGACCAAAGTGGTGATTTCACCATAAATTGGTGAGTCACCGTTCCCATGTATCCCTATGGAATTTAAAAGCCAAAACTCTGGCTATAAGAAAGCCACAAATTAATGGTGGCATGCATAAAAAAGAATTTCGATAATAATAATAATAATATGGAAAGAACCCTACGGCTAAGATGTCCTAAGGATAAAGAATTCATGTGTAACACCATGGCTTGCTTCTCATGCACGTGGAGAAAAAGAAGAACCATGAACACCATGGTTGATCATTTTTACTATTTTATAATTATGAGGTTTCCCTCCTAGGAAGGATACCTTCGCCAAATGGAAGCTTGGCTTCCTAAGTAAGCCAAGTAAATGTTGGTGTCACTTAGAAAGGTGTCATCACCCTATAAAAGATGTCATTAAAATATTTATATGTTGCATATACCCTTCTCATACATATATGCCGAATGGATATTTTATTTCCATCTTCGAGTGGTGGGAGTTGAGAGACAAAAAGCTCTAAATGTCAAGTTTCCAAAATCAATTCATCGAATCATTTAGGGGTTAACATATCGATAGCTAAACATTCATTGCCAATAAAGAAAATTTGGGAAAGGCTTTATACTATTTGTATCAAGGTCAGTAAGAAACTCTAGAGTATAACTTGGTTCTAACTTAAATTTGGTTATCCAAAATATTTTAATGATTGTATTTTTATGTCTATATGAACTAATGCTCGAGAGGATGGTTCAAGCAAACATGGAATTAAGCACACACATGGAAGAATCAAGGATTTGGGAATTGTATCTGAGACCTACGATAAATCCAATTAGATGAGTGTAGTTCATAGTTCCGGATAACACGGCATTATTCTGATTGTTACTTCTTTGTACGATTATATTTGTTTACGATCGCATTGCATATGGCTCACATGGAGCAGATGGTGGCTGCATTCATGGCATGCAAAGTTGATAAGATTTTCTAATTATGATTGTATCATGTATGCATTGAAATCATTGAAATATATATTATTTCATGATATGTTATGAAAGGAATGAATAGACATTGTTTAAGAAAAGGGTTAAGATTAAGTGTTGGAATCATGACAAGACTATGAATCTTAATAGTTGTTATTTATAAAATAAGACTTATGAACTATATACTATTAAGATTCATGAACTATCACTCTTTGGAGCTTTGTGCTCACCATGAACAAGTTTATGAACTTATGGAGCTATTAGCTCATTCATGAAACAAGATCAAGGAGTAAATCTAAGAATTAACAAGAACATTGGGCACATTGACGTGGTATATGCTTACATGATTTTGGCGATGTTGTGGGGTTCAGGGAGATGATGAACATAATGAGATTCATGATTATGTACCATGTGCTATGTGCTTTGTGCTATGTTCCATGTGTAACACGAACCAATGATTAAACACGGACCAAGCTATCTATGTTCAATGTGATCCAAGGAACAGAGAATCAAGATACAAGAGAATCATAACAAGAATATCAAGAATGTGTATCATGAACACAACATGACGATGAACTTTAATAAGACATACTCAAGACATGATTATAAACTCAAATAAGATATGTTCAAGATATAATAAGTATGTATTGATACCACCATGTGCTTTGATTTTATTGTATGCATTGATGTCACTATGTGCTTAATTTTATTAAAATTCATAGTTATTCATATATGATGTTATGCAAGGTCGTTACCTCACTTAGGCTAAGTAAGCCTAATGCATTCCATTAACATGCATTCTTAGGTTATAAGCTTGAAGAGGATCGATCGTGGATGAAAGTTGCAAGTCACTTCTCAAACTTTGAGTAATGTTTATACTCTTCCCTATAACTCCTAAAATGGTGGCATATGCTATGGTTATGTATGAAGTAGTCATGATCTAAATATGTGTACGTTAAGATATATGGTGCATGGAACCTTATATATATATATATATATATATATATATATATATATATATATATATATATATTTTGCTTGTTTCAAGGAATGCTCTTTGCTGGTCATGTGGTTGATTAAAAAGATATATGCTAATTGTACGTTAAGCATATTGTTTGATATGTTGAACATGCCAGGAATGTGTTTACGTGATGGTAAAATTGATAAAATATATAAAAAACCAAGTTATGTATGATATTGAGTATTAGTGTCATAAATGGCTTTTTGACACTTGTATAATTGAATCAAGATATGCATGTTAAAAAGGTGCACGGACATGGTATATGGTTAGATTATCATGCGAGAAATTTGGTGTACAAGTTCAGTATGCTTTGAACATGAATTAAGCAAGGTTAAATCAAGATTTGTCAAGAAATTTTGTATTTTGGTGCAGGGCGTACCGGTACTCTATCTGGCGCGTACCAGTACGGCTAGACTAAATTGACCATATGGTGCAAAACGTACCGGTACAGTCGACTGTAGAATGTTGGTTACTGAAATTCTAATTATGAATGGCTTACTAGTACGGTACTTTAGTGTGTTGCTATGAGTGTATCGGTATAGACCCCGTACCGATATCGAAAATGGTTACTGAAATTTGAAATTTTATAAGTGTATCGGTACCATCCTTGGAATACCGATACTGAAGGTATTAAAAACGGTTATGAACTTAAAAATAAATTTTTGGACTTTACATTTTGATCCTAAATGATGCTATGACTATTTGAAGGAGTTAGAAACCTATAATTATGCTAAGAATTGATACACATGAATATTAAGATCTGAATTTCATGATTATGTCATTATTTCTTTATAATGACTAAAAATTTCTACGAATTACATTTTGTCCCTTAATTATGATATGCTTAATTTTATGACTTATAAGTATCTGAATAAGCTAGAAATTTGTATGATTAGCTATTATGGGATAAATTTTATGGTCATGACCTAATATTCAGTTAAGGATTTTTAGTTTTTAGAATTTATGATTTAATCCCTAAACTTTGGACTCTTTGTTAAATGACCCCTAATCACAAAAATCAAGGCTTAATGTGAATTGATATGATTATTTGTTTGATATGTATGATATAGTATTTTATAGCATGAGTTTTGTATGAAAATTTTAATTGTACAAGAAGACTTAAAATTACAGAAATTATAAATTAGTCCCTTTTAGTACAAAATGAACTAAGAACTAAGTATGTATAAAACAATGTTATCTCCTAAGATCACGGATTGCAATATACTAAGATTATATGAAATTATGATTTGTTTATCCAAACCATGCACAAGAATCTCATGTTTTGTTTTTTGGTGACACTTTCGATCTGGTTTACTTTCAGACCGGGTAGGAGGTGTTACGTTTACCAAGGGTAATATTTCCATACTTACATTTCCATGTTTGGTTTCAGAAGATTCCCACTATGAGGTAATATTCTTTTTTAATAGTGGCCCTTTTCTCCTCAAATGGTCGGAATGTTATTCCCCTCATTTTCTTAGGTATTGCACAATTCCTTCCCCTTTGGACAATATCACCCTTAAGATAATGAATTATGTTCATGTTGATCATTTATTGCATTTTTAATTAGGTGACTAATTATTTATTGTCAAAATTTATTAAATGTTTTTTATGTTAATTTAATATATAAATGGTGTTACATATATTTAAATAATATTGTAATATTTTATATATTTTTATTAATATTGTATTTATGACGTTCCTAGGGTTATAGGATGTGATGCATGTTGCTTGAGAGTGAATAAGTTAAGAGTTGATGTTTTTAGTTTTATTATTTGATTTACAAGATATTTTCATCTTAAAAAATTAGTAGGTTAATGTATTTTTATCATTGTTTTACTACTTTTAGATTTGTTTTATTATTTAATTTAATTTTTTGACAAATTGTCAAAAATAATAATATTAAAAATTTAAACATATTGAAGGTTTAGCATCTTATAGTTCAAAAAAAATAAAAGAGAATAAGGGTATATAAATATAAAATATATTTTTAAAAATGATTTAATATATATGATAAATATTATAAATATTTTTTTTTGCAAATTATTGATATTGTAACAGCAAATGTTTTTAATTTAACAATCGAAAGTTTAACTTGTTAAAAAGAAAATATATCATAAGG
Organism: Hibiscus mutabilis; assembly: GCA_019671005.1. Taxonomy (NCBI): domain Eukaryota; kingdom Viridiplantae; phylum Streptophyta; class Magnoliopsida; order Malvales; family Malvaceae; genus Hibiscus; species Hibiscus mutabilis. Next base: position 23,707,353 of record CM033722.1, read on the forward strand.
ATAAGTTGGTAAATTTAGCTTTCAATTAATCTTATATTCCTGCAATCTTAGTAACGTAACATTCCCAAAATATATGAGATAATATTACATTCCAGTAATCCTACTCCAGAAATAATCTTAGATTCTGTTAATCAAAGGGTCAAAGAGACCAGTATGGTTTCGTTGTTTCTTGCTGCAGCTTGGAACTTTGAGTTGTTCTAGTGGCTTTGTTATCCATCTATGTTTGTTTTCACGTTGGGGGTGAAACAATCAACTTTCAGAAAACAAGTTTTTGTTGGATACTACTTGTACATCTTAGGACAATCGCGCTTGGTAAAATATTCAATTTTAAGATATTTATATTCATATAATTATTCAAAGTAACAATTCATATGATATACAACAAGTACGTGTATTCATGGCGAATTCATAGACTGAAAAATAGAAGTAGAAAGTCTTTCCTAGCATGCCACACCAGACCATCAGGAGCTAATTTTCCACATCAGAGTTTGGTATCCTATGGTCATAAGCGTGAGCTCCCAAACAATGTTTGGCAGGCTCAGTAAATTAACCTTGGATCCCGGAATCTCAGACCAGTTTATGGATGTCTCCAGTATTTGAAAGCCCAACCATTTGCAAAGGTAAACCAATTCAACATCAAAGCACCACCTGCACATGTATCCACAATTCTATTAGCCAATTCACTCGGGTTTTTTTTTTTTCTTCTAAAGGACTCACAAGACCAGTTAAATGTTATAATTATACGTTTGTTACCCAAGGAATAACACAAGGGAAAAAAAGCTTTTGATTTATACCCAAATAAGCACTTATATCAATATTAGAGGGAAAGGGCTTTGTTTAGTACAAGAAAGTGCAAGAGTTAATCTACAAGTAACGAAGTTCAAGGGTTTTTTTCCTCTTGTTATTTTAGCCTAGCAATATCTATCACTAAAAATTTAATTATTTTCTCTATTAATTTCCTCCCATCCTAAAACTGAACTTCACATAAAACTTTATCAATATCCACTACTTACGTTTATTCATTATGCATGTAATATGTGTGCGTGCGTGTCCTCTTTTGATGACAGAATATGCAACTAATATCAAGGATGGGGTCATCCAAATTTTCAAAAGAAGAGGGCGTTTCATACTGTCACCAATGTCAGAATCAATCACCTTTTTAAACGGATGTTTGTAAAAAGCTTCCTCGCAGCAGACCTAGTAAACATCTTAAAACCGCACTGCATTGTATGAAGAGCAAAACTCAAATCAAGAAAACGCTAACAGAAAACTTTTGTATGTATTTCACTTATGTTAATTCCTACTGGTTCCGAAACTTTAGGCCAAAAAACAAAAAATCTATTCCATGAAGAAACAGACCTGTGTATCACGAACTCCAGGACCAGCAGTGACGAGAACCACAAAATGGAAACCCTTCATCAAAAATTTGCGATACCACTTCCTCTGAAACATAGATTCAACTAGATGCAGAGTGCAACTTTGACAAGAAAATCAAAATATGGTTAAACAGTGAGCATCATTAGAATCCTTAAACCTTAGCGAGAGCTTTCTCCTCAAGATGAGCACGAGAGCCAAATGCAACTACTGGGACATCAGATATTCTTAAATTTTTGTCTCCGGCTGCTGGATCACGAGTACGATTCTCTTTTCTGACAATTGCACAGATCTGAAGTGCAAAGCACACATCAGATAATCTGTACCCTACAGAATATCCCCACTATGGGTAATTAATCTTTTTAGTACCTGATTTTCAAGTTTTTCTAAGTCAGTAACCTTGGTAGCCCCATCTGCATCTAACATTAGAAGTAATTCACCACGTGAATGAAGCATTCCCTGTTTAATGCTTTCACAGAGGTAAAGAGCTTCAATCAATTGTTGTCATGTAGGTGCCGGAAAGCGAATACTTTCACTAGCATGAAAAAATGTGTGAATATCCAAATGAATGACGGTTAAACTCACTTTTCGTGTTGCTTCACCTTTGCCATGGTTTTTACTGAGAAGGATAACCCTAACATTGTCAATACCATACTTTTTTACAAAGTCAAAAGCTACTTTCTTCGTTCCATCCCTACTTCCATCATCAACGATCACCACCTGCTCAGTAACTCATTCACATAAGAGGGATGCAGACATGAAAAAGCAAGATCATACTGCACATTTATTTTGAATTGGTGCTTGACCTTGAAACACACATAACCTATCACAATAAACTTCATGAGTCTACTGCACAAATAAACTACACAAGACCGACTTAGGCTATTCAGTTAATAGAAAGAAGAAAACTATACCTCATAGGAAAATGACTTATCCTTTGCCGCTCGTTTTAGAAGATAACTGCAAAGTAGAAACATCATATCATTTTTTTAAAATCGTAATCTTTTCGGTGGCAATTGATGCAGTTTTAAGTTACTTCAATGAGCTTTATCAAAGAAACCATACTTTGAAATCCTGAAAATAATAACAAAACAAGGAATACTATGCTACAAATGGAGAATAAATTTTTAGAGTTCCACAACCGCATCATGCAATAAAAGACGGTAAAAGATCAAGCATTGACAATATAGCAAAGAATTGGCTGGCTATGACATACTAATTAAATGACCATGATGGCCATCAAAATCATCTTCAGGAAATAACTTTTGGGGAACATAGATGCTATCATGTGAGAATCAAATCAATCAATCAATCAATCAATCGAATAACTCTGAAAATATACGCATCCAGCATTGTGAAACATAAACATCTACTCTTATTGTTGCATAACATCCAACTCAGGAACATATGTAGAGATGTTAAAGGGTATTAAAAATAATCTGAACTTACTCCATGGTTACATAAAGTGCACCAGGAAGCCTATGCTCTTCATTGAAAGCAGGAATGACTAACGACAGGTATTTCTCAGCAGGATGAAAAATACAAGGGCAAGGAACCTGGGAAAAAGAATGCATCCAGTATATCCTTTGCATTAGATTCTGCTTCATATATATCATTATCTATGTTACTCAAACTTATGTGTGAGTGCCGGATACATATACAGGTTGATTCAATTTTTCTAAGTTTTACATGTATTTGGATATACTTGAAGGGTCATATTCGAACACCCATATCGAATATCGGCACGAAAATTCCAATTCTTAAATAAAACAATTAAAAAAGGAAAACTCAATTTAAAAAAATTAAAAAAAAGGTCACAGAAAATTCCAATTCTTGTCATCATTTCTCATATATTTATGGTAGAGTTGACTTCTTCAACAAAAAAGTATCACTTTTTTGTCATTTAGCTTCCAGTAAAGGGAATTACAAAACAAAATACAACTTTAATCACTTAATTAGTGCTAATAACACGTTAGTTAAATTTAGCTTGTAAAAGTTTAATTAACATAAAAATAAATTAAAAAAAAATCAAATTCTGTCCAACCTTCTCGGCAATCAAACAGAGAGAAAAAAAATTCCAAAAAGAAAGCAATTTAATTACCTGCTTCAATGACTTTGGATCCTCAAAGATCGCCGACGCTTCAACATGACTAAATTCGAAAAAAAATCAAATAATTATATCAAAATGAAAAAAAAACAAGAACAGAAAAAGGACAGGAAATTAGGGTTAAAAAAGTACAAGCTATTGTGACGTCTTCTAAAAACTTCAAGAAAGATTACAGAAAGAAAACCAAAAGGAAATAACAGAGTAGAAGCCACCAAAAAATCCAACATCTTCAACAAAAATATCAATTTCCCCATTTCTTTTTGCTGTGGATATTGGTGATCAACGAACGACGATTGAGTGACTCTACAATTCTTATCTGAATAAAACAAAGTTTTTAATAACATCAATCAATAATCAAGCCCGTCTAGCTCAGTCCACGATAAAGAGCAAACACTCTGTCCATGGGTTCGACTTCGAGATCCCCACGACATGGGCATCATTTTTCAGCCCACTCAAACGTAATTTTCAAATTTGGGTCAATTTTTTCTCTCTCTAAAATCCTATGTCCTCTTCGATTTATTTACCATTTTTCTATAGATCTGGTCGACTAGTGTTGTTATCGAAATCATTAGGCTTAAATGCAAAATAAGTGATGAAATTATATATTTTTAAAAAAATTTGGTGTCTAAAGTATTTTTAATAAAAATAAGTATTTAAGATTTGAACCGTTACAATTTTAAGTATCTACCATTTAAAAAAATCGTTACCCAATAAGAACGTGATATGTGACATGTTTTTTATTATTATATTAAAAAATTTAAAAACATTTAAAAAAAACTTAAAATTCCTAAAATTCTAAAAAAATTCAAATTCCTAATACCCAAACCACAAATTCTTCAAATTATCGTCGTTGTTGCCACTGTTGTAGTCGCCGGACACTGTTATTGCCGTCACCGGAGGTCACCGCCCACTTCAACCACTCATTACTAGTAATCGTCGGTAAGTGTGCAATTAGTCGTCGTTGGACTAGAATCATTCGCGTTCGTCGTTTATCGTCCGATTGGAACGCCTTTTGTTGATTATTGACAATGGGCGATTGGAGAAAATAGGCGGCGGTCTACGACGACGGCAGTGGTGATATCCGACGACGACAACGGCAGCAACAATAGCGGCAATTTGAAAAATTTGTGGTTTGGGTATTAAGGATTTAGGGGTTTTTTTGGGGGGAATTTTGAGTTTTTCTTAATATATATATATATATATTCTTTTTCAATTTTTAAAAATAATAAAAAAAATGTTGCATGTCAAGTTCTTATTGGGTAACGGTTTTTTTAAACGGTCGAAAACTTAAAATTGTAACAGTTAAAACTTTATAGTACAAAACAGAGGATAATGATACGAGTTGAGTTGAACTAAATCAGGTCGATTGAATTCTAAATTAATGAAGTTGTCTTGGCAATTCCGCTAGCATGATCTAAATGAACCTCATCTCTTTAAAACAACAAGATTCCTAACTCACTTATGCTTATATGTCTATAATCCTCAAGTTGAGCTAGTGCTAATCACCATCCCATATTCTAAGCTACATCTATGTCTAGAGTAGCTTAGCTAATTTACACATCCAAACTAATCTGAATTCGTTGATCATCAGATTAATCCAAATATGCTAAGAGTCAACCGAATTCTAAATTAATGAAGTTGTCTTGGCAATTCCGCTAGCATGATCTAAATGAACCTCATCTCTTTAAAACAACAAGATTCCTAACTCACTTATGCTTATATGTCTATAATCCTCAAGTTGAGCTAGTGCTAATCACCATCCCATATTCTAAGCTACATCTATGTCTAGAGTAGCTTAGCTAATTTACACATCCAAACTAATCTGAATTCGTTGATCATCAGATTAATCCAAATATGCTAAGAGTCAACCGAATTCTTTCACTCATTAAGTCAATCAAGAACTACTAATGCTCCGTCAAACATATTAGAATGAAGGGCACATCGAGTATAAGAGGAATTAAACAACATTCATTAAGTACAGAAAACAATCATCCAATGTTTAACAACAACCCGAGCAAATGAAAGTTTAGTGCGTGGCTCTTTCAACAATAATCCCAAAATATTGTTTAAGAAACATTTCATCAAACGTGTAATGAACTAAAGAGAGGCAAGGGAAGAAATAAGGTCATAAGCTCCCAGCTCAAATGATTGTAGTTTTGCTACAGCTTCAAGTTGATCTCCAGCTCAGCCTCCGTCGAGAGAGCTTATCGATCTGCCATCATCTCTGCTCTCCAAGGATCATACTTCTGAGTTAACCCGAGAGTATGAGTGTACTCAACTCGACCAAAATCAATCTCCCCTCACACCAAAATAATGTTAGAATTACCGGTACACCTCATGACGCAATGAAAAAATTAATTTGGTGATAACTTCTAGTGATCCATGTATGGGGAACGAATTGAGGTGAAAAGAGGGTAAAAAATTACCTAACAAAATCTGGAAACAGCAGAGAAGGGTTGTGAATCTAATTCCGCCTACACAGTGTCGAATTTGAGTCGTTACGATAGCATTTCGACTTCTACGTAGTCCACCCAAGCGAAACGAACATTTTTTTACTTCTCTAATTTGAAGCAGTAGGCAAAATTCAGATGCAAGACCTTATGCCTTTATATAGCCCTTGAAAACCTAATTCAACTCAAACTCGGTTTTATGAGATATACCATATCTTGAACCGAATATTATATTTAATTACAATAATTATCTCCTTTAAAATATAAAATTTGATTTTATTCTGATTGTGTTTAATTATATATATATATATTAATAGAGTTTGATAATTACAATAATTATATGGTTTTAAAATATATAAACTGTTGTGGATAAAATAACGAAGAACAATAATAAGAATAAAGAATAAAGAGATGAGATAAAGAGATGAGAGAAAGAGAGATCTGTATTTATTCTGAATATTCAAGTGTGTATAATGTCTTCTGTTGGGAAACGCCGGTACACCCCATGGCGCAGCGGAAAAAATTATCCGACGTATTCTGCCAGTGATCCATGTACGAGGAACGAATCCGGGGTGAAAAGGGATGAAACGTTACCTTAAATAAATCTGAAAAACCGCAGGGAGTTAGGAGAATCCAATTCTTCTAGCACGATATCGAATCCAAGTCGTCACAACAGCGTTTCGACCTCTACGCAGTCTACCCGAATGAAACGAACAATATTTTACTTCTCTAACTGTTAGAGAGGTTTTTCTCAAAAGGCATATTTCGGCTGCTAGACCTTATGCCTTTATATAGAATTTAAAAACCTAATTCTAATTAAATTCGGATTCATAAAATATATAATATATTTAGCCGAATATAATTAAATATGCAGAATCTGATTCTACTTTAATTAGGTTTCTTTAGATATATATATATATATTTAATAGTATTTGATAATTACAATAATTATCTAGTATTAAAATATATGTAAACAAGATTATCTATAATTACAATAATTATAATAATTTTGGTTTTTACTTATTACGTGCACAACAAGTTTGTACACATGCTATCTAGTCGATATTTGTTCATTTCAATCATAGGGTGTGACCCTTGTAGGTTAATGTAACGTTAGCAGTAATATCTAGAACAATTCTAATATTACAAGCAACGAGTGGCATCTAGCAATGCATCATTGCTACCTAAGTTACAGGAAGTTGTGGTTCGACATAACCTTTTTCATGATTAACTCTTTTCATGTATTACATCCTTTTGTCCTCATATCTAGATTGAACACAAGTCATGGAATAGTCACACTTGTATAGTCCATCTAATATTTCTTGATATCTTGAGTAGACTATTATAAACAAATAACTATGATATCTCATATCAGTTTATTCAAGCATGGCCATGCATTTTTTTAGTCTCACTCAATCAAGTGCCCTATGATATTACTCCTATTATGTAGGAGGGATAAATCTTATCTTGATCAACCATATTCCACTACATAGATTGTGACATATCCAATATTGGTCTTTATAGTGTAGTCAGTTACGACGCACGTTTGACCACATCAAAATATATCACTCACCATGTTGAAATAATGATGATCTCAAGTCTGAGGATCATACATGTAGTTATCACTATGAGCTATGTTGTGACTGTCACATAATAATCCAAGAAACATGCTCATAGCGGGTCAGTCCAATATGTCGTTCTCTAAAACATACTTATGTATTGATTTTGACATCTTCATGCCAATGACAACACTTTGTCATCAATCAACTACATATTAGTCTTAATATATTATTGTTGTCCATGCCCACAATAATACTCGACTAAGGATATTCAAGAATAATTATATTATTCTCAGGACTTTATTATAATTCAGTTTATTTATAAATGCACTAAATAAGACTGAAAAAATACTAATGGTTGTATATTAATAAACATGATAAAATAAGTATGTTTTTTACAACCATCTCATGATTGGTCTTTGGGCATACTCCAACAATCTCCCACTAGCACTAAGACCAATCACTCATGTATCTAATACCAAGAGACTTAGTGTGAAGATCATGCTTTTGTTGTGCCAGAGGCTTTGTCAGTGGACCGGCGATATTGTCATGCATTGGTACTCTGCATATTTCTACGTCCCATCGATCAATGATTTCTTGAATGAGATGGTAACGCCTAAGTATGTGTTTGGATCGCTGGTGAGAACTGGATTCTTTTGCTTGTGCGGTGGCTCCGTTGTTGTCATAACGTAGATCGATAGCATTTGATATGCTAGGCACAACCCCTAGTTCAGATATGAACTTTTTAATCCAAACAGACTCTTTTGCAGCATCACTTGCTGCAATATGCTAGGCTTCTGTTGTAGAATCTGCTATTGTATCTTGCTTTAAACTTTTCCAGCTTACAGCACCTCCATTAAGACAAAACATAAAACCCGATTGCGATCGAGAATCATCCTTATCACTTTGAAAGCTTACGTCAGTATAACCTTTTATATTTAGCTCTTCATCACCTCCATACATAAGGAATGTATCATTAGTTATTTTTAAGTACTTAAGGATGTTTTTTACTGCAACCAATGACCTTCACCGGGATCCATTTGGTATCGACTTGTCATACTTAATGCATATAATACATCTAGATGTGTACATAGCATGACATACATGATAGATCCAATAACCGAAGCATATGGAACCTTACTCATGCGCTCTCTTTCTTGAGGCGTTGAAGGACACATTTCCTTTGAGACTGAAATACCATGTCTCATAGGTAAGAATCCTCTTTTAGATTCTTCCATACTGAATCTTTTCAGTACTTTATCTATATATGTATTTTGATTTAGTCCTAGGAGTCGTCTTGATCTATCTCTATAGATCTTGACTCCTAATATGTAGGTTGCTTCACTCAGGTCTTTCATAGAAAAACATTTTCCTAACCAAGTCTTTATAGACTGTAAGGTAGGTATGTCATTTCCTATTATTAGTATGTCATCCGCATATAATGCCAAGAATGTGACACTGCTCCCACTAGTTTTCTTGAAAACGCATGGCTTATCTTCATTTTTAATAAAACCAAATTCTTTGATTGATCATTAAAACGAAGATTCCAACTTCGAGAAGTTTGCTTCAACCCATAAATGGATCTTTGTAGCTTGCATACCTTTTGGGCATCTTTTGGATCGACAAAACCCTCAGGTTGTGTCATGTACACATCCTCATCTAATTTTCCATTAAGAAATTGAAATAATGTTCTTAGTCAAACTAGGTACGAAATAACAATCTTCTAAATCTAAAACAAGTCCACTAGGTAATGACAAAGTATATGTTCTATAGCTAATGCAGCAACTCTTGCTCTATTTCCCACTCGTAGGTCCACATCTCTTTTTGCCAAATTTCTACTCTTTTTTAGTCCCTGTACATAAGTACAAATGTGAGAACCACAACCGGTATCTAATACCCAAGAAGTAGATGTTGATATATTTATATCAATAACATAAATACCTTATTTGGATTGTCCATTTTTTCTTGCCTTCTTGATGTCCTCAAGATAGACATGGCAATTTCTCTTCCAATGTCTAGCATTGTTGCAATGGAAACACTTTCCTTCTTTTGCAACTCCTCATTTGGGTTTCAATGCAACCTTTCCTTTGTTGGGCTTTGGCTTTGCCTTGGTGTTGGGCTTTCCTTTTCTGTTATCCTTTCGGACCATCATAATGGGCTTGCAACCAACCTTTTTCATGTTGTTCTCTGCTGTTTTTAACAGACCAAGCATCTGGGGCAACGATTTTTTAATTTCATTTATATTGAAATTAAGGACAAACTGATTAAAACTATCCGGCAATGATTGCAGGATAACACCAGTAGCCAATTCAACACTTAGAAGGAAGCCCAATTTTTCTAGGGTCTGAATATACCCTATCATTTTGAGAACATGAGTTCCTACCAGAGTTCCCTCCATCATCTTGCATCGAAACAAAGCCTTAAAGGTCCCATACCTCTCTTGAAGAGCTTGCCCCTCATATAATTTCTTGAGATCTTTAACCATCTCATAGGGAACCATGTCCTCATGTTGCTTCTGAAGCTCAGGAGTCATGGTCGCAAGCATCAAACACCCAACATCTACCATGTCACTTGAGTATTTTTCAAAGGCTTCCAATTCATCTTTAAAGGCATCATCTGCTGGCTTTTTAGGGACAGGTTCTTCGATAACTTATAATTTCCGCTCTTGGTTGAGGACAATTTTCAAGTTACGAAACCGGTCAAGGAAGTTCAATCCATTCAATTTGTCCTTCTCAAGGACGGGTCACAATGATAATGAGTTTGAATTTGCCATAACAAATCTACAATGATAAAGTATGATTTATAAGTACCTTTTATCATGTTTATAAGGTAATAACATTCCCACTATTAAAAACCCTCAAAATTGAAAAACTTACTAAAAAGTATTTCTAGTGGGTAAAGATCCATATTTCATTTCATCCTAAGTCAGCTTTGGCTTTACTCCTAGAATTCAATTATTTAGGTAAGCAACACTTGCTAATTACATCTCATGTAATTTCTATATTAGGTGAACAACTATTGTTACTAATCATCTCATGATTATCCAAATCATTAGCCTTTAGGTTTCTAATCTCATTAGGACAACCTAGTTTAACCAATATTACAACCAGTGAATATCACTTGCTTATTCTTCGTGTTTAACCAAGATAGATATAAGTACTTCGCTTTGGCAAAACCTACATAGTACATATCGAGGTTTTAATGAGGGCAAATATTGGATGGCTATTTTGATTAAATATGGAGGAGTTTTTTATATTAATCTCACCATTCAAGTATGATCTAATCAATTACCATTATGCTAAAACATACATTGTAACACATATATGTAAAGCATTAATTATAAATGCAATGGTTATTGCCCGTAAAACTATGGTGGCCCATCCTAGGCCAATGGGATAACCAAAATAAACTAAAGATAGAACTTGCTTCTCAAGAATCTAATCCACCTTTGATTGGCCCATCATTCTGCTCCTCTGATCCACGCTTTCTCCGCAAATATTACAATTTTCAGAAACCCGTTTTACACACGAGGGAGTAAGATGAGAAGAGAATTACAATAGATGAAAGAAAGGCATGACCATGCATTTCAAACACCGTGCATATTATCCAAGACATAAACATGTTTTATCTTGTTAATTATAATTAGCAAAATAATTCCTACGACCTTTGTTGCCTACGCAGTCCGGCAGATCCGGTGCTACCGGGTCTGCCCGTAAAGTGCGGGCCGACGACCCCAGTCTGCCAGGAAAATTTTTAATTTTAGCACTTCGATTACTATAGAAAAACCCCACGATTTGATAACTTTTATCAACATATTCATGCTTTTGGGATTTTCAATCTCTAAGGTTTTTCGCACTTGAACAACCATTGTTCCTCTACCGAAAATGATCTGCTATCATAACCACATGTTCATCATGTTAACAATTAACATACGAACATTAAAACCTTACAACAACAAACATGTGATTAACATTTAACCATCAATTATAAAAACTTATTTAAAACAGATCAACATATTAACCGTGACTAGATTCAATTTCTTTGTTCCGCACACATGGCGTAGCGGAAAAAATTATCTAACGTATTCCACCAGTGATCCATGTACGAGGAATGAATCCGGGGTGAAAATGGATGAAACATTACCTTAAATAAATCTGAAAACCGCAAGGAGTTAGGAGAATCTAATTCTTCTAGCACGATATCAAATCCAAGTCGTCACAATAGCGTTCCGACCTCTACGCAGTCCACCCGAATGAAACGAACAATATTTTACTTCTCTAACTATTAGAGAGGTTTTTCCCAAAAGGCATATTTCGGCTGCTAAACCTTATGCCTTTATATAGCATTCAAAAACCTAATTCTAATTAAATTCGGATTCATTAAATATACAATATATTTAATCGAATATAATTAAATATGCAGAATCTAATTCTACTTTAATTAGGTTTCTTTAGAGAGATATATATTTTTAATAGTATTTGATAATTACAATAATTATCTAGTATTAAAATATATGTAAACAAGATTATCTATAATTACAATAATTATAATAATTTTAGTTTTTACTTATTAGGTGCACAATAAGTTTGTACACATGCTATCTCGTCGATATTTATTCGATTCAATCATAGGGTGTGACCCTTGTAGGTTCATGTAACATTAGCAGTAATATCTAGAACAATTTTAATATTACAAGCAATGAGTGACATCTAGCAATGCGTCATTGCTACCTAAGTTACAGGAAGTCGTGGTTCGACATAACCTTTTTCGTGATTAACTCTTTTCATGTATTACATCCTTTTATCCTCATATCTAGATCGAACACAAGTCATGGAATAGTCACACTTGTATAGTCCATCTAATATTTCTTGATATCTTGAGTAGACTATTATAAATGAATAACTATGATATCTCATATCAATTTATTCGAGCATGGCCATGCTTTTTTCTAGTCTCACTCAATCAAGTGGCTTATGATATTACTCCTATTATGTACGAGGGACAGATCCTATCTTGATCAACCATATTCCGCTACATAGATTGTGCCATATCCAATATTGGTCTTTATAGTGTAGTCAGTTACGATACACGTTTGACCGCATCAAAATATGTCACTCACCATGTTGAAATAATGATGATCTCAAGTTTGAGGATCATTCATGTAGTTATGACTATGAGCCATGTTGTGACTGTCACATAATAATCCAAGAAACATGCTCATAGCGGGTCAGTCCAATATGTCGTTCTCTAACACATACTTATGTATTGATTTTGACATCTTTATGTCAATGATAACACTTTTTCATTAATCAACTACATATTAGTCTTAATATATTATTGTTGTCCATACCCACAATAATACTCGATTAAGGACATTCAAGAATAACTATATTATTCTAATGAGTTCATTATAATTTAATTTATTTATAAATGCATAGAATAAGACTGAAAAATAATAATGGCTTTATATTAATAAACATGATAAAATAAGTTTGTCTTTTACAACCATCTCATGATTGGTCTTTGGGCATACTCCAACACCTTTATCAAACCATTTATTTATAGGCATAAGAGGTACATATTACATGAAACTCTAATTAATGAAGATAATATTTCTTCTGATAAAGTAAATCAAATCTCCTAGATAAAGTTCTTATCATGATAGACATCCACATAGATAAACATCCATAACACTCCCCCTTGGATGTCTATAAAGATAATGTGCATCATTAAAACATTACTAAGATAAAAACCAGTGGGAAAATTTCTTTAGTGAAGGAAAAAGAGTACACACATCTTTGATACGCATAGCATGTTGCCTTATTAAAAACCTTACCAGGAAAACCCATTGGGACAAAACCTCGATTAAGGGAAAAGGAGTGCAACGCATATTTACTCCTCTCATGAAAATATCACATAAGATCTTTGAATCTTCATAATGCAATCTTGAATACTATTTTTCTTAAGATTATGAGGGATGAAACTTTGGAGTAATATGTTTCATTTTGCCATCTTTGATGTATCCATCTTTCGATTGAGATATAAATTTTGCATTATCTCCACACAAGATTGCTTGTATATTGTCTTGTGAAAGTAAATCACTTATCTTCTGAATATATTAGATCAATAGTCTTAGACAAACACACTTTTGGCTTGCCTTGTGCATAACAATTATTTCTACATGATTTGAAGAGACATATATTAATGTCTGAAGATCTAAAGATAATGATCTTTGTAGCATTTAGGTGGCATTTTTAGACCAACTAATATATGGTGCTTCCTGACCAAGGATTTATTTATCTTTATTTAGAAGATAAATTTATACACATCCAACAATCTTACAATCATTTGAATCTTCTTTAAGATTCTTTTGGCTTATGTCCATTCATAGACAAAAAGACATTTAAATGCTCAATCTTCAAGTCGAGAAAAAAATTGATCTCAAGATTCTTTTTTCTCAAATATTTTCGTTAACTAATCTAAAGCTTTGAAAGCTATTCACGACTTTCCAATTTGAATCTCTTCAAGAGTTCTAAAGATATTTAATTATCATAATGAATCTTATCCAAACTCCTTTACAAAATGATAAGGAAATATGATCATTCTTATAGTATTTCCTCACAAAGACGATTATACAAAATGCGCTAAAAATATAAATATTCAATGAGACATATATGAATAAATTTCTTCAAAAATTTCCAAATGCTTATAGCATTTTAAATCCTACAAGGATAAATAGGGATCCACAAAATAATTAGACGCATATAAAATATTTCATAACTGCCAAAGTAATTGCATCCACCATGAAGTAAATTAAACTTCTTCATAAATCATAATTCAAGTCGTATTTATATCTCACGACTATTTATTTGTTCCTCACTTGTATTACACCTTTTGATGCTTGGACTATTGGAACAAAAACTTCACTTTTGGAAGTTCAAAGCGTCTTTCTACATTGACCAATTCAATATCTATAATTCTAGATAGATATCTATACAAGATCCTCATTTTCTTTCTTTACTTCTACAGACACATTGTTTGGAAAATTATTGTTGACAACTTTTCTGTTTCGGTTCCATTACTTTCTCGTAGTGACATAACTTGTCGAAATCTCTTTTCAATATTTATTTTAGGTACTTGAAACTCTTCTAAAGTCTAGTTATGTCTTGGGTCTCTTTAGGAGAACCCTCCACCAATATGTGACCATCTCATATTATTTTTCATTTATGAGAATTTTGAACATTGAAACCAATTTTAACTATCGTGCTTTATGCATGATTTACATCCATTCGCTCTAACATGTAATACAAATTTAGAGCATTTCAGCTAGTATATGAGACTTAATTACTCTCATTAGGTCAGTAAATATGTCTGGTAGTTGACATATAATAACATGAATTATCTTATGAACTTATGGTTCATATACGAGGATCTAGATAATGATAATTCATTTTCCTTTATCCAGCTGATTATTATCTCCCCTGATTTTGAGAAAAATCATGCATAAATGATTCTTCAATTAATGTTTAAAAATTTAAACATAAAAGGAGACTCATATTCAATATATATTCTCAACCCTTTTTATATACCCATTTTGTGCGGAGTGGTGGAGCAATTCAACTATATATCGCACATTCAATAATTCTAAAATGGAAAATATGACTTCTAACAAAAAGCCAATTATAATAGGGAGTTTATTATAACTCGTTGGCTTGATGCGTATATGTGTTGCTATATGTGAAATATCATATAGATAATAAATGCTTTATTCTCATAGCTTAGCTATTAAAGAGGAGACATCCAATTAAAATTTTGCTAAACCGTATTTTTCATAATCAATAGGCTTTGTAACAGTTGTTTCAACCGATATAGCCTAAAATATAAACTCACTAACTTTAGCAAGATAAATAGTCTTAATTGCATAATCTGAATATTTTTCTAATCAATCTCACAAACTTCTAGTTGTAAGATAATAATACATATGTAGATGCATCCACTAAAATCATGTAAAAATTTTCCACATTTGTAGATAAATGGGCCCATATTTCATTCAGATATGCAAGACATGCAGTTTCAACTTTAGTACAAGAATTTCAAGTTCTTTTGGTAAGTGGGATCTTAATCATTCATTTGAGAACAAGCAACACAAGAACTTCGTGTTCTTTTAGCAAGTGAAATTTAATCAATTCCTTTGAGAATAAGAACCACAATAACTTTAGGTTCTTTTAATAAATGTGCATATAAATCTCAATAATTTTTGCATCATTATTGATCAAGATAGTCTAACCGATCATGCTAACTATATATATATATATATGTATATATATTTTTGAATTTGTAAACTTCTGGTTTACCATAACGTGTGATTCAATCTCACTTGTACATGTCTAGTACAAATTTTGAAATACAAGTTTCTTTGAAACTTGATAATACACTGTCCACTGAAAATTTTTCCTTTGAATAGGAATATATTTAGCTCTTCTATAGCTTTCAGTTATAATTATTCTTTTGGTAGCAATATATATCTCTTCTAGAGCTTGCAATTGATTTTTCCGCTACCAGAACTTATTGGCTTATTTCATATGCCAATTGTTAACATATGTTATCTATAATTCCTGAAGGATTATTTTGAGAACTCTTATTGCTCTCGTAAAATTTTCACTTCCGGTAGTGACGATATTATTACAATTAGCAATAATTAGTACAATATTCTCAATTATGCACTTTTCATAATGTGCTTTCTCTCAAGAACTTGTTGCTCTTCTAGAGCATCAATAATTTTAGTACTTTGATATATAGTACTCGTATTTTCCTCTTGCATTTAAATGGGAAAATATTTCTTATGCTTTTGCTAAGCATAAATAGTCACCATAGATTGTATTTGGTAAGTAATCATATAAACAAAATAAATTAATGCCACAATATATATAAATATAGAACATAAATAATTATTTTGTAAAGTAAATAAACATAAAATAAAATAGATTAAAAGATCAATAGTTCTCTTTAAGGTTATGAGAATAATTAGAAGACGATTTTTTTACCTTCAAGGGTTATAAGGAAATCAACAACGTCCAAATGAGTTGGACCAATAACATCCAGATGAGTTCGACCAATATCATCTTCATTATTTTTCGCAAACAAAATTTGCTTTTATTTTCTTTCTTTTATCATTCAATGGTTGTTGATGTTTTCAGCGTACGACAAGTACGAGACCAATGGTTTATAACATCGCATTGTTAATAAAAAGGATTTTACTTCCTTAGAATGATCTTTATCATTTTTGTCATCGTTATAACCTCACTTCTGGTGGTTATAAACATTCTTAAAATGATAATCATGCCTATGTCTATGACATCGACCATAACCACCACTACTAATGTGGCCTTTATTCTTTCGTTATATAATCTCACATTCACTTCAGAAAATGGAGTGGAGCCAATGGACTTTTAAAACCTTTTTCACGATATTTGTCTGAGGACAACATTATTTGCATGAAAAGTGGAGTATGTTTTATTAACATATCGTCATCATTGATACACTGACCACATAACTTCAATTGTGAAGTAATTTGGATAACATCGGAGACATATCACTAACTGAATAATGATTTACCATGTTTACATTCACTTCAGGAAATAAAACAGATCCAATAATCTCATGAAATAAACATGATACTTGCATTCGAATCAGGTAATTAGGGGTATAAATAAAATCTGAAGGTACAGAAGGAATTAGGAGTGAATATACATGTGGAATAGTAGGAGGCTAAAATTTTTTGAAAGTCTCTCCCTAAATTACAGACTTTGGGAAATAAGGGTCCTATTCAAAGAAGGTTACATCCAAAGAGACAAAAAATAGTTTTGTAGGAGGATAGTAATATTTGTAGCCTTTTTAAAGTGAAGAGTAACCCATTAAAATACACTTCAAGGACTTTGGATCCAATTTTGACTGAGAATGATCAATGTTATGCACAAACACAGTACATCCAAATTTTTTAAGAGGAAGCATAGAAGACATGGGTTTAAAACTTGGATAGCTCTCCAACAAAACTGACATAGGTGTTTGAAATCTAAACACTTTATTGGGCATCCTATTTATGAGATAATTGGCAGTTAATAAAGCCTCACCCCACAAGTAATTTGGAACATTACTAGAAAATAATAATGATCGAGCGACCTCTAGTAAAAGTCTATTCTTTCTCTCAACAACCCCATTCTGTTGTGGTGAATCCACACAAGAGCTAATTTGAACAAATCCTTTTTTCTTTAAAAAATTCCCCCAAGGAAGTAGTAAAATACCCTCTCTCTAATACCCCAAAAATAGGCTTGGTAGTAAGTTACTACTTTAAATACAATTTAATTGACTTGTATCATTATTATCTAGAATTAATCAAGGGTCTAGGACTAAATCGAAAAATGGTAAAATGAAGAGCTTGCATGCTAAAGAAGTTTCACTCATTGGATTTCAAGACAATTGTGAATTTAGGATATCTTATAATTTAAACAATTAAGTTAGGATCCAATTTTAATAAAGTGAAATCTTATATGCCTAATTAGAAGGGACCCAACCGAAGCATTATAGGAAGATGTAGTTTGCATGTAATGGAATTTAAATATTTGGCCTTCGACACTTGTCCATGTAAAGTGTTAGGGGTAAGGAGGAAACCGGTTATTGTGTCGTTAAGAGAGAATAAAACATTATCATCTTTCTCCCTCAACCTTCTAAACAACCGAATAGAGAGAATGAGAGAAAAATTATAGTGATCATCTTAGTTGCTTGAGCTTGGTGTGTTAAGAGCCTTGTGTAGAAGGTAAATTCCTTGTTTCTTTCCTATATATATAATCTTGCTGTGAAAGTAAGTTCAATCGAAAATCTATGTATGGATTTAGCTTTACTGTGTCATGAATATGATCAATAGATTGATGCTCCACCATTTCGGAAGATACATGTTAGTGTTTAAAGATTTAAATATTGATTGTGAAACGTTAGACCATTTGAAAGTTGTGAAATTGTATGTGTTTATATGTGATTAAGGGCTGTTAATGAAAACAATAATATGTGTGGACTGATTTGGTTAAATGTGTATGTTGTGATTGTGCATATGAATAACACGGGACAATTTTGGTGTACAAATAGATTTGGTTGGATTGTTGTAATTAGATATGTATCAAGTATGAAAACTACCCGTTTGGTGAATGTATTTACATAATTGGATTGTTTAATAAGAAGGTTGGACTGCATTGAGCAATTAAGGACTGTTTTGAACATTGTGAGAATATGTAGGATGTTTTGTAATAATGAAAATCTTTTCAAAATGTTAATTTGATCATATGAATAATGTTCAAAGTCTGTTTTGAAATGATAAATTTAAGGGAGGGGCTGTTTTGAAAGGTTTAGGGACTGCTAATGAAGCTAAAATCAAGCCTAGTGAAATCTGCCCAGAAAACTCTGTTCTAGGCAGCAACTTTGAAAATTCACAATAAATTGTATAAAGGGAATTTAAGGCTGAAATTTTATGGACAGTGACTTAACATGTCTAAATTCATTAGGAGAAAACAGAACTAAATTCTGGATTGTAAAATGGATTTTAGAAATGAAAATCTAGGGATAGTGCAAATTGTCCAGTGTTGTAAATTGCGCTGTATTTAAGTTAAAAACTGTATTAATTGGAAAAGAATTAAAATGAAAGGGATATATGGTTAGAAACAAAATTAAGTTAGCTTTCGAACGGTGTAAACCAATTGAAATTCCGACGTACGTAATGAAAGTTATGCATGTTTTAGTAAACAGTGCACAAGCTGCCTAGCAGCAGCAACCTTGATGTTTTGAAATGAATGAATTATGTGCATTGCTGCCTTGTTTTGAAGAAATGAATGTACCTTGTCTTGACCTTGATTTAATTGTATGAATTGTTAGAACAAGGAGTAAATCTTGTGGAAGAAGAAAGGAGTGGCCAAGCTAGTGGCAAACACAAAGGAGTTTGGATCCAAGACTAGCTAAGCTTGGAGTATTGTGAGTGTAGTTATTGTGGGATTAGGACTTAGGTCCTAACCAAAATATATATATATATATATATATATATATATATTTCTTGCTACTGATATGCCATGATAATGAGTTTAAATTAAATTTAATATGAATAGCAAGGGAAGATTTGACTAAACTGAAATTGTGTTTAGGTGATAGCATGAAAATTGATAAATTAAGTAGAAAAAAAGTGAAAACAAATGTACGAATCCATGCCTTGGATTGACCTAATCGAATGCTTACTACTTGAAATGCTTGAAATGCTTGTTATTTGAAAACTTGTCCCTTGAAGTGCTTGAAATGCTTGAATCCTTGTACTTGAAATCTGATCTAATTGAAATGCTTGAATCCTTGTACTAGAAACGTGACCTATTCGAAATGCTTGATTCCGTGTCTCGGATGTATTCACTCGAATTTCTTGCTTGGAATTGCTCTTATGATATAAATACTTGTAAAAGTGATATAAACCATGAATATAAAGACATGACTAGATGCCTGAAATGGCATATAATTCGAATTGCTTACTTGAATAACAAGTGTCCTAAGGGCTAAGGTTGACCTTGATATAACTTGCTTGAATATAATCCTTGAACATGAAAGCATGGAACATAAGAAACAACAACAAGCTTTAAAGTATAAAATACACTCCAACTTTTAATAGGAGCTAAGATACTTAAGTTGCCTACAATGGAAGTCCTTGGATACAATGGTATGATGCATGGTATAATTGGGACTACGGTCCATGAGCCACAGCTCGGGGGGACACCCCATTACATGAAATATAATATTGGCGACAGTTGGAGGTAACAGGGGAGTTGTACGGAGATTGGCGACAGTTGGTTGGATAGTGAGAAGTATAGGATTACTTGTTCCCGATATTAGCCATTGCTATGTGCTTTGAGCTAAGTATCTCTTGGGCCTTTATGGTCAAACACGGACCAATGTTATTCATGACCAATTATGATCCAAGGCAAACATGTTAAAAAGATATGAACCATACTGAGAAATTGAATAAGAAATTCAAAAGAATATCTTGAATACTTGAATTATATATTGAAATATTTAAATCACTTGATAAGAAATCTTGAGCACATGAATCACTTGACATGAATCCTTGAAATACTCGAATTGTTTGATATGTAATGCTTGATTTTTTGACATGAAACTCTTGAAATGATAATTGCCTATGCTTGGGCCTTGTATTGTATGATTTGCTACTTGGAATGGCTTATGGTTTCACTTCAGCTAATGTTAACTTGATTGGTTTGCTTGAATTGCTTGACTTGCAAACTTGATTTCTTGAACATATTACTTGACTTGTATACTCGAATTTATTGTTACATGATTGTTACTTGAAAAAGGATCTCGATCTTACTTGAATTAATGAGTGTTGCTCTTCTAAATGAAAATATGGACTGTTTTGGCATTGTAAATTATGTGTACATGTTATATGACTGAAGTTGGTTAGATTAATTGAAAATATGGACTGTTTTGGCATTGTAAATTATGTGTACATGTTATATGTCTGAATTTGGCTAGATTAATTCAAAATATAGACTGATTTGGCATTGTAAATTATGTGTACGTATTATATGACTGAATTTGGCTAGATTAAATGAAAATATGGACTATTTTGGCATTGTCAATTACGTGTACATGTTATATGATTGAATTGGCTAGACTAAATAAAAATATGGACTGTTTTGCATTGCAAGAATGTATAAACATGAATAATGGACAGCTAAGTAATAGGGCTTAAATTAAAGAAAGTAAACAAGCAATAATTAAGGCTTAAGGCTTACATGCTACTTAAAATGTATACCTGTACACTTGGTAAACTTGTCACATGAAATGCTACTCGAAATGGGCTTACTCTCACTAGAATCAATGTGTATAACTTGTGAACATATCTTGAGTGATAAGCTTGAAATAAATTGTGATTATGTTACTTGACTTGGAAATGTTGTGATTTGCTTAAACGTCCTATCAACTGACTTGAAATGATTGAAGATTGAATTGTGATCTATGATTCTACTTGTCATGCTATCTTGCTATTCGTATGATACTAGAAAATGTTTACTTGATAATTACTCGATAAGTTTACCATGCTGCTTGATTTGCTTGTCAAATTGATTACTTAACATTTGCTTGCATTGATATTTGATTTCCATAAGTATGATGATACATGAGTTCATGATTTTTGCTTGACTTGGAATGCTATAAACCTTAATAGGGCTACTTGATTAATGGAGACATGACATAATAATTGGTTAGAACTAGTACTACCTCACGAAGTACATATCGTACTTATCACTCTCGTTTCCTCTCTTCGCAAACTACAGGTTAAAAATGCTTCAAAGAGGTTACTTGATCCTGAAGTCTGTTTTCTTAAGCTCAAAGCAAACACAAGCAAGAGTTAAAGTATGAATCCATACTTGTTTTGTATTACTCCTAGTTGGTGGCACCTATATATGTACATAGTTAAGCTAGATCATGCATTTTGCTTGGTTTGTAAGTTGTATATATATATGACCTTGATCTTAAAAGATTGTAAAGACTAGTTCGTTAATGCTTGACATGTTAAATGTGGGAAATGGTACTTGATTTACATGATCTAGTTATATTCGAATGTGCTTAACAATGGGATACTACGTGATTAACTCTTGAATGCCCTATTTGAATTGATCTTTTGGTTGATAGGTTGTCTCTAGTTCATGTAATTAAGGTCATGATAAGTTAGTCATGTTTTTTTTCTAGATGATGTTAAGCTTGCTTGAAGGCATGTTTATGGTGATATGATTCGAATGAATGCAAATGCGACCACATTTAGTAACCAACATTATATACATCCTTGTCTTGAATGTAAAATGCTAGAAGATCCTACTTGGTTTACTTGACATGAGTATGACACCGAAACCATGTTTGAATATTGTCTTGAAATGGTACAAAGCTGTGCATATTGGACATGAGAATCTGCTAATGAATATGCCTTAATGTAGATGCTCGTTCGAATGCCATGTTTAATTGTTAAAGAAAAAAATGTAGTAAGTATCCATGATTGTAGGATGAATTTGGTTAATCAAAAGTGGTTACCTATAATGTTTGAGAAGCATGTTCATGTTGTTGCTTGTTAAAGTTTCTAGTTTTGGTTTCTTGCTAGACAAGTAACTCATCTAATAGGGATGAGTTTCAAAAGTTTTAAATGGCTTGAATTCTTGTTTGCTTGATTAACACTCCTTGGCCGGTTTACTTCTAAACCGGGTAAGGGATGTTACTTTTATTTGGTATCAGAGCATGGTTTAGTCGATTCTGGGACTAAACATGGACTCACTGCATTGTCATAAGTCTAGTGTGCCACCTAGGAGTTGAATTCTTGATTGTATTGGTAGTTTGTAACCAATACAGTTGTTTTCTTTGTTTGACAAATTCAGAGTATGTAAAAATATTCTGAACCTGATAACGACAGTTCTTCGTCATCGAAGAAATTCGAGGATGAATTTCTTTTAAAGGGGGAGAATTGTAATACCCCAAAATTAGGCTTGGTAGTAAGTTACTACTTTAAATACAATCTAATTGACTTGTATCATTATTATCTAGAATTAATCAAGGGTCTAGGACTAAATCGAGAAATGGTAAAATGAAGAGCTTCCATGCTAAAGAAGTTTCACTCATTGGATTTTAAGACAATTATGAAATTAGGATATCTTATAATTTAAACAATTAAGTTAGGACGCAATTTTAATAAAGTGGAAACTTATATGCCTAATTAGAAGGGACCCAACCAAAGCATTATAGGAAGATGTAGTTTGCATGTAATGGAAATTAAATATTTGGCCTTCGACACTTGTCCATTTGATGTCCATGCAAAGTGTTAGGGGTAAGGAGGAAACCGGTTATTGTGTCCTTAAGAGAGAAGAAAACATTATCATCTTCCTCTCTCAACCTTCCAAACAATCGAATAGAGAGAATGGGAGAAAAATTATAGTGATCATCTAAGTTGCTTGAGCTTGGTGCGTTAAGAGCCTTTTGTAGAAGGTAAATTCCTTGTTTATATATATATATATATGTATATATATAATCTTGCTGTGAAACTAAGTTCAATCGAAAATCTATGTATGGATTTAGCTTTACTGGAAATTTTAAAAGATAGTAAGAAACATCCATGTCATGAATATGATCAATATATTGATGCTCCACCATTTCGGAAGATGCATGTTAGTGTTTAAAGATTTAAATATTGATTGTGAAACGTTAGACCATTTGAAAGTTGTGAAATTGTATGTGTTTATATGTGATTAAGGGCTCTTAATGAAAACAATAATATGTGCGGACTGATTTGGTTAAATGTGTATTTTGTGATTGTGTATATGAATAACACGGGATAGTTTTGGTGTATAAATATATGTGGTTGGATTGTTGTAATTAGATATGTATCAAGTATGAAAACTACCCGTTTGGTGAATGTATTTACGTAATTGGATTGTTTAATAAGAAGGTTGGACTGCATTGAGCAATTAAGGACTATTTTGAACATTGTGAGAATATGTAGTCTATTTTGTAATTTTGAAAATCTTTCAAAATGTTAATTTGATCATAAGAATATTGTTTAAAGTCTGTTTTGAAATGATAAATTCAAGGGAGGGGCTGTTTTGAAAGGTTTAGGGACTGCAAATGAAGCTAAAATCAAGCCTAGTGAAATCTGCCCAGAAAACTCTATTCTGGGCAGCAACTTTGCAAATTCACTATAAATTTTATAAAGGGAATTTAAGGCTTAAAATTTTATGGAAAGTGACTTAACATGTCTAAATTCATTAGAGAAAACAAAACTGAATTCTGGATTGTAAAATGGATTTTAGAAATGAAAATCTAGGGAGAGTGCAAATTGTCCAGTGTTGTAAATTGCCTTGTCTTTAAGTTAAAAACTATATTGATTGGAAAAGAATTAAAATGAAAGGCCTATATGGTTAGAAAGAAAATTAAGTTATCTTTCCAACGGTGTAAACCAATTGAAATTCCAACGTATGGAATGAATGATATCATGTTTTAGTAAACAGTGCACAAGTTGCCTAGCAGCAGCAGCCTTGATGTTTTGAAATGAATGAATTATGTGTATTGCTGCCTTGTTTTGAAGAAATGAATGTACCTTGTCTTGAACTTGATATAATTGTATGAATTGTTAGAACAAGGAGTAAATCTTGTGGAAGAAGAAATGAGTGGCCAAGCTAGTGGCAAACACAAAGGAGTTTGGATCCAAGACTAGCTAAGCTTGGAGTATTGTGAGTGTAGTTATTGTGGGATTAGGACTTAGGTCCTCCAAATATATAATATATATAATATATATATATATTTTCTTCCTACTGATATGCCATGATAATGAGTTTAAATTAAATTGAATATGAATAGCAAGGGAAGATTTGACTAAACTAAAATTGTGTTTAAGTGATATCATGAAAATTGATAAATTAAGTAGAAAAAAGGTGAAAACAAATGTACGAATCCATGCCTTGGATTGACCTAATCGAATGCTTACTACTTGAAATGCTATTTGAAAAGCTTGTCATTTGCTTGAAACTTGTAATTGAAATGCTTGAATCCTTGTACTTGAAATGCTTGAATCCTTGTACTTGAAATGTGATCTAATTGAAATGCTTGAATCCTTGTACTTGAAATGTCATCTAATTGAAATGCTTGAATCCTTGTACTTGAACGACCTATTGAAATGCTTGATTTCGTGTCTCGGATGTATTCATTCGAATTTCTTGCTTGGAATTGCTCTTATGATATAAATACTTGTAAAAGTGATATAAACCATGAATATAAAGACATGACTAGATGCCTAAAAATGGCATATAATTGAATTGCTTACTTGAATAATAGTTAAATTGTCAAAATGATGAGCTAAGGTTGACCTTGATATAACTTGAATATAATCCTTGAACATAATTGTCTTGCCTTGAACATGAAAGCATGGAACATAAGAAACAACAACAAGCTTTAAAGTATAAAATACACTCCAACTTTTAATAGGAGCTAAGATACTTAAGTTGCCTACAATGGAAGTCCTTGGATACAATGGTATGATGCATGGTATAATTGGGACTACGGTCCATGAGCCACGGCTCGGGGACACCCCATTACATGAAATATATTATTGGCAACAGTTGGAGGTAACGGAGGAGTTGTACGGAGATTGGCGGCAGTTGGTTGGATAGTGAGAAGTATAGGATTACTTGTTCCCGATATTAGCCATTGCTATGTGCTTTGAGCTAAGTATCTCTTGGACCTTTATGGTCAAACACGGACCAATGTTATTCATGACCAATTATGATCCAAGGCAAACATGTTAAAAAGATATGAACCATATTGAGAAATTGAATAAGAAATTCAAAAGAAAATCTTGAATACTTGAATTATATATTGAAATATTTAAATCACTTGATAAGAAATCTTGAACACTTGAATCACTTGACAAGAATCCTTGAAATAATCGAATTGTTTGATATATAATGCTTGATTTTTTGACATGAAACTCTTGAAATGATAATTGCCTATGCTTGGGCCTTGTATTGTATGATTTGCTACTTGGAATGGCTTATGGTTTCACTTCAGCTAATGTTTACTTGATT
Source organism: Hibiscus mutabilis (assembly GCA_019671005.1). Lineage (NCBI taxonomy): Eukaryota > Viridiplantae > Streptophyta > Magnoliopsida > Malvales > Malvaceae > Hibiscus > Hibiscus mutabilis. The sequence goes on from CM033722.1 coordinate 23,733,499, forward strand.
GGTTTGCTTGAATTGCTTGACTTGCAAACTTGATTTCTTGAACATATTACTTGACTTGTATTCTCGAATTTATTGTTACATGATTGTTACTTGAAAAAGGATCTCGATCTTACTTGAATTAATGAGTGTTGTATATCTTCTAAATGAAAATATGGACTGTTTTGGCATTGTAAATTATGTGTACATGTTATATGACTGAAGTTGGTTAGATTAATTGAAAATATGGACTGTTTTGGCATTGTAAATTATGTGTACATGTTATATGTCTGAATTTGGCTAGATTAATTCAAAAATATAGACTGATTTGGCATTGTAAATTATGTGTACGTATTATATGACTGAATTTGGCTAGATTAAATGAAAATATGGACTATTTTGGCATTGTCAATTACGCTATATGACTGAATTTACATGTTATATGATGAATTATGTATTGTTAATTTGGCTAGACTAAATAAAAATATGGACTGTTTTGCATTGCAAGAATGTATAAACATGAATAATGGACAGCTAAGTAATAGGGCTTAAATTAAAGAATGTAAACAAGCAATAATTAAGGCTTAAGGCTTACATGCTACTTAAAATGTATACTTGTACACTTGATAAACTTGTCACATGAAATGCTACTCAAAATGGGCTTATACTCTCACTAGAATCAATTTGTATAACTTGTGAACATATCTTGAGTGATAAGCTTGAAATAAATTGTGATTATGTTACTTGACTTGGAAATGTTGTGATTTGCTTAAACGTCCTATCAACTGACTTGAAATGATTAAAGATTGAATTGTGATAAATGATTCTACTTGTCATGCTATCTTGCTATTCGAATGATACTAGAAAATGTTTACTTGATAATTACTCGATAAGTTTACCATGCTGTTTGATTTGCTTGTCAAATTGATTACTTAACATTTGCTTGCATTGATATTTGATTTCCATAAGTATGATGATACATGAGTTCATGATTTTTGCTTGACTTGGAATGCTATAAACCTTAATAGGGCTACTTGATTAATGGAGACATGACATAATAATTGGTTAGAACTAGTACTACCTCACTAAGTACATATCATACTTATCACTCTCGTTTCCTCTCTTCCCAAACTACAAAGGTTAAAAATGCTTCAAAGAGGTTACTTGATCCTGAAGTCTGTTTTCTTAAGCTCAAAGCAAACACAAGCAAGAGTTAAAGTATGAATCCATACTTGTTTTGTATTACTCCTAGTTGGTGGCACCTATATATGTACATAGTTAAGCTAGATCATGCATTTTGCTTGGTTTGTAAGTTGTATATATATATGACCTTGATCTTAAAAGATTGTAAAGACTAGTTCGTTAATGCTTGACATGTTAAATGTGGGAAATGGTACTTGATTTACATGATCTAGTTATATTCGAATGTGCTTAACAATGGGATACTACGTGATTAACTCTTGAATGCCCTATTTGAATTGATCTTTTGGTTGATAGGTTGTCTCTAGTTCATGTAATTAAGGTCATGATAAGTTAGTCATGTTTTTTTTCTAGATGATGTTAAGCTTGCTTGAAGGCATGTTTATGGTGATATGATTCGAATGAATGCAAATGCGACCACATTTAGTAACCAACATTATATACATCCTTGTCTTGAATGTAAAATGCTAGAAGATCCTACTTGGTTTACTTGACATGAGTATGACACCGAAACCATGTTTGAATATTGTCTTGAAATGGTACAAAGCTGTGCATATTGGACATGAGAATCTGCTAATGAATATGCCTTAATGTAGATGCTCGTTCGAATGCCATGTTTAATTGTTAAAGAAAAAAATGTAGTAAGTATCCATGATTGTAGGATGAATTTGGTTAATCAAAAGTGGTTACCTATAATGTTTGAGAAGCATGTTCATGTTGTTGCTTGTTAAAGTTTCTAGTTTTGGTTTCTTGCTAGACAAGTAACTCATCTAATAGGGATGAGTTTCAAAAGTTTTAAATGGCTTGAATTCTTGTTTGCTTGATTAACACTCCTTGGCGGTTTACTTCTAAACCGGTAAGGGATGTTATTTTTTATTTGGTATCGAGCATGGTTTAGTCGATTCGGGACTAAACATGGACTCACCGCATTGTCATAAGTCTAGTGTGCCACCTAGGAGTTGAATTCTTGATTGTATTGGTAGTTTGTAACCAATACATTTGTTTTCTTTGTTTGACAAATTCAGAGTATGTAAAAATATTCTGAACCCGATATAACAGTTCTTCGTCATCGAAGAAATTCGAGGATGAATTTCTTTTAAAGGGGGAGAATTGTAATACCCCAAAATTAGGCTTGGTAGTAAGTTACTACTTTAAATACAATCTAATTGACTTGTATCATTATTATCTAGAATTAATCAAGGGTCTAGGACTAAATCGAGAAATGGTAAAATGAAGAGCTTCCATGCTAAAGAAGTTTCACTCATTGGATTTTAAGACAATTATGAAATTAGGATATCTTATAATTTAAACAATTAAGTTAGGACGCAATTTTAATAAAGTGGAAACTTATATGCCTAATTAGAAGGGACCCAACCAAAGCATTATAGGAAGATGTAGTTTGCATGTAATGGAAATTAAATATTTGGCCTTCGACACTTGTCCATTTGATGTCCATGCAAAGTGTTAGGGGTAAGGAGGAAACCGGTTATTGTGTCCTTAAGAGAGAAGAAAACATTATCATCTTCCTCTCTCAACCTTCCAAACAATCGAATAGAGAGAATGGGAGAAAAATTATAGTGATCATCTAAGTTGCTTGAGCTTGGTGCGTTAAGAGCCTTTTGTAGAAGGTAAATTCCTTGTTTATATATATATATATATGTATATATATAATCTTGCTGTGAAACTAAGTTCAATCGAAAATCTATGTATGGATTTAGCTTTACTGGAAATTTTAAAAGATAGTAAGAAACATCCATGTCATGAATATGATCAATATATTGATGCTCCACCATTTCGGAAGATGCATGTTAGTGTTTAAAGATTTAAATATTGATTGTGAAACGTTAGACCATTTGAAAGTTGTGAAATTGTATGTGTTTATATGTGATTAAGGGCTCTTAATGAAAACAATAATATGTGCGGACTGATTTGGTTAAATGTGTATTTTGTGATTGTGTATATGAATAACACGGGATAGTTTTGGTGTATAAATATATGTGGTTGGATTGTTGTAATTAGATATGTATCAAGTATGAAAACTACCCGTTTGGTGAATGTATTTACGTAATTGGATTGTTTAATAAGAAGGTTGGACTGCATTGAGCAATTAAGGACTATTTTGAACATTGTGAGAATATGTAGTCTATTTTGTAATTTTGAAAATCTGTTCAAAATGTTAATTTGATCATAAGAATATTGTTTAAAGTCTGTTTTGAAATGATAAATTCAAGGGAGGGGCGGTTTTGAAAGGTTTAGGGACTGCAAATGAAGCTAAAATCAAGCCTAGTGAAATCTGCCCAGAAAACTCTATTCTGGGCAGCAACTTTGCAAATTCACTATAAATTTTATAAAGGGAATTTAAGGCTTAAAATTTTATGGAAAGTGCCTTAACATGTCTAAATTCATTAGGAGAAAACAAAACTGAATTCTGGATTGTAAAATGGATTTTAGAAATGAAAATCTAGGGAGAGTGCAAATTGTCGAGTGTTGTAAATTGCCTTGTCTTTAAGTTAAAAACTATATTGATTGGAAAAGAATTAAAATGCAAGGCCTATATGGTTAGAAAGAAAATTAAGTTATCTTTCCAACGGTGTAAACCAATTGAAATTCCAACGTATGGAATGAATGATATCATGTTTTAGTAAACAGTGCACAAGTTGTCTGGCAGCAGCAGCCTTGATGCTTTGAAATGAATGAATTATGTGTATTGCTGCCTTGTTTTGAAGAAATGAATGTACCTTGTCTTGAACTTGATATAATTGTATGAATTGTTAGAACAAGGAGTAAATCTTGTGGAAGAAGAAATGAGTGGCCAAGCTAGTGGCAAACACAAAGGAGTTTGGATCCAAGACTAGCTAAGCTTGGAGTATTGTGAGTGTAGTTATTGTGGGATTAGGACTTAGGTCCTAACGAAATATATATATATTTTCTTCCTACTGATATGCCATGATAATGAGTTTAAATTAAATTGAATATGAATAGCAAGGGAAGATTGGACTAAACTAAAATTGTGTTTAAGTGATATCATGAAAATTGATAAATTAAGTAGAAAAAAAGGTGAAAACAAATGTACGAATCCATGCCTTGGATTGACCTAATCGAATGCTTACTACTTGAAATGCTTGCTATTTGAAAAGCTTGTCACTTGAAGTGCTTGAAATGCTTGCTAATTGAAATGCTTGAATCCTTGTACTTGAAATGCTTGAATCCTTGTACTTGAAATGTGACCTAATTGAAATGCTTGAATCCTTGTACTTGAAATGTCATCTAATTGAAATGCTTGAATCCTTGTACTTGAAACGTGACCTATTCGAAATGCTTGATTTCGTGTCTCAGATGTATTCATTCGAATTTCTTGCTTGGAATTGCTCTTATGATATAAATACTTGTAAAAGTGATATAAACCATGAATATAAAGACATGACTAGATGCCTAAAAATGGCATATAATTCGAATTGCTTACTTGAATAACAAGTTAAATTGCAAAATGATGAGCTAAGGCTCAATTGGCCTAAGGGCTAAGCTTGACCTTGATATAACTTGCTTGAATATAATCCTTGAACATGAATTGTCTTGCCTTGAACATGAAAGCATGGAACATAAGAAACAACAACAAGCTTTAAAGTATAAAATACACTCCAACTTTTAATAGGAGCTAAGATACTTAAGTTGCCTACAATGGAAGTCCTTGGATACAATGATACGATGCATGGTATACTTGGGACTACGGTCCATGAGCCACGGCTCGGGGGGACGCCCCATTACGTGAAATATATTATTGGCAACAGTTGGAGGTAACGGAGGAGTTGTACGGAGATTGGCGGCAGTTGGTTGGATAGTGAGAAGTATAGGATTACATGTTCCCGATATTAGCCATTGCTATGTGCTTTGAGCTAAGTATCTCTTGGACCTTTATGGTCAAAATCGGACCAATGTTATTCATGACCAATTATGATCCAAGGCAAACATGTTAAAAAGATATGAACCTTATTGAGAAATTGAATAAGGAATTCAAAAGAAAATCTTGAATACTTGAATTATATCTTGAAATATTTAAATGACTTGATAAGAAATCTTGAACACTTGAATCACTTGACAAGAATCCTTGAAATAATCGAATTGTTTGACATATAATGCTTGATTTTTTGACATGAAACTCTTGAAATGATAATTGCCTATGCTTGGACCTTGTATTGTATGATTTGCTACTTGGAATGGCTTATGGTTTCACTTCAGCTAATGTTTACTTGATTGGTTTGCTTGAATTGCTTGACATGCAAACTTGATTTCTTGAACATATTACTTGACTTGTATTCTCGAATTTCTTGTTACATGATTGTTACTTGAAAAAGGATCTCGATCTTACTTGAATTAATGAGTGTTACTGTCATGTATATCTTGTAAATGAAAATATGGACTGTTTTGGCATTGTAAATTATGTGTACATGTTATATGACTGAATTTGGCTAGATTAAATGAAAATATGGACTGTTTTGGCATTGTGAATTATGTGTACATGTTATATGACTGAATTTGGCTAGATTAAATGAAAATATTTACTGTTTTGGCATTGTAAATTATGTGTACGTGTTATATGACTGAATTTGGCTAGATTAAATGAAAATATGGACTATTTTGGCATTGTAAATTATGTGTATGTGCTATATGACTGAATTTGGCTAGATTAAATGAAAATACAGACTGTTTTGGCATTGTGAATTATGTATACATGTTATATGATTGAATTGGCTAGACTAAATGAAAATATGGATTGTTTTGCATTGCAAGAATGTATAAACATGTATAATGGACAGCTAAGTAATAAGGCTTAAATTAAAGAATGTAAACAAGCAATAATTAAGGCTTAAGGCTTACATGCTACTTAAAATGTATACTTGTACACTTGATAAACTTGTCACATGAAATGCTACTCAAAATGGACTTATACTCTCACTTGAATCAATTTGTATAACTTGTGAACATATCTTGAGTGATAAGCTTGAAATAAATTGTGATTATGTTACTTGATGTGGAAATGTTGTGATTTGCTTAAACGTGCTATCAACTGACTTGAAATTATTAAAGATTGAATTGTGATAAATGATTCTGCTTGTCATGCTATCTTGCTATTCGAATGATACTAGAAAATGTTTACTTGATAATTACTCGATAAGTTTACCATGCTGTTTGATTTGCTTGACAAATTGATTACTTAACATTTGCTTGCATTGATATTTGATTTCCATAAGTATGATAATACATGAATTCATGATTTTTACTTGACTTGGAATGCTATAAACCTTAATAGGGCTACTTGATTAATGGAGACATGACATAATAATTGGTTAGAACTAGTACTACCTCACTAAGTACATATCATACTTATCACTCTCGTTTCCTCTCTTCCCAAACTACAGGTTAAAAGTGCTTCAAAGAGGTTACTTGATCCTAAAGTCTGTTTTCTTAAGCTCGAAGCAAACACAAGCAAGAGTTAAAGTATGAATCCATACTTGTTTTGTATTACTCCTAGTTGGTGGCACCTAGATATGTACATAGTTAAGCTAGATCATGCATTTTGCTTGGTTTGTAAGTTGTATATATATATATATGACCTTGATCTTAAAAGATTATAAAGACTAGTTCGTTAATGCTTGACATGTTGAATGTGGGAAATGGTACTTGATTTACATGATCTAGTTATATTCGAATGTGCTTAACAATGGGATACTATGTACTTAACTCTTGAATGCCCTATTTGAATTGATCTTTTGGTTGATAGGTTGTTTCTAGTTCAAGTAATTAAGGTCATGATAAGTTAGTCATGTTTTTTTCTAGATGATGTTAAGCTTGCTTGAAGGCATGTTTATGGTGATATGATTCGAATGAATGAAAATGCGACCACGTTTAGTAACCAACATTATGTACATCCTTGTCTTAAATGTAAAATGCTAGAAGATCCTGCTTGGTTAACTTGACCTGAGTATGACACCTAAACCATGTTTGAATATTGTCTTGAAATGGTACAAAGATGCACATATTGGACATGAGAATCTGCTAATGAATATGCCTTAATGTAGATGCTCGTTCGAATGCCATGTTTAATTGCTAAAGAAAAAAAATGTAGTAACCATCCTTGATTGTAGGATGAAGTTGGTTAATCAGAAGTGGTTACCTATAATGTTTGAGAAGCATGTTCATGTTGTTGCTTGTTAAAGTTGCTAATTTTGGTTTCTTGCTAGACAAGTAACTCATCTAATAGGGATGAGTTTCAAAAGTTTTAAATGGCTTGAATTCTTGTTTGCTTGATTAACACTCCTTGGCCGGTTTACTCCTAAACCTGGTAAGGGGTGTTACACTCTCCCATTATCATGCTGATGTATCTGAATTTTACTCTCAAACCGGTTTTCTATCATGTTATAAAACCTCTTAAAAATAGATTGAACCTCAGATTTTTCTCTTATTAGGTAAGTCCATATGGTTCTGCTATGGTCATCTATGAAAGAAATGAACCACCTATAACCATTAATACTCTTCACTCTAGAAGGACCCCAAATGTCAGTGTGAATCAGAAAATGGTTTAGAAGCTTTATAAGAAGATTTAGTTTGCTTTGCAAGAGGACAAACATGGCATTTGAACAACTGTGGTTTTTTATTAGTAAACAAATGAGAAAAAAGTTTTGCAAGATAATAAAAGTTTGGGTCGCCTAACCGAAAATGCCATAACATAATTTCATCATACTGCCCTAAAACAAAACTAGAAAGTGCGTGAGATTTTAAGGGTTGGTTGCCATAAAGGGTATAGAGCCCATTGTTCAATCTAGCATTGCCAATCATCTTCTTTGAGTCCATTGCCTGCAAGATACAATTATAATCAAAAAACATTACAGAACACTTCAACTCCTTAGAAAGCTTACTCACAGACAGTAGATTGTATTTCAAATTTGGTTAAAAAAACACCAGTAAGCAACATATTCTCATTTAAAAGGACTAAACCAGTCCCTTGTATAGGACATAAGGACCCATCTACAGTTTTGATGAACTATGTAGAACAAGAAGATTTAAATGTAGAAAACAAATCCCTACTACCAGTCATGTGGTCATATGCTCCAGCGTCAATAATCCATGGTGATACACCAATGGTAAAAAGAAGTGCCGTAGAAGAACAAGTATTCTGTGTACCTTTATCCTCCTTTAGGGCTAGATTTTCCATAGATCTGTGACAGATTACTGACAAATCTAAAAACGCTGAAAAAAGATCAAAACCAACAGTACCAAAGTGGTTGCAGGAACGAT